>OZ018318.1:101650640-102250640 GCA_963969495.1 Ceratothoa steindachneri
GCGAGGACATCAATTGTTCATCTAGGTCGCTTCTAGAGAACGCCAGTCTGTGTCCTACAAAGATAGACAAAATTAATGGGCAAAGTTATTTTTTACGTCCCTCTCCAACCCACATACGAGGGGCGGTCAATAAGTTTTGAAATTCGGATATAAGGAAACGAGATATGAGGAAAAGTGTTTTATTATTTTTCAATATAACTACCCTCGACTTCAATGCACTTGCGCCACTTGTCCCTGAGGCTTCGAATTCCCGACAACCAGAAATCTCCCGACTGCTGTTCAATCCACTTCTGGACGGCGAGCTGGACATCTTCATCGTCCCCAAACCGGCGTCCACGCAGTGGAGCCTTGAGCCGGCGGAATAAAAGGTAGTCGCTAGGGGCCATATCTGGACTGTAGGGGGGATGGTTGAGCTCCTTGAATCCGCACTCGCGCAGGGTAGCTTGTGCAACTCTGCCCCTGTGGACTTTGACGACATTGAAATCGATCATGGGGCATGAGGTTTCTAGGGACCCAACGGGCAGAGAGACCTTGGTCATGGCCAAATTGTCGTGGATGATGTTGATAACACTTCCATGTGATATTTCAAGTTCTTGCTCGATTTCTTCAGCCTTCACCCGTCGATTTTCGAGGATCATCCTCTCCACAGGGGCCACATTGTCCTCATTAGTCACCTCTGACAGGCGTCCTGGACGGGGGTAATCTTCAAGGGGACTCACGACCATGGCGGAACTCCCTATTCCAGCGAGCAATGGTTGCATAGGAAGGGGCGGTGTCGGTGTACACTGCAAACATGCGGTCATGGATCTCTTTTGCATTCTTGCCTTCCTTGGTCAAAAATGTGATCACTGCGCGGTGCTCAACCTTCTCCATTGTTGAAAAGTTTGTGGCTGACGATCTGCGATCAGCTACTGCTTCTTAAATATACGAGGCAGGAGCGTCGGCTGCAGGTCCTGACTTGTCATAACTTGTCCTAACACCCCCACAAACAGCCATCCCCCTTCCTCTGTTTTGTCCTACCGATTCGCAAAACTTATTGACCGCCCCTCGTACCTTTGGGATGCGCAAAAGTCACAAAGGAGTTTAAAATATTGCTATTTTTATTAGTTTTAGTAACTTGATTATATTTTTTAACAAATAAAATATATAAAAATCAGGAATTTATTTAGTCTATGTCAGGAAAAATTTGTTTTTATTAAATATCAAGACTTTCGAAGGACTTGGATATTATTAACGAGCTCTTGGATAGTTCCTGGCTTGTTAAAACAGTCTAAGATATTAGTCAGTGACTAACTTGCCCATCCCCGACTGGGTACAGCGGAATCCTATTGATTTAACATGACCAACTTGACCTAAACAACTTAACCCTACCTACTTAACCTTACGTACTTTACCTAATCTACTTTTTTTCCCTACCTAATCATACCTAATTAAAAAGACCTACTTAGCCTACTTAACCTTACCTAACCTAATTGTCCTTACCTACTTAACCTAACATACTTATCCTTAGCTACTCGTACTTAACCTACGCTACTTAAACTTACCTACTTAACCTAACCTACTTAAACTTAAATACTTAAACTAACCTACATACCCTTACCTACTTAACCTAACCTAGTTAACATTATCTACTTAATTTAGAAGAAAAGTCAATCTGGAAAAACAGGTAACGTGATTTGATGGTAGCGAGTTAGGCTTCGGGGATGACCTATACCCATCTCGTCCCTCGCATCTTGGGTGAAATACTCCGACCGGATCGTGAAATGGCCATAAAGATCAGAGATCAGAAGGACAATCATCGGTGGGCTCGAAGGCAGCAGGGGCTAGTTCGGGTTCGGGTGGGCAGGGGGTCTCGGATCAATTATAATCAGTGATTAGGGGAGGGGGGTACGTTACGCGTTAGGGGTAATTGGATATCAGTGCCTTGACAGGAGATAATGATACTCCATCAGCACGGTTTCGGAACAAAGGAGTTTGAGGGTATGTTATGCCGTGAACATGGTAGGTAAATGATAGCGGTGTTTTGTTTAGTAATGTTCATTATAACGCATGAAGGAGCTATTTACCTAGGTAGGGGTAAGTTTAGCGTATCCGCCAATGGGTGCCAGCTAGTGATACCGCTGAAAGTTTTGTGATCGCATTTCGACGCTACAAATCCGACGCCGTATCCACTCGGCAGGCAAGAGCTCCACCCATGTCGGGGATATCCGGCGCTCGTGGTGGCCAAGCAGAACGCGTCGATTAATGACGCAAAAATATCCTCTACACAGAAAGACCCTTCAGCAATTGAGACGGGTGGTCTTCCTGTTCCTGGGTAATCCCTAACTGAACGCAACTACTCAGCAATTGAGTCGGAACGTTGTCTTCCCGTTACTGGGTAATTCCTAACTGAACGCAACTACTCAGCAATTGAGACGGAACGTGGTCTTCCTGTTCCTGGGTAATCCCTAACTGAACGCAACTACTCAGCAATTTAGTCAGAACGTGGTCTTCCTGTTCCTGGGTAATTCCTAACTGAATGCAACTACTCGGCACTTGGGAATGAACGTGATTTTCCTGTTCCTGGGTAATCGCTAACTGAACGCAAATACTCAGCATTTGAGATTGAATGTAGTCTTCCTGTTCCTGGGTAATCCCTAACTGACGTAACTACTCAGCATTGGAGAATGAACGTGGTCTTCCCTAACTGAACGAAACAATCCAAAATCCGAAATGCCGAGTAATCGACGTATCATCTACTCTGATTCAGAGTCAAAACGTTAACATAACAGTAATTTTGTATTTTTCCATCATTAAATTACAGCGTTCGTTTATATATTTAAAATAAGGATTATTTTAGTGAAAATAAGAAATTTATAAATATTTTAGACCCCACGAGGTGTGCGCACCTGTATAATCAAGAGCAATTACTGGATTTGCATCGATATTCAGGCGCTAAATTCGCCTGGATTTCATCTAAAATAATGGATGTGTAGTGCCAAAGAGTCAAGGCCTTTGTGGCTTAGATAAAGCCCCTCCTTTCCAGTACCCCTCCGCTGTAAGCTTAATGGCAGGCGGGGAGTAGGGGAATGAAATACGTGGGCATGCATGAACGAGCAGATAAAAATTTTATTGTCTCACATTATAAAGAAAATATTCTTTTTATATATATATATATATATATATAAAGTCGGATCACAAAAATTAAGGGACCGTAGATACATGCCAAAGATATAACCTTTTTAACCAATGAATGGTTGGAAAATGCATGCGCATATTAATATAACTAAGTGGGTGTGTTTCTTATATATTTTAAAAATCGGTTTAGCCTGACTATTTTTCTATATTAAGACTTCTAAGAATGGTACTTTTATTACTTTCTTCTTCAACCGTAAAGGAAATGGAATAAAGGATGGAATTTATGTCTAGAGAAGAATTTACCAGAACAAATGTGTCGTCCACAACGCCTGAAGTCATGCCAAGCCCACCAGAAGCTGCTGATCAATATCAAACAGAAGCGATGTCAACTGCTTTGGTCAGGTGATCAACGTAATTGGCCATGTGCCACTGGGGATGTGTCTTATGATCAGAAAAGTTCACGTTCCAGTTTTCATCTGGCCCCAGGCAACGTTAGATTCTGCAGGTGGCTAGTGGAGGAGTGTAATCAAGATGGCATAGTGCCAACAGTAAACCATGGTCTCGCTCTACAATGATAATGAGCTGCATGTCTAGTTCAAGAGTGGGTCGTCTCACTGCTGTGATGGCACCATAGAAGTACCAAGTTGTCATAAGAGATCGTATGCTACCCTCAGCTCGAGACCTCTCCAGAAATGCCCGGAATGTGATTTTTCAGCAGGTCAATGCCCCATGTCACAAGTCTGCGTCCACCATACAGTAGTACCAGGGAAACAATATTACGGAGAGGGAGAGCCATCTCAGTCAACGGGTATTTACCCCCTGAAAAACACTGACAGGGCCCGAAAGAGGCAATAAGACGTCGCCAGCCAGCCTCCAATGAATACTGAAAGCAATCATCATCCAGGAGTGCGCCACCATGGCACCTCCCAGGAGTCGCACCCTCGGTGGAGAGCAGGTCTCTAAGAATCTATGCTCTCATCACTGCCAAGCGAGTCTCGACACGCTACTGAGCATCCTGTATCAGTGTGGTGCTGCTGTAAATTTTCACAGAACTTCATCTTCTTGTCTCTTTTATGATGCTGATGTTAATAGTTGATTGTTTGGGGCATTTATTACTTATTTATTCCTCCTCATTTCACTGTTATATTCATATTATTATGGAAATAAAAACTGCGACCCTGCATCTATCAAATTTCCTAAAATTTCTGAAGAAAGTGTCCGAAATTTGGGGGCCAAAGCTATATATATATATATGAGTTGGAAATGGCACTAGTGTACCCATATGGGACCTTAATGACAACAATGTTGTGATTAGCTACTGACATGATGATACGCGTGGACCTACTTATCCTCACAGGGCTGAATATCAGCGTATCCGCCCAATGGGATGCCAGCGTATGAGAACGTTGCCTCGACGTCAGAAATCCAACACCGTTACCACTTGAATAGCGAGAGTTCTTCTTGCCTTGCCACTCATTGCCACTACAACGGAACCAGGGTCTTCAGCAGGAGGGGATAGGGGTGTCAAATTCACCTTCCTCGTTTATGCCCATCCGAATAATTAACCTCCGATTTTGTAGTAAACATTAAAGCGAAAACTAACGAGGGCATCTCCCTCGGAAGGGTTTATAAGAGAGATCTTTAATTGGAGTGGTAAAGATGGAGTTAGCAAAAATGTGTGGAAGATATAGAGCTACAGAGCCTCCTACCTAACTTAACTTAACCTCACTTAACATAAATTCACCTAACCTTACCTAACCTAACATTACCTCACTTAACCTAACCTAACCTCGAAACAGGAGGACACGCAATCCTTCAGACGTTAGCTACACATGAAATGCTCAAATTCATTTTTGCTGACACTTGTTGTTCACTACTAAAGAATCGCTGATTTAGTGCCATTGATTGATGGCCACAAGAGACAGGCCTAGGAAAGGGGGAGCATCTCCCCGGGCCATTTATTCACCCTTTCCAATACCCCTATCCCTTTCTCTACCATTTCTTCGGCCCCTTCTTTTATTGTCGATTCACACCCTTGATCACAACCCGGCCCAAAGCAACTTCACCTACACTCCTATGTGTATTTCTGGTGTGGAGTTCCTATGGGGTGACGGTGAAGGATACCCCACCGGTCCTAGTGGCACCAGCTGAAGATAAATTAAAGGTGTAGTTCCTTCTTTGGTGTCAGTGTGGGGCATGGGCAGGGTCGGCGCATTCTATTTAATCGGTTATGGATTCCTTAATCAACAAAGAAAATACTCAATCAAACTCCAAAACACACAAACAAGCAAATAAACTACTCAACCGAATATTCGAACCAGTATGTTGGACAAGATAAATCAGCATAATAACTACAAAGAATAACTCATTTTACGCCTTGGCATTTCGTCTTCAGCTACAAGCAGTTAACGAAGAAGCCCAACCGGAATTTTCTACCAACAAAGCAAAACTGAACCAAAATCAAAGCTAAAAATGAAACGCCATAAAATTATTATTTTCCCTTACCGCCTTTTAGGTGACCACAAACTTACAACACTGACAGAAACAAAATGAAAGTGGACATTGCTCTTCTTAAAAGTTGTATGCCCGCTACAAAAGTTGGGAAGCCTTTATTTTCAAAGGAGTCGAACAACTTTTCTAGGACGTTGGCCACTGTGTGGAATTTGTCTTGATCTTTTCAAATAAATCGCAGAACCGTTCAATTTCCCTACAAATGTTGAAAAAATCGCAGAACCGTTCAATCCCCCTACAAATGTTGAAAGAAATCGCAGAACCGTTCAATCCCCCTACAAATGTTGAAAGAAACCGCAGAACCGTTCAATCCCCCTACAAATGTTGAAAGAAATCGCAGAACCGTTTAATCCCCCTACAAATGTTGAAAGAAATCGCAGAACCGTTCAAACCCCCTACAAACTGTTAAAATTATATTCAACCAACAAACAATCCCTCAAACCATAAGGTTTGCCGGAACATTATACATATCCAACAAGAATTACCTACACCCTCACATTGCCGATCATGTCTAAAGTTTAGACATCTAACAAAAAGAGCCACAGCTTTGCTTTAAATGCTAACGTAAATAGCATCGATCAGTGCTAATCTCCCTAAAAATGCAGCATTTGCAACGAAAAACACTTCTTTCCGAAAAAATTGCCAATACTACCTATATCTTTCATCAAGAGATCCGCATCAAAATGGTACCCTTCAGAAACCGAAGACGTCAACCCTAGCGGACATGGCAGATGAAGGCAGACGACTAGATGGCTCAAGCTATCTAACCGAAACACCACTGTAGTGTTAGTCCCAGCCAACCCAAAACCCCGTTCGACCAATACATCCAGCAACTTACTCCCCCCCCCCCCCCGTCCTCCTTCAACACCCAAACTGCCCAAACAAGATTCATCAAAGCTCTCCACATAAAAACAAGGCCGAGAGGAATCTCCTAAATCCAACACAACCCAATCTTCAACGAAAAGCCCTGAGATTAAATCTACCAGAAGATGCATTTTTCCCAACGAGAAGATAATCACCTTTAAGGATTAGGAAGTTTACTCCTCCTCCTCCTCTGCCCAGAAGGTAATTCTCAAGACATCCAAAAAAACGACAGCAGGAAAGAAAGTAAAGAACCCAACTAAACCTAACGCCACGAAATTTGCAAAGAAAATTGAAAAAATTAAGATTACCATACAAATCTTTTGCATGCAAGTTAACATAAAAAATTACCCAAATAATACACCAAACAAAAAAAACCCGGAGACAAACGATGGACCAAGACCTCCATCACAGAGATTAACAATTCCACCAAGAATATGTCCAGAAAACACAAGATGACAAGGAACTCTCCCTCCCAATATAGATGATCAAACAGAAACAATTCGCACAACAAAATCAAGGATACAGAGCCACCAAAGTACCACAAAATAACAGCCACAGTCGAATTGACCCTTATAAACCATCCCTAAAACTGCCAATCCCTATACTACCAGGCTTTTCCAGCTTAGATTCCCCAAAGTGACCTAAAAAATACCATCCTCTCTTAATCCAATGCGACGAACACCAAAAAATAATATTCATTAACGACCAACTCAGTTTACCAAAGCCCTTCATACATTGGAATATTCTCGGCCCAGGGCCAATTATGAAAGCGTACAGGAACTAAATAAAGAGTACCATCCTACATGCATTCATACATTTGTCTCAGAGACAATACACAACAATCCTGACCTTTTCTTCAAAAAATGTAATTAACACTGCTACATGCGAATAATATAACAACAAACGTGACACACCATACCTGGTTTTTCAAAAGTTCTGTTATATTCGGGGTGGGGGGGATCTTTCGAGAGGTTTATGTGTGTGATAGAAAAGATTCCTTCAAATAGACATAAAGTTCTACTTTTATAGCATGTGTCATTAAAATGTCTTTTCCACTGTATGAGGTGTGTCGAGATGAAAGTGAAAGGAATCGAGATCTCTTCTCTCCTGTGCGCGGGCCAAAACAAGTCTTACATCGCCAAGAGGCTCAATATCAACCAGATGACCGTCCACAGAGTCGCGGAGAGGCCCAAGAACGGGGAAGACCTAGAAGATTCACCTTTTTTCGGCAGACCTCTGGTTGTTAAACGTTAGAATGTGAGAAAGGCCTTCGAAAGTGATCCGAAGCTCAAAACATCTCGGGTGCCCCGGTGTCCAGGGCCGCCAAGGCGGAGGGCGGCAAAAGCCTGAAATGCGTGGAAAGGCCTCTGTTCATCGAGTGTATGCGAGAACAACGTCTGGAGCGCTGTCGTCGCCTTCTCAACGACTTGAAGAGTCATGGCAATCGAATCCTCATTTCTTTCTGATGATAAAACCATCATGGTCGATTCGGTCATTAACAAGCAGAACGACCGCGTTATAAGCTTCGGCCACGAAGTCTATGAGGTCCGCTACATGTCCATGACCAAGCTGGTTAAAGACTGACTGCCGCTAATTACAGGGACATCTTAGCCACGAACTTCCTGCCATATGGGTAAGAAACATCACAAAGAAGGCTGACTTAGTTTTTTAGCATGACGGTACCTCGGCCAACACAGCCAAGACAGTGCAAACGTGGTTGGGGTCGAAAATGAATTTCTGGTTGAAGGACCTTTGGCCTCCGCAGTCGCCCGACCTTAATCCCCTCGACTACAGAGTGTGGGCACATGTCGAGGACAAGGCCTGCAAGGTCCGCCACAGCAACTTTAATGAGCTGAAGTCCTCCTTCAACCGCGTGTGGGCCACCATGAAGAAGGACTTAGTTTGAAACGTATGCGCGGCCTTCAGGTCTCGCCTGGAGCGCGTGTTCGCCGACTAGGGCGGCCACATTGATTTATATTACAATTTAAACGCATTTAAATCTTAAAACAATAAAAACATGTTTAAATGCATCAAAACTATTGTCGTGTCTTTTGTTGAGAGCGTTGTAACCTGTATATCAGGACTTTTGAAATATCTGGTATTCCCCAACTACAACTCAACATACTATTAACTGCCATATACACAAGGGTACAGCTGACCCAACTCTTCACCATTTGCTTGGTTTACTTATCCTCAAACGTAGCCAAGTCGCTGGCAGACTTGGAACAGATAACCGATGAACTTCCAGCACAATATCTCATCCTGGCATCTTAGCAGTGAAGGACCTATTTTTCTATGCCCCACCACCTTTCGAATGTGGATGACTTTGCCATTTGGAATAGATGGACGCAATCGTTAGAGTCATCCATAAACTGCAAGATACCATAAATACAATAGTAAACTACACTATCCGTAATAGTTTTACAATCTTAGAAGAAATAAACGTGCAAGTTACATTTAACTTCATATCCCTCCGAGTTTACTCTTCATGACAGGAAACCTCATAAAAACATCCAACTGCACGAAATTTATTGGCCTGATGTTCGACCGGAGAATGACATGGTGCTACCATATTGAGGACCTCCACAAACGATCGATCCTTATCCTCAATCTTTTTAACATATTATCCCAACAACAGTGGTGAGGAGAGCAAAATCCCTCTTCCACATTCGCTAAACACTACTGCTTACACAAATTGACCACGGAAGTGACCTCTACGCTGCAGCATCAAGGTTTGACTCAAAAAACTAGACCCTCCCCAACACCAGGGCCTGATGGCAGCCATGGAAGCCTTTCTTTAGAAATTCACCTGCTCTGTCTATGCACGGAAACAGGACTACCACCACCACTAAAGTTCCTTCGAAATGAGTTCGCCGTACGATATTATATTCGTAATCAAAAAATAAACTATGCTCTTAGCATCCTCAGAAACACAACACCACAGGAAGTGATAAGGCCGTGAACATATTACTCATTAATGATGCGCGTTGGCCTTCTATTACATGGACTACAGCTCCCACGTCAGAAAATTCTCATAGACGGAAGTATACTACAAGGACTACAACTCCAACGTATGAACATCCTTACACAAGGCCATCCGAAGCCCCCTTCTTGAGAATCAGCGAATTGACAGGTATGTGTACCAAATAGCGACCAATCTAAACCCCACTTTCCTCCCTCGATGGTGGCACAATATCAGAAACCACAGACTGCAACATAATAACAACATCTCTATTTACACTGACAGATCAAACTCGTTAGAGGGGGTCGACTCTACGGCCGTACCCCCAGCCTAAATTACCACAGCATGACTACCACTACAAGCATCGTTCATTTCATTCCAACTAATAGCAATCCACTTATCCCTGCAAACCATTATCCAATACAATCCAGGTAATTACATATTATACACACACTCAGCAAGTGCACTACTACTCTTAAACTATCGAGAAAAAGCACACCATATAGCATCTGCCATCCTTGATGAATTAAAAAAATACCCTACACACACATCAAACTGTTGATTACCCAGTCATGTGGGCATCGGGGGAAATGAGACCGCCGACAAAGTAGCCTAAGAGGAATCCAACAATAACCAGATGGATCACAATTCCACAACCAATAGGAAATACAGGATATACACCGTGGCGGCGGTGATCTTTTCTCTGTAGTGTGCGTTGTACCCATCCGAGGTTAATTTCAGGCCAAGTACTCGGCCTTCTCTGGAGTAGGCGTAAAATTTATCTCGCACCAGCACGTCTGCTGTCTTCCGACGGCCCGCAGGTATCATCTTGAACTTATGAACATTGGTCTTGCTCTTGTTCATTTTTTCAAAGTTATTGATGTTTTCAATTTTCCTGCTTTTTCTGTTTGCAACATCAACAGAGTTTTCTTAAACGCTGGTGATGACCTCTGTTATGTTATGTTATATTATCTGCCAGCTGGACGTACTGGGCGAGGTCTGGATCGGGGTAAGGCAGGTTGCCGGTTGCTGATACAACCCTCTGTGGCACCCCAGCCTCCAGGTTGGATGGTTCCCCTTCGATGTCGTTTACTCTTACGACTGCTTCTCGTTATTCCAGGTAGTCGCAAAGTATTCCTACTAATTTTTCCTCCATCCCAATTTCGCTGATCTTTTTTGTAAGCCCCGGTAGCCATACCTTGTCAAAGGCCGAGGCCACGTCTCGCATAACCACGTAAACATTGCCATTTCTGGCCTTGCCGATAGCTATCCTTTCGATGATTAACGCCAGAGCCGTTTCGGTACTAATTTTCTTCCGAAAGCCGTGTCTTTGGTTATTATATAGACGATTAGTTTCTAGGTGGGTTCTCAGTCTGTTGTTGAGGAGTTTTTCAAGTAATCTACCCATGAATTCCAGCAGGAAGAAGGGTCTATAGCTGATAATCTCCCGTTTTAGCTTGCCATACTTTGGTATGAATATCATACGGGGTCTTTTAAACTGGTCCGGAAAATAACCTACATTTAGGCAGGCATTAAATACCTTTAATATAGCTCTGTTTATGTCGTGAGGAGCGTTTAACAGATGCATTTTTTGCGATGCCATTTATCCCTGGCGCCTTTTGCTTAAAGCTCTTAAGGGCTCCTTCATAATCTTCATGGGAGGAGGGCCTTCCCTCTTCTCCCGCGAGACGTATCTCGTCCGCGAAATGATACGGTATGAGATCCGCCCCCCAGCCCTTGAAGTGTTAAAACAACTTGCTCCTCGTAACCTTCATCAAAGAGTTCGTTCTCCTCGTCACTAATACGAAAACGATTTTACCAATATCTTCTGAATTCAAACTCGATGTCCTGTGATTTTTAATTACTATTGGGGGAAGTGCCCTTCAATATTTTTAGTTGACTCCAGAATTTTCTAGGGTCCCCTTATTCATCAATATTAGCTATCAGTTCGTTCTACTGCTCTCTTGATTTCTCTATTATGAGATTTTTGATCTCATTCCTCATATCTAGTAGTTCCTGGTACTGAAGTGCCGTGATCTCAGCTGTTCGATCTTTTCATGAATATTAAGGTCCCATCTTGGAGCCAGTAATATTTTGTGCTGCGTCCAAGGGTCAGCTAAGTGGTCAGCCTCTAGGATTTTTGACGTAAGATGGTCGAGTTTTTTGTCGATTTCTTCCAGTGAAGCACCTTCTAGTTGGTCAATCTGTACATGTTGCAAATGTTCACGGTATGTCTTCCAGTTGGCCCTCGCGAAGCACCTACATTTAGGAATTTGTACTTGGATCGGGTAGGTGGAGATGTGGGTGGTCATACTAATATGGTCGAATGGCGCGAAAAGGCCCGGGAGGGTCACTTGATTCAGAGAGAAGTTCCGATTCGTTAACACTATATCCGGTGTGGTCGACGATCTTTCCGTATGGAAAGTGGCGAAGTCGGGTCCTTCTCTCTGTACTATGCCTCTGTCAAATAAAAGGTTCAGCAAGTTACCAGCTCCGTTAAATGCTGATAGGTGTAGCCGGCTTCCCTACAGCGGCTGTTTAAATCCCCGATCATGATTGTTGAGGCTTCTCTCCTGAAGAGTCGCAGAGGTTGGGAGGTTGGTATCCGACCGCAACTACCAGGTCATCATATGTCATTCAGATCTTAATTGCTAGATAAGACTCTTCCAAATCATGTATTTCCTTGAACTTGATCCCTTTTCTGGTGATAATGGCTACTCCATCATACCTCTCTTTCAAGTCGCTAGCCATCAGCGTCTCATAGTTATATATTTTTATATACACTTTTTCGTCGTTCAAACTATACTCGTATATGAGTACAATGTCGGGATCGACGGATCTTATAATTTCGTTATACGTTCTACTTTTGGCGTTCCAATTGTTTAAGTTGAACGAGAATATCTTTAATTTTTTTATGTATTTAGTACAAGTAGCCATGATTGAATGTTATTAGGGTGTTTTACTTTAGCTCCTCTTTCCCTGGCCGGCGACCTTACCGTTCTAGACCTTCTCTTCCTAAATTGATCCTCGTTTAAATTGAAGCAGGATTCGGGACAGATTTAGATCAGGCCTCGTTTTAAAGCTTGTAATAAATCTTCTTCCGCGATGTCGGCATCGAAATCCCAATTGTATTTAGCTTTTATGACTCCTTCAATCAAATCACTGACCTCGAACTCTCTTGGAATTGGTGCGAATGGGGAGCCATAAATCTTCATGCACAGGTCCAGAGTATTTGGGAAAGGTATGGTGGGCATGGCAGTTGCCATTGACACTGCTTCAATTTCAATGTCCTTGTGCGCAGTCGCTTCTACTGGCAGGTCGCTCGTTTCCATTTGAGAATCCTCATCTTTGGCGTGATATTGTTTGCGTAGGCATGGATAGCAAGGAGCTTAGCGAGACATCGGCACCGTTTGCTTCATGCTTTTGATTTGGGCGTGGAATAGGTCCCCTGATGATGGATTGTCAGAAAACCGCATCGATTTAAGACTATTGTGGACCAACATCTTATTAAGTTCAGTTGCATAGCTTTCCGGTTTCATAACATTGGTAAAATTGGCCTGCAGAATGCATATTAGAAGATCATGTCTAATGTTTTGGTCGATTTTCAGCATGGTCTTTCTTGTTTGGTTCTATTCGTCACCTGTCCATACGTAGTGGTAGCCATTCTGTTTCTTTCGTCTATCATTTCCTTCTTCTCGTTCGTTATCAATGTCTCTTTAATTGGGCAGGTAATCATAAGGAACAGTGGGAGTTGCCACAATTCAGGCACTTCTTGTTCGAATTCGTGCAATCCTTCCATGTGTGGCCAAATTCCGCGCACTCAGAACATATGTACCTTCGCCTCGACTTTGCAGTTTTTAGTGGCCTGCTTTTCCATGCCGTACATGAAAAACAAATCTGAAGCGGGACAAATACTTCTCTTTCGATACAGCTGCAGGAGACTTTTGAGTGGAACATAACCAACCCGTTTTCAGCTGCTTTCGCAGCCATCTCTGCCATCTGGAATGTCACCTTGAACAACATGTGAGTGTTCTTCATCTTCATGAATTTTAAATTTAATGGCTTCATCGATCTTTGACAAATCCTATTTGTCTTCAATTTCTTTTGTGATCTCTTCCGCAGAGTGGGTACCAACTTAGGTGCCGATACGCCGACATATAATCGATCTCTTTGCTTAGACGTGAGGAGGAACCTTTGGTATGAGACCGTTTTTTTTTCTAGTTTTTCTCGTGATTTTTCGCTGAGCAGGTTGCCTAGATCTTGGTTCGTATCACAAAAAGCTATGTATCCATAGGCCTGATCTTTAGGCCTGTAAAGCGTGATTTCCATCTTAGAGTAAACAAGCTCAAACAGGTTTTTGCGCGTGGGCTTCTAACATCGATCATTGACCAGGAGCGAGGCACGTTTTTCGCCGTTGTGGTATTCCATGACGCTTCCAACTGAGGGGGTTCTTTTTTTTAACCTACCAGACCATTATCGCGGGGCCGTGTACCTGAATATTCTCTAGTTGATCCTTTCTGCCCAGATTGGGGGCCCCCCTTCTTCGCGCTCCCTGCGGCGCTTCCTTTCGGGGTTAGGACACGTCAGAGACAGGCGGCTTCTACAGACCTTAAGTGGCAGAAGGGTTATCAGAATGAGAGATGTATTGCTATGGTGGGTACAGGCATATACGCGGTGAGTTTTACGAAGTTCCGAAATTCCTCGTAGGCGCTCTCTGTCGCTCTCGCTCGCGCGCGCGCGAGCTCGGATGGCCGTGTGAAAGACCAGTCGATTTCAACTGGATCTAAAAGCGGCGCTCTTCAAATTCCAGATATATTCTTCACCTACTAACCTAAGTGGAGAATTCCGAAGGTGGATGTAGTAGGGCTTTGCTTTTACAAGTGAAAGTAAAGTATTCCAAAAGGAGCAGTCGTCCTTGATCTCGATTTTAGTGGTTCAATTAAGTACCGATATTCAGAACATAACTATATGAGATTGATCAATCACGATACATAATTTCAGAAATTAACATTAAGTAACAAATATAAATTTATGTTTGTTAAAATTGGGAAAGGAGGCAAATATATGGGGAAAACTAGTAAAATAGGCAGATAATTTGAGTATTCTTGTGAAAGAGCCAAGATATGCGAAAACTGGTAAAGGAGGCAACGATACCAAAAAAACTTGTAAAAGAGGCAAAGATTTGTGGAAACTGATGAATGAGACAAATATATGAGTAAATGGTATAGCAGTCAAAAATATGGAAAAACTCGTAAATGAATCTAAGCTTTGGTAAAAACTAGTACAGGATAAATAGATGATATGCGGAGACTGATTGTCAGAGAGAAAAGGTTTAACTCCTCCCCCCTTAGAACCTAACGTATACCTGTGGCGCCTAAGAAGATACACCTACACGGCCAGAGAGCCCCAAGGGAGCGAGAGATTTTCGCGGGACCGCGTAAGCCGTTTGGGTTCCATTCCTTGCCGTCGCACCGTCCTATCGGCGCCAGCCACACAGCGCCAAGGACCTTTGTGCAAAGCTGTGAGGCCGCCGAGACTATTCCCCCTCCCCCTGGCGCGCCAAGTCTAATGATATCATCGTCCCCCTTTTTACGGCCCCCGGCGACCCGCTTCCGCCGAGGGAGTATAAATACTTCGAGAAAAGCTTTGAGAAAACAGTACCATACAGCCCCATCATATTTAGCAGTCACGTACAGTTTCATACACCATGCTTCGCCTCCAAACGGCTTCCAGCTACGAACGCGACGCGTCATTTCTACCCGGCCTTGCTCGTACCGAAGATCAGAGTTTCCGACGACAGACGATAGACACGGACAGGCGTCTATCTCTCGGTCATCGACTTCGTTCAACGACTGGAGTACTCCCTCGCTGTATTTAGGCCTCCAGTCACTTAGGCTTTACGTGAGTCTCCCAGATAATTGCACTCTCCCATTTTCTCTGGAAGCAATCACCGTGCATCCTCTCTCGGACTTTCGTACCCGTCGAGTCATTTGTACACCGGGCCTCATTTTATTTATTGTCATTTATTTATTTTTGTGCTATTAATATTTTATCTGTATATAGTAAAGTTATATATTTTTATACCATTAGTTTCTCTAATCCCAGAAACTCTAAGAATTGATTATTTAGGCCAACCGCACTCGACTTTGTTTATTTACCCGTCGCACTGGGATCAGTATCCCGATTCTCTGGCGTGCCCTCTTCAAGGTCACCCTATGACATCTATATATAGAGAAAACTGGTAGATGACGCAAAGTATGAGGCAAAGATATGTAAAACGGGTAAAGGAAGCAAAGAAATAGGAAATGAGTCAATGAGGCAAACTATGGAAAAACCCATATACGTGTTAATGATGTGGGAAACCTAGTAAAGTAAGAAAATATATTATAAAACAGGTAAAGGGGCAAATATATGAGAAAACTGATAAAGGAAAGAAGGCTATGATAAAAACGGTACAGGATATGGTACAATTGTTAAAAATGACAAAGATATGGAAAACCTAGTAAGGGCGGCAAAGGCTTGGAAAAGGCATACAGTAATGAATGCAACATCTAATGTTATTTTTTAGACCGAGGTGTTTTTTAAACCATGCAAAACAAAGGTAGAAAAAGTCCGCCATTACCCAACAAGTTCTAACCTCCCATTTGCCCTCCAGAACACAAACAGAATAATCTGTAGAATGCCTTATTTTCTATTGAACCTAAACTTTACATTGTAGATATTATTTTACCGTTACATATATATGTACATTTTAGGCTGGCTTATCAAAGGCCAGTTGTGTGCTAAAGCTCGCAAATGTTCCGCTTCGTATCACGTTTAAATACCTAAAGAAAGAAAAAGATTAAAAAAGAATAAGTCCATCCGAGCTTAAAAACGAGAACAGTTCATTTTGGAGCGGTCGAAGATCCGGTTAAGGAGCTCGAAAGGCTTAGATCAGCACTTCTATTTTGCTTCTCAGATGCAAAATTGAAGCTCGAAACAAAGGTTAATGGATTCTACGAAATCCATATGATTTTGAGATTTTATATCTTGTTCATTTTGTTATTTGTTCATTTTTTCTCTTCTTTTTTTGCCAATTTGTTAATTTTATTTAGTTAGTTCAGATGTAAATTTTTTGTGCATTTTTATTAATGTTCATTTTTCTAATTTTATTAATTTTTTATGTTAATTTTGTTAATTTGCTCTTTTTAACTGTTTTGTTTTTCGTTTATTCACTTTTCATTTTGTTCAATTTTTTTCATTTGTTCATTTTCACCTTGATCATTTTCATCATTTGTTTATTTTTTTATTTTTTTATTGGTTCACGTTTGTTCCTTTGTTTTACTTTTGCTTTTTTTGTTCGTTTTGTTCACTTTTGCATAAAATAATGGATATAATGTAAAAGAAGGACAAGCCCCACTGCCTTAAATCCCTTGTGGGACTCTCCCCACTACACTAACGGTACCAATTGATAATTAATTTTCTCACCTTTGGTCTACCACGATAACATTCGGTGCAATCAAATTCCCAATTAATTCCAAACTTTCCTATTTATTCCTATTTGCCTACGTCCTGCCACCCACCAGACAGCTACTTTGACGACCTGCGTGAATTTCTTAATCCCTGTTTTCTCCCTCAAACTTGTCTAGCCTCGATCTAACGACTTCTGCACATATTCGAGCTTCATTCCCTGCCACAACTTGTCTCCTCCGTAACATATATATATATATATATATATATATATATATATATATATATATATATGGAAATATAATTGATCATGTCTTCTCATTCCCAATTCATAACCTCACTATAACTAAGCCCTCAAGGGCATTTACAGGCCATTGCCTTATTAAGATTGGTTCCTCTCTCTCAGGTGACGTCCCCTTGTCGCGGGAACTGAGCTTTTGTGTACCTTTGACTTTTCGAGCTATGTCGGCAGGGGTACCTCTCTTCTGGGTACCCCTGGTAGGGCTTGCCTTGTTGATTTGGTCGGAAACGAGGTTCCAGACTAAGTGCGTCTTTCCTTTTTTTCTATTCTATCCTTCTCCTTTTTCACTTTTATCCTATCTCTTCCACTTATTATACAAAAAGAAAAAATAACCAAAAAAAACTACTTCTATCATGTCACTCTTATCATTTTTTCCCTCTATCTACATATAAGGACTTGGCAGCTACCTTATGCGTCAGAAGAGAGGCTTTGGAACCTCTATAAACAACGCCAATCGACGCTCACTGGTTGCGAGAGACCAGGACTATAGGTGTCCTAGGCGTTGGGGCACGATGAATGGGATGAGGGTAATGCCCCGTTAACCTCTTCTCTAGCGCGTAATTGTTGACCATTCCCAATGGCCGTTGACGGGTGCCTCTGGTAGCACTGGTCCGAGGTGACGGTATTTTGTTCCCAGGTTGGTGGCCAGGCCAATAAAAAGCCTTGGGTCGAGTCTCTTGGTGTGTCGGGATATCCATTGAACGCTACTCCGAGATCCTGGCCGTCGTGAAGGGAATTAGTAGGAGTTTAGTATGGGGCGTGCTCCTTTGTTCACCTAGTGAGAAATCGATGGCCCCTTCGGGGACAGTCAGTGCTGCTTGGTTGAGATCCACGGCACGCCGAGGTTTGACGACTCGGTTGGACTAACAACATCACGTGGAGTGTGCCTTCTGAAAGATCCTAAACGTCTCCGATTGAGAGGCGGGAGCGACTCATGCGGGGAGAACTCACCAAGCCACCTTTTTTACATGCTGATTGGTCGGAAATTTACAAGTATTAAGTGTTCAGAATGTCAGGCAAGAAAGGACCTGGTGCGCTAAAATATACGTGTTCCACATGCCAAAAGGACAAGTGGTGCATGGATTTCCCGGAGGGGTGTTTCTCAAAATGCCACCCTGGAAGTATCTGCACGGACTGTGTGATAGAACGAGTTAATTTCAACTCCTATCCCATATTATTAAAAACCACGATGCTGCCCACGTGCATCTTCGATTCGAGGCTTGGAGTTTTATCTCAGCTACCGGATGCCAATGTTTAAACAAGGAGGTTATCGTCCCCCCGTTCACCCCCATACGCCGACCTCGCCAGATCGAGTTAGGCTTATGAACAGATAAGGCATTTTTCTCCGGCCCGGCTGTGCGTTCCCTCCAAGCTTTCACTCCATTTCCCCCCCCACGCCAAGGAGATGTCCTGGCTATTTATATGGAAACTTTACCACTAAGATCAGATTGGAGATCCAGATTTTCGTCGCGAAACATCACCACGACCCTCTCTCCCTTTGTGCGCCAAGGGACCTCGACCTCGAGATTCACCATCACTTGTCCAGAAGGAGGACAATATTCCTTGAGTGCCAAAGGTTCGAGCCTTTCCGACGCCAAGTCGGCATTAGAACAGCCATTGTTCGTTTTGAGCCCTTCGCCAAGAAACGGTTCTCATCCCCCCCTGTTGTTCAAGGAGAACAGCATTAGAACAGCCATTGTTCGTTTTGAGCCCTTCGCCAAAAAACGGTTCTCATCCCCCCCCCGCCCCTGTTGTTCAAGGAGAACAGCATTAGAACAGCCATTGTTCGTTTTGAGCCCTTCGCCAAGAAACGGTTCTCTCCCCCCCTGTTGTTCAAGGAGAACAACATTAGAACAGCCATTGTTCTTGAGCCCGTAGACAAGAGACGGTTATCATTCCCCCCTTTGTTCAGAAGAGAACAAAGTAGAACAGCCATTGTTCTTCAAGCCGTTCGTCAAGTAACGGTTCTCCTTTCCAAGACGCCTCGTCAGGATCCTTTTATCCCCCCCTTCGGCTGGAACTCGCCAGCGGACCGAATATTCCTTCAAGTACCTTCCACTGCACCCTAATGAAAAGTTACGTAAGCCAAACGTCACCTTTTGAGTATTGATCCCTTTTTGTCAATTCTATCCTGTGCTTTAAATTGTTTATCGAACCATCCCATCTCTTTAACTCTATATTTGTTTTACCTTTTTTTAATCCCTTAAATCCTTGGATTAGCCCGAGTCTCCACGACCCTTTCCATTCTGTTTATGTCAATATTTTCCGTTTTTGTGTATTGTTTATAGTTATTATTAATAAAACTCTATTTTATTAATGATAGCAATATTATTATCCTTGAGCTCAGTTCCACTTCTTAAGCATTTTGAAGATACATAATATCGGCCGCCAGACAGTAACGCACTCTAAAGATAATTAAGGAAGTTCCCTCAACGAATAGTGTCATATATAGTATCATCGGGAGTCATTCTACGACAGACTGCATCCTAAGGACAGAACTGCAGGAGCTTAAAGATCTGTTCAAATTTTCTTAGGAAAATTCACAACGACTGGAAGAAAAAGTGAAGATCCTCGAATTTGAGCATGTTTGTCAAATCCGTCGTCTCGAAGCCAGGATTGCAGAGACAACAGCCAAGATAGAGCAACAGGAAACTCCCAACGACGCGGGCGGCTCCTCTGTTGATCCTTCATGCACCGCGTCGACAGAGACAGGCTACCCATCCGACGTCCCAGAGCCAGGTGCTGCTGGAGTTACTCAGGGTATCAAAAAGAAGAAAAGGAAGAGAAAGAAAGAAAAGAAAAAAAGAGACAGTAGAAATAGTAGATAAAACAGAAGAGAAAGTAGAAACGGAAGAAAAAATGAAGAAGAAAAAGAACAAAAAAGTGGGGAAGAAAGAAGAATCTAAAGAGCCTCTACTGAAAGGGAAGCCTCTGTCCTCTGAACCAAAATTCACGAGGGTCATCGTGATCGGTGACTCCCAAGCGCGGGATCTACAACCCTTGCTAGCGGCCCGCCTTCACACCAGTGTGAAGGTAAGCTGCCTTCCAGGAAGGGGGAACGGAGAAATAAGGGTGGAGGCTGAGAAATCTCAGATCTGTGAGAGCTCAGTAGTTGCCCTGATGACAAGTGGCAACGATCTTTACCTACGAGGGGGTAAAGTAGGCGCCAGCGGGAAAATTCTGACCACGGTTATGTGAGCAGTTGACTACTGTGGGCGGAAAAGCCGCAGACGTGTCGTGGTCGGGATACTCCCAAGATGAAGTCCATCCCGCAATGCTCACGCGAGGAATGTCTCCATAAACCAACGTCTGTGAGATCTTTGTACGGCGGAAGGAGTCTTTTTTGTAGACCCCTACCGCACCTTTTACGGAAGAAAAGATCTGTACAAAATGGTCGGAGTGCATCTTTCCTTTGAAGGGAAATCTGTACTCACAAACATCATCCAGGATGTAGTGGAGCGGACCTAAAGAAGTGTCAGGCCCCGAGTAAAGTAGGACGTACGCCAGTACACCCGTGTTACTTTAGGAATGACCTTTTCTGAGGTCACAAAGAGGGGAGTTACCAGGCCACAGAGAAACAAAGCGGGAAACGGAAGAGCGTAGGGAGTCCTACAGTCGGGGACTCCATCAAAGTTCTTCTGTTTAATGCAGTCTATCAGAAACAAGTTTCTTGAACTTCGTGGCCTCGTAGTGACGGAAGAACCAGTGTTGGTGGCCATTGCAGAGTCGTGCATAAAAACTTCAAACCGAGATTTTGAAGGCGAATTCACGATTCCAGGTTACCGACTCTTCCTAAAATATAGGCCTGACAAAAAGGGTGGCAGTGTGATGATGTATGTCAAGGATATATTCAACTCGACAAAATGCAACATCGTATCCCACACCACGAGCTCATAGGTGTAGACGTAGAAATAGGTCCTGCAAAATACAGGACTCTGGTGCTTTATAAACCTCCTGCCCAACTCATTGAAAAGGACAGAGATCTGTACCAGCTGCTAAGAGAACTTGTCGAAGACAGAGTGTGTATCGTCATCGGGGATTTCAACACAAAAGTTGACTGGAAAACCAGAGAACCCTGTGGCGAGAACGCGCTACTCCTGGAATTTGCGGAGAACGAGTCCCTGAATCAATGGGTGAAAGAGCCAACGAGAGGAAACACTATTCTTGACTTGGTTTTCACATCAGAGGAAGACATAATTAAGGAGTTCTCTGTAGGCGAAGAGATCGGTGGTAGTGACCACCGACTAGTTATATTTGTAGTTAAAGTCCCCAAGGTACAGTCCGCGACGCGAGAATCGAGGCAACTTGATTTAAGAAGGGCAGATTTCGTAGGTCTCCTGGCAGGACTATCTGATGTGAGATGGGAAGGGTGTGATAATGTTGAAGACTTGCGGAACAGTTTCAAAAGTAAGTTCATGAGTCTTCAATCACAATTTATCCCTATGAAAAGCTTACGTCGGTCTTCCGTTCAACCAAGGTTGTTCAATCGAGAAATTGGTCAACTACTGAGGGAGAAGAGATCTGTCTAACGCCAGGCAAAGATTTCTGGTGACTTTGACGAGTACCGTAGGCTATCAAGGAGAGTGAAGTCCACTATAAGGGTGGTGAAACGTGCCGAGGAGCTCCGAGTGTCGAGACCGTGTAAACAGAATCCCAAGGGGTTCTTCGGTTATGTAAACAGCCGTAAACCAATCTGCCACACGATTGGCCCTTTGGTAAATGAGGGGGGTGCATTAAAACACTCGGATGCAAAAAATGCAAACCTGCTAAGCAACTACTTCTCTTCAGTGTTTACTGAAGAGCGTGGTCCCATCCCCCAGCCCATTGACTCTCACTTGGGTGAGAAGCTGGCGGAAATGGACTTCACCCTAGCCGAGGTAGAGGAAAAAATCTCCGACCTAAAGACGAATAATTCCCCTGGTCCGGACGGGTTTCTCCCTAAAGTGTTAAAGGAAGTGTGTGATGAGGTGGCACCACATCTGACCACAATCTTCAACACTTCGATCCGGACTGGACCCGTTCCTGGAGACTGGCGTGAGGCGGAGGTGACTCCGATCTTCAAGAAAAGAGACCAAAGCCAGCCGTCCAACTACCGACCTATCAGTTCAACCTCAATAGTCTGTAAACTCATGGAAAGTATCATGGTGGACAATATAACGACATATTTCGAGTCAAACCTGCTATTGAAGAGTTCCCAGCACGGCTTTCGAAGGCACCGGTCATGCCTAATGAATCTTGTAGAATTCTTCCACTTCGTTTTCAGTGAGAATGATCGGGATAAAGCGGTGGATGTTGTCTACCTAAACTTTCAAAAAGCCTTTGACAAGGTACCACACCACCACCTTCTCCGTAAAGTGCGTGCGCTGGGCATAGACGGAAATGTAGCAGGTTGGATAGAGAACTGGTTAAGAGGCAGACGGCAACGGGTAGTGTTGAATTGACAAGCTTCTAAGTGGGCGCCCGTAACTAGCGGTGTTCCCCAAGGTTCTGTCCTGGGACCACTAATATTCATCATCTACGTCAACGACATTGACGGTGACATGGTTGCCAAGATTTCTAAATTTGCCGACAATGCCAAGTTTGGTATGAACGTTGCAAAGGATAGAAATACTGCCCGGCTGTAGGAAGATCTTGGGAAGATTGGGGAGTGGTCGGACACGTGGCAAATGCCTTTTAACGTGAGAAAATGCAAAGTGATGCATATTGGCCACCGAAAACCCCACTCACCGTACATCCTTAAGGGCACTGCTCTCGAAAGCACTGATACCGAGAAGGACTTGGGTGTAACAATCACTAGTGACCTCAAGTTCTCGAAGCAGTGCATTGAGGCGAAGAAAAGGGCCCAAAGGATGTTAGGCTATATAAAGCGACAGTTTGGATATCGGAACAAGAAAATAGTACTATGTTTGTACAATTCACTTGTCCGACCGCACCTGGAGTATGCTGTACAATTTTGGAGTCCTTCATTTCGAAAGGATATCGCGAGATTGAAACGCGTGCAAGCCAGGGCAACCAAACTGATTTCCTCTATGAAGATAGATTAAGGTAATTAGATCTGTTCTCGTTGTAAACCCGTAGACTGTGTGGTCAGCTCATCGAAATTTTCAAAATACTTCGAGGGTTCGACAATGTTGACTACAGGGATATTTTCAGCCTTAATGAGAACAGAACAAGAAATCACGGCTTTAAACTTGAGCTGAAGCGTTACAACGGAGATCTGTGTGGGGAATTTTTTTTCATCGTCATCTCGAAATCCTGTGGTTTTGATCTGGAACCATCTTTGTTTGGTTCCGTGTTTACCTATTATCTTGCCCTCGATGTGTACATATCGAGAGTGATTTATCTTGGCCACCGGAGGTGTGAGTTTTGATGCAAGGCTCGTATTTTGGTTCATTCCTTGTTCGCGTTTCCCTTCGTATTCATACGGTGACAATTAGAAATCTTCAACCGAGGGTATGGACAACATTAATTAATGTCTCTCGGACAACTTTCTGGACGGCAATCGTGACAAAATGAGGTGATGTTAGTGAACGCTCCTTCTGATGTCATTGTAAAATTGTTGCTCCCTTTGTTGATCATCATGGCTACTAGTTTCACTTTGCCGGCACTGATCAACTAGAGTCAACTATCTCTCAAATCTCGCATCACTAATGTCCGCCATTCGTATCTATGCTTCTTCCGTAATCTTAGCCGTATCCGCTCTCACATTTACCCACAGCTTCGCAATCCTCATCCTCACTTTCTCGACCTCCCACCTTAAAAAATACTGTGACGCCCTTCTGCCTGGATCCCAAGCTTCCACTCTTCGACCCTTTCAAGTGGTTCAAATCTTTGTATCTCTCATCTTCACTAAGGTGGTTTCCCATATACACTCCCTCTGCTTCCTGAACTTCACTGGTTACCCACCCACCTTCCCACATCGTCTTCAAGGTCTTTTTTAGTTACAAAGATCTCAAATGATCGGTACTCTCTTACCTTTCTTCCTTACTGAACTTATACCGGACTATAAAACCCCTAGTTTTCGTTTCTACCTGTTAGCTGTTTGTTGCTCAGTGTCAATTGTGTTACTAGGGAATTCTTGCTTTCTCGGTATTTGCTTCTAGAATGCGGAATAAGCTGCCTCCCGTAGTGCCATCGAAGCTGCCTTGCAGACCTACATCCCTCAAGCCTTTATTATAAGTAGCCTTGGAGCATCATACAAGAATGTCTATTATTATTATTATTATTATTAAAACCCCTGAATCATTGGTATACTCATTTGACCTCGGGGAGGATAGTAAAATTCCATAAAGGTTAATCCTTTTACTGGCGTCAGATTAACATTTCATCACTGGAGCCAAAAATACTTATATCCCTTCTTTGATTTATGCGTCCCCAATGGCGACGGCTGGAACAGACGCGAAATAGGCCGATGTCGATGGCTGGATCGTTATTAATCAATCATTTATTCACAAAACGCACTCAAATAAGCTCCAATCAGAAATCGATGTGGCTTCAATTGGATAAATTATTTTGTTGAATAAATGAACAGAATCGTATGAGAGAGAATGGAGGCGAATCGATAGTAACGCTTCGTTTTATTGACGATTTATAATTATAGGCTGTCACAAATTGATTCGAGAGGTCGTTAAATATATATATATATATATATATATATATATATATATATATATATATATATATATATATATCTGCGGTTAAGAAGGCAATATTATTACTAACTAAGCTCTTCATCAAGCCCTTGGAAGGAGCTCTTCTCATAATCACGAGGGGAAAACGTATACTCCAGCTTTTTTAAGCAATCTACAAAGATTGCCATCAATCAACTTTTTAAATTGTTATCCCTGCCTTCGAAGAGAATTGAAAAATCGCTTTACCCATTCTAGCCCGGCCTTATAAATCGAGAGGCTGATTGATAGCAATCTTTTTAGATTGTTTATAAAAGCTGGATTATACGTTCTCCTCTCGTGAGAAAAGCTCCTTGCAAGGAATTGATGAAGGGCTTAGTTAGCCATAGTATTGCTTTCTTAACCGCATAATTAAAATTGCGTTATTACAAATAGAATTATCGCTTTATAAGGCCCGGCTAGAATGGGTAAAGCGATTATTCCATTCTCTTCGAAAGCAGGGATAACAATTTAAAAAGGCTGATTGATAGCAATCTTTTTAGATTGCTTAGAAAAGCTGAAATATACGTTCTTCTCTTGTCATTGTGAGAAGAGCTCCTTCCGAGGGCTTGATGAAGAGCTTAGTTAGCCATAACATTGCCTTCTTAACCGCATAATTACAATTGCGTTATTGCAAATATAATTCTCGATATATATATATATATATATATATATATATATATATATATATATATATATATATATATATATATATATATATATATATATAAAGACAAAAAATATTAAAAGGAATTAACAGCAGGTACAGGAATGGTAAAATTTCATAGATAAAGTTTTCGCCAAAATACCAGAGAAAGATAGACAAATTGAAATGGAAACGTCACGTAAAATCTAAATAAAAAGATGCACAAATAAACATACATTTTTAAATAAACAAAAGATAAGGAAAATAAAGATAAAACTATTGGTTAAAATGCACAATTTCCTTTAAAATATTTTTTTTATTATCGGAACAAGTTTAAAGAGACCGGGAGAAATATTAAAATTAGAAGTATTAATGAAGGAGCATTATTCAATATTAACGCTTGACATAATCTGAATGGTAAATAAATTAAGCAGAATTCCAATCAATAGGATGATTATATTCATATGAATGAGCAAAAAAAACACTATTACGTTCATCAGTTCTTACATTGTATTTGTTTTGGTTTAAAAATCCAGTCAGTGATTTTCCAGTTTGCCCAAAGTAGCCTTTGGTCAAACTGAACAATCAACAGATTTTATTATTATTGATTTTATTATTATTGTGAACCATCATTTTGTGCATGGTTGCCTCATACTTAAATACGACCGAAATATTCAAGCATTTCAAGAGACGGGGAAGAACGTTTAAAGCATCAGAGAAAGGTAAGCGGGGGGAGGGGGGGTCGTTCTATAGAAGGTTTTTTCTTTGAAGGGGGGGGGGGGAAGCAGAGTTGAAGCATAAGCATGAGTAAGAAATTTATGAGGGTAACAGTGGTTGAGACCTATGAATTTTAACCAATTGTTCTTTGTTTATTTTCATTATTTTGTGCATATTTAATAATGTATGTTTATTTGCGGATCTTTGTGTTTATATTTTATGTGACGATTCCATTTCAATTTGTCATTTTCTGTTATTAATCCCTTTTCTTGATCATTTTTTTATCCTTTTATATATATTTTTTGTCTCATTACCCGCGGCCTCTGTGTTGTGTTCTCAACTTTTGGTTTTGTCTTCCGTAGGCGGAGCTTCGCTTACTTTTCTTATATTCGTTGATAATGGACTGAAGAAAGTTCGAACCCACTCGAAAGTAGCTTTTCATTTTTCTAATGGGATTTGCTGTCTTTATTGCTTCACTCACGCTCTACTTTGGGATGATTAATCATTAGAGTGGATGATAAAAGAGGGTTAGATAAATAAAATATATTCGTCGGTGTGGTCTCGAGATTCGAACCTTGATTCTGGTTTTGCTGAGATTCCGACGGGCGATGCTTTTTTTCTACCCAACGTTTCATAAGTTTTAAAAATATTCGATTCAGGCAACGCTTTATGGAAGCTCGCTTTTATCCTCCCCTCATCAGATCAAATTCCAATACATAATAATTAACTGAAAGATTATCTAAGCGAAAAGTCATGAAAATGTTTAGGCAACCAACTAGTTGTGTGAGACCCTGGTTTGACTCCTAGTTAGGACAGTTAGCTCAATATATTTTTTTTTCAAATTGCTGTGTGTCGTTCTTTATTCTCCTCTTGCTGAAAGTATCTTGTAATCATTTGAAGCCTCCACTACACTACATTCACTATACTACATGACATAAGACCATCTCCCACAAACATTAAAATAACACCTAATTTAAACTACATTTGAGCTAAACCGTCCCCGCCCTCACCTCTCTCACATCGCTCAGCACGAACATCTTCAGAAACTTCTCCAGACTCACTTCACCCACTGTTCTATCCAATTGCTTTCGCATAACACTGCTGCATGTACGACCCCTTGACCCCTCAGAACACACCCTACTTCGTGATGAAAGAGTCAATTACGTCGTGCTACAGTGTGGACATCGTCTAGTCCCCATGGGGGGGGGGCTGAATGGGACCATTGGAGATGCGTGTTTAGAATGCACCCCCCCCCCCCCACACACACTCAAACATGATGCAAGATTGCACCGTCACACACCCATTACACACCAAATGCGCAATATACACTTCCTAGGCACCCTGTAGGACAACCCGGGGGAGTCCATATCCTCCCTCAGGGACCCGGGTCTGCTCGGCCAGACAACTTGAGGATCAGCAACAACAACAAATTATTTCCTTTGGTCAATTATCCCTCCCTCCCCCATTCTTTTTTTCATTTGGGGACGAGGTCTTCCGACTGAATTATGAAAGTCGCATAAAAATTAGAATGACAATCGATTTAAAACCCGAAGTCACCAGGGGCCACTCTTCTTCGGAGTGGAAGGGCAGGAAGAGCGATAGTACTGTGTTTTGCCATCAATCTTTGAAGATGACTGAACCTGGTGCCCTTGTTTTTAATCGATTATCATTCTAATTTTTATGTGACTTTCATAATCGTGGCCAAAAGTAGAGCCATCCATATGGCGTCATGGGAAGGTGTTGTGATGCGAAGGCAAGGAGGGTGTAAAAGACAGTTATGTGTTATTAGCCCTCCGTACATGGCAAGAGCTATCTGTGCACATAGCGTCAGCTCCCTACGTGGGAGGGAATATTTGGCACCTCTTTTTAAACCACGGGAACCACACCACTTGTGCTACTATTACCTTTCTGCACATCTACACCCGTCTTCCATCTCCTCAAACTACATACCACCACTAAGAGCTTCTCCTCGTCTCCCTCTCCCCACCCACTTGAGAAATCCCGCAATTACCGACTTTGCCTCGAATTCTCTCTGAAATCGCCCCAATTTCCAGCATGTCGCGATTCCGACGCCAATTCGGGGCGAAATGTCGAGAGAACTCCGCCTTCAAGAGTCCGACTTCTGGACTCGAGGGAAAAAAGGTTCAAGATAAATTGGCGATTCGGAATCTCAAAGCGATTTGTGGCGAAATTTGGAGATTCCTTTCGAACTTGGAAATTGTCCCAAAATTATTTCAAACTCTTCTAAATAAATGGGCATTGATTGGTTGATTTAGTTTTACTTGGGAGCGAAAAAGTTGGGTTAACCAATTACCTGACATTTTATAGTGAACAAAGTTGACAAATAGCGGCTATTTTTTTTTCTTTAGTTCCTTAGTAACATTCAGGCCAATGATGAGATTCAGCAAACGCAATATTGCGGGGAAAATTTCTAAAATTCACCAATCTATTGATGTCCCCATATATATATATATATATATATATATATATATATATATATATATATATATATATATATATATATATATATATATATATATGATGAAAATTAATGCAATATCGCAAGAAAAGATGAGGAATTAAACCACATTCTCCGAAGACAATTTAATTCAGAACAGTTTCGGTGTATCTCACACCCTTTTTCAACTGACACTGGATAGAAAATATAAGAAAAGTGCATACAAACATAATAACACAGGGTCAGGTCGTGAAAGATCCCCTCTTTTTTCCCCCAATCCCCTACTTGTGGCTAATCTGGGGGGGGAAGTAGGCCTAAACATATTGAAGGGCTGACATTTTACTATTTTGTTTATTTGCTTTCTTATTACAGGAATAAAAGAAAATCGACCCTCAGATAGATTTAAATTAGGAACTGACGATATCAAGCTAGATTCTACGATTCTTCTCTTAACATAGTTGGCCGATTTAAATACCATTTTACTTCCATTGAAATCGATCGAATGATTCAAGTCTCTAACATGGCAGAATATTCCACTGCTTTCGCTGCCCACTCTAATATCTCTTTTGTGTTCGTACAATCTCTTGTCTCGATTTCTCCCCGTTTCCCCTATATAAACTTTATGGCAATCGTTGCATGGGATTGCATATACTCCTATGTTAATATGTTCTTTGGGTTTCCTGGCAATCATCAATTGGTTTAAGGAATTGTTATATTTAAAGGCTAGATTAATACCCGCTTTTCCAAATATGTCCTTTAAACTATTTAATTTATTATTAAATGGCAATGTTATACATTTGTTGAAGTCATTAGTGCGGGAAGGCTTATTACCATAGAATGTTTTCCTAGCTGCAAAATGGGCAGACGATATGAAGCAATCGGGGTAATACAAATTAGAAAAAAATGATCCTGATAATGACAATTTCTTCATCTAAATAGGAAGGATGACATATTTTGTATGCTCTAAGAAAAAGGTTAGAAATTACCGATTTTTTAACAGTATTATCGTGCAACGAAAAATAATGTATATAGGCATTCGAGTGGGTTGGTTTCCTATAGACGTCAAGTTTTAATTCATGGTGATCTTTATTAATGAGGACATCTAAAAAGGGTAATCTATTATCATATTCCCATTCATATTTAAATTTGATGGAGACATGCAAATTATTCAAATTATTAAAAAAGGTATCAAAATCATGGCCATTAGGCCATACAGAAAATACATCGTCAATGTACCTTAACCATATAAAGTTAGGGGGAGAAATTGTGGGAAGGAGTTCAGTCTCAAAATAATCCATGAAGACACATGCCAATATCGGAGATAAACTATTTCCCATGCTAAGGCCAAATATTTGTCTATAAAACTCATTATTTACTCGAAACACATTGTCAGAGAGACATAATTCAACTAAATCGATAAATTTACTCGTAGAAATGGGAAGATCCAAATCAAGTCTAGGCATGATTTGCCGCAGAAGGCCCATGGTTTGGTCAGCCGGAACTTTGGTAAACAAAGAGTTTACATCAAAGCTCACAAGTTTTCCATCCGGTAATTGCAAGTGGTTGAGGCGGTCAACGAAATCTTGAGTGTTCATAATGTGTGCAGATGAGATTCTTCCAACTGCTGGAGATAAAATGATTGGCGAGCCATTTGGAGAGCTTATAAGTGGGAGAATTAATATTGGAAATGATTGGGCCTAAGGGACATCCCTCTTTGTGGGTCTTTGGGAGCCCATACATATAGGAAAGTGAAAGGTTCGTACTCCTGAATTGTTTAAATAAATCTGCGCTTTTCAATATTCTCTTCAATTTGTTGTTGAAATTATTGTTTTGATATTGAAAAGCGCAGATTTAATATATATATATATATATATATATATATATATATATATATATATATATATATATATATATATATATATATATGAAATGAATAACTCACAAAGTAGCACGTGAGGTTCGCAATATATTCGGGACGAAATGGCGCGTTATCAAGGCGACCACGGTGACGTCAGAGAGTCAAGAAACCTAATATATCGAGAAAATTGATAAGATATATCAATCAAAATTTTCCTTTACCCGTATTAACTCGGAAAAACTATTTACTCCGTATTCGATTCTTAAGTATGGAGAAATTAAATATATTTTATTAATAGTAGCAATATTATTTATCCTTGTGCTCCGTTCCACTTCTTAAGCATATTGAAGATAAATAAGCCTCTCCAGGCACCCCATCCTTTTTTAACTAACCTCGGTCAATCAGATTACCACACATTCGAAATATAGAAAATTCCCTTAACGAATAGTTATATATGGTATATCGTCGAGAGCCTATTCTACGACATATATATATATATATATATATATATATATATATATATATATATATATATATATATATATATATATGGAAAAATATCCAAGACAAATTGGTGCGGTTAAGGTAATGGCATAATTAGACAACTGCTCTGCTTCAGGTCCAGCAGGTGATCCTATCCTCCTTGAACTGGAAGACAACACTTAGGGATGACCCATCCATCAGAGGATAGGATCACCTGCTGGACCTGAAGCAGAGCAGTTGTCTAATTATGCCATTACCTTAACCGCACCAATTTGTCTTGGATATTTTTCCATCTTTCGAGCGTTTTGGCTCAGTCAACGCTGTTAATATATTAATAATAACAGTTTTCTTTGACGGTAAACGAGACGACATAAAGGCGTGTCTTTGAAATCAGCTTTTTTGGGCTGATGGATGGGTCATCCCTAAGTGTTGTCTTCCAGTTCAAGGAGGATAGGATCACCTGCTGGACCTGAAGCAGAGCAGTTGTCTAATTATGCCATTACCTTAACCGCACCATATATATATATATATATATATATATATATATATATATATATATATATATACTATTTAAATTTGGTGTCAAGTCTGTAAGGTTTAACGATATATCTTTGCAAACACTGGTCTCAGTCGAGTGAAGCATAGTGTTATTCGTTATAAGAATAGAGTATAGTAGTTCCCTTTTGTTTTAACGATTACATTCCCCATTTTTTTTTAAACTTAAGAAGCTGGAGTAGCTCAAGGAACTGTTATAATCATTTGTTTGTGTTTTTTTGTGTTATTTTAGTCATTGGTTATCTAGTTCGAGAAACTAATCACGAATAGGCCAGTGCCCATATTTAGGTAGGCCAATTCTCTAGAAGGCACAATTCTTATCGCAAGGAATTTAATTGGTTGACTATTGCAACCCCAAGTGCAATATGACTCAGTTTGAAATCTTCAAAGCGCAAGGAGAATCCTTGGCACTTTCCGGAAGAGAATTGATTGAGTACGTTGAAGAGGAGCAACGAACAGAAAGAGAAAAGTTAAGAGAAGAAAGGCAAAGTGAAGTTCAACGAGAAGAAAGATAAAGAGAAATCCAACGAGAAGAAAGAAAAGGAGAAATCCAACGAGAAGAAAGAGAAAGAGAAAGAGAAATCCAACGAGAAGAAAGAGAAAGAAAGGAACGGAAAAGACAAGCTGAGCTTCACCATCAGCTTGAAATGGCTCGTGTACATGCTAAAACCCAATCGGTAAGTTCAAGTCCGAAGCCTCGCCCAATCTCCCACTTAAGCTCCCCAATTTCAGGGATGGAGAGGATTTCGGAGCATTTTTAGCACACTTCGAAAAGATCCTCGAGCTCAATAACCTGGATTTGGAGGCTGAAGGTGTAGTAAGATTACTTCTTCTTTTAAATTCTAAATTGCGCGACATTTTCATATCTTTACCATGTGAATGTACAATTGACTATAGCACCTTAAAAGTTGAGTTATTGGCCGCTCATAATATGAGTCCCAATTTCTACCGACAAGAATTTCGAGGAAGTCGTATTAAACCCGGACAGACGTTCCGTCAATTCGGATCCATTCTTTAGAGGAATTTTAAATTCTGGTTAGAATCCTCAAAGGTTGATCCTAACTACGAGTCCTTAACAGACTTCGTGTTGCGGGATCAATTTTTGGCGTCTCTCCCGACGGAGATCCGAGCGTTCGTCAAGGATCGTCGGTGCCAGACCTTTAAAGAGTGTACCGAAGAAGCGGATGTCTATGCCGCAAACCATAATTTATACCCCAAGGAGAATCGAAATTCTCACCAATCCCCCTACCAGAAAAGAAGGAAGGATTCGTGCCTCTTCCCAGTAAAGCCGACGAAGTTTCCGGGCCCCGTAAAACCCCAAAACTTTTTTCCCCAAAACCAACAACGGGACATCAAACCTCCCCTTAAGATTTCTCCTCCATCACTCTTCCCGAAGGGACCAATCATATGCTTCACCTGCGGTGTAGAAAACCACATGAGCTGGAATTGCCCCCAAAATTCTAGGCTTAAAAGCGGACCAGCCCACCAAGTTCACCAGATTAATGCCACCCCGGCTTCCCCGGTGGTGCAGACCCAAGCATCAACTTCTTCCCCTCCGTCAGGCTACCAGGTAAATTTTATTTTTGATAAAAGTTCCCCGGGAACTTTGAAATTTGAGGAGGGCAGCGTGAACGGCTGCCGTGTATCTACTCTCGTCAGGGACACAGGGTGCACGTGTTTCATCGTGTCCGACGAGCTCTTCCCCCCAGTGGACCCTAACCACGTAAAATTTGCGGTGGTACATGACTACCTTGGGTGGGCGAATCGATTCCCCGTCGTTAGATGTTACCTGCGGTGTCAGTATTATGATGGCTGGGCTGAAGTAATTTCAGCAACCATAAAATTTTGTTCGGTACTTATAGGACAGAGCCCTCAAGTAAGCTCCGACCCTGTGTCCCAGGCCGCCCTTACTCGAGGCCAAGCTAAGAAGGAAGCTTAGGAGTCCTTTCCCCTCAGAACCCCATTACCGTTCGAATTCTCGGAGATCCTTAACTAGGACTTTATGTCCGCACAAAAGGAGTGTGAAGCACTACCACTCTTATGGGATAAGGCCCAAAACAAGGACACGGAGACTGTCCGTGGACCCAAAGTAATAAGTACCTGGAGCAAGGTGGTCTACTTTACCGATCCGCCGAGGACAGTAATAACGCTGTTACAACTGTGTTATGCCTTCCGCGATCCCATGTACCTATAGTGCTCAAAATAGCTCATGACAGCAGTTTTTCCTTTCATTTTAGTCATACTAAAACGGGTCAGCGTATTTTAAAATATTTTTATTGGCCTGGTGCTGCAGCTGACATCATAAAGCATTGTCGATCGTGCGATGTGTGTCAGAAGACGTCCGCTAAGGGGCGGGTCAAACCTGCTCCCTTACAAAGGGGACCAGTCATAACTGAACCCTTCTCCAGAGTGGTCATCGACCTGGTTGGCCTTATCCACCCCCCTTCGAGCGAAGGGCACAGCTATATTTTTACCTTAGTTGACTTTGCTACCCGTTTTCCCGAGGCTGTTCCCCTTCGCCGAATCGATAGTATTTCTTGCGCCGAGGCCCTCATTTCTATCTTTCCAAGGGTAGGTGTCCCCAAGGAAATACTCTCAGACAGAGGACGACAATTCACATCAGAGTTGATGGAGTACGTAGGGAAGCTGCTCATGGTAAAGCCCCTTTTTACCTCCCCCCCCCCTTCCAGCCACAGACAAACGGGATGTGCGAAAAATTAAATGGAAATTTAAAATCCTTTATTAAGAAGATTTGTGACGAGCAGCCCCGCGAATGGCACCGATATCTCCCGGTCGCCCTATTCGCCTATCGAGAAATTCCTCACGATACATTAGGCTTCGCCCCGTTCGAGCTCCTTTATGGACGTAATGTACGCGTACCACTCAGCATTTTAAAGGAGTTGCTAATCAAGCCCCAACTGGATCAAGAACTCCAGTCATCCTACGCCTATGTCTTGGATCTACGCCAGAGGCTCGAGAAATGCGCAAACATCGCCTATGAAAATGCTGATGTCAATTTGGAAAAATATAAAACCTATTTTGATGTCAGGTAAGAAGATCGGAAATTTAAGCCCGGTGATGAAGTACTCCTGCTCCTTCCCACAGCGAGTAATAAATTACTGAGCAAATGGAAAGGTCCGTACTCGGTCCCCGAGGTACGAGGACCGGTAAATTACCTCATTGGTACCCCAGCAGGCAATAAGCTCTACCACGTCAACTTGTTGAAAAAGTACCACCGACGCGCCCATGGAGATACATTTGTAGCACTGGATGAAACATCGGCGCTTGAAGAGGATTACCTCGTGGAGTCCCTTAATGTCATGCAGACAGTGTGCATCCAACCTGATGCTGATTACCCTCTTCCTTCCCTGCCAGGCGAGTCTTTTGAACCCTCTGACCTGGATATCGACGCGCAGCTGACACCACATCAAAAGAGTCAGCTACAAGAATTATTATGTCAGTTCGACGACGTTATTTCAGAGAAGTCTGGATGCGCTACTAGTTTCGAGCATGATATTAAATTAACGACCTTAGAACCTGTCCGTTCAAAACCCTATCCCATGCCGATTCATTTACGCCAAGCTTTTAACGCTGAAGTCGATAATTTTATTAGTTTTGATATAATAAAACCTGCCACCCCTAGTTATTGTTCCCCAATCGTCATGGTCAAGAAACCTGATGGCTCTTATCGGATGTGCATCGACTTCCGGAAGTTAAATTCGGTAACTGTGTTCGACGCCGAGCCCATCCCGTTGGTAGATCAAAACCTCCACCTTTTTTGAAGACGCCAAGTTCATCTCAGAACTTGATTTGTGCAAGGCGTATTACCAAATTCCCCTCCGGCCCGATGGGAAAGCATATACCGCCTTTGCAACTGAGTAAGGCTTAATGCAATTTAAGCGCCTTTCTTTTGGCCTCGTGACCGCTTGTAGTAACTATAATAAGGTTGTTAGATGGACTTCCGAATGTATCCTTTTACTTCGATAACGCCTACGTCGCTACTCGTGAATGAAGTCATCATTTAACCACCCTATTAGCTCTCTTCGAGCGACTGCGAGAAAATGGCCTCACCATTGGCCCCAGCAAATGTCATTTTGCCCACGAAGCCATAAAGTACTTGGGTTTTAAAATAGGACAAAGTCAGTTAGGTCCACAGGAGGACAAGATTAAGGCAATCGCCGACATGCCCCTCCCGAATACTAAGAAGCAATTAAGATCATTCCTAGGATCAGCTTCTTACTATCGGCGATTGGTCCCGAAATTCGCTGCAATTCCGGCGCCCCTCAGCTCGCTTCTAAAAAAAGAATTCTCCCGATCGACTACGTTGGAATGATGTCGCCGTTTCTCATTTTAACCAGCTCAAGAGTAAGCTCATTTCTGCCCCCATTTTGAAGTTGCCCAACCCGGAAAAATCCATTGGGATTAAGACCGACGCGAGCAACGAGGGCATTGGAGGTTTACTCCTTCAATATGAGGATGACGGAACGAGTCATCCAGTTGCATATGCTAGTCGCCAGTTATTACTCCGTGAAAAGAAATATGCCACTATAGAGAAGGAAGCTCTAGCTATTATTTGGCTTATTGAAAAGTTTAAGATGTAATTGATAGGAAAAGAATTTCAGATAGGAACTGACCACCGCCCGTTGGCCTATATTCATAATGTAGGACACTCCAACAGAAGAATTATGCGCTGGAGTCTACTCTTGTAAGAGTACCAATTTAAGATAAATTACATAAAAGATTCCGATAATCAGGTCGCTGATGCACTCAGTAGGAATGCGTTACCAAATAGTGTAGATTAATTTGTACTACGTAGGATTAGGATCTCTATGTATGTATATACCGTTTGTACGACTAAAATTAGATTCTCCTGTAATATAATTATTTTATGTATATGTCTGAATTTTGTGGCTCAATGTCTTTTTTTTCTCGTATGTGTATATATTTGTACCCATTAATTTACGTATGAATTATTTTGTTCCATATGTACTAATTTTATATTATTTCATTGTTCTATGTCTCTTTTATGGTTAAGTTTGTATTAAAGGTTAGTTTCCCCTATAATCAAATCATCAACATAATCATATGTATTGAGGTAATACTAGCTAGGTGCATGAAGGTACGGTCGGTGCAAGAAAGTGAGTTCTCCAAAACGGAGCTCTATGGTTGTCCCTTCTCTCTTTTTTTCGAAGTGACAACTTCCCCTGGAATGGGGGGGTGTGATAGAACGGTCTGAGGCCGCTTTAATTCAGCCTCTATCACATGTTAACCATGCTTACCCACATGCTTACCCACGTGCATCCTGCCTGCGAGAGGAAGCAGAAGCGCGTTATCTCCCATCATAGCCAATGTTTAATCAAGGAGGTTCACTCCCCCGTTTCGCTTCCATACGTCGATCTCGCCAGATTGAATTAGGTTTATGGGCAGATAAGGTATTTTCCCAGGCGCCACCGGGACATTGCCCCCGAAGTCCCCCATTCAATTATCCCCTACGCCATGGAGATGGTGCCGGGTATTTATACCATAGCTTTTCCCAATTGAAGTAGATCCAGATTATCTTCGCGATGCATCAAGCTGATCCGGTCTCCCTTGTGCACTTTGGAACTCTGCCGAGAAACCCCTTATTGTCCAGAAGAGGACAATATCCCTTGAGTGCCAAGGTTCGTGCCTTCGAGACGCCAAGTCAACAAGGCCTCCCTGTTGTTCAGAAAGAGAACAACATTAGAACAGATATTGTTCTTTGAGCCCGTTGACAAGAGACGGTTCTCACCCCCCTCCCTGTTGTTCAGAAAGAGAACAACGTTAGAACAGCCATTGTTCTTCAAGCCCGTTCGTCAAGAAACGGTTCTCGTTCCCAAGACATCACGTCAGGATAATTTAATTCCCCCCTTTTTAACGTTCTTCAAGAGAACGCTTGGTTTCAACAATAACCTCCATTGTTCATCTAGAACATCTCCGATTTTCTGTCACAAAGATCGCTCCTACTTCCGAGCCCCACTTCGCTCTCACTCCTCGAAGACAGTCCTTCCCCCCCGTTAAGGACAACCCCCCGAAGAACCCTTCTGCTGGAAATCGCTAGTGGACCGAAGATTCCTTCGCATCGTCTTTCTCTGCACAACAACTTTGTAATTACGTAAGCTGAGCTTTACCTTTAATCATTTAACCTTTTGTCAACGCAACCCTGTGCTTTAAATAGTTTAGCGAACCATTCCCCCACTTTAATTTTTGTTTGTTTACCTTTTTAAATCTCTCCAAATCTTAATCCACGGATTAGTCAGATATTCCCACGACCCTTTTTATTCTTCGTTTATGTAAAAAAAAATTTGTGTGTTGTTGATAGTTTAATTAATAAAACTCTATTTTATTAATGGTAATAAATAAGCCTCTCCCGCCCCCCGCCTTTTTGAACTAACCTCGGTCAATCAGATTACCACGCACTCGAAATATAGAAAATTCCCTTAACGAATAGTTATATATGGTATATCGTCGAGAGTCTATTCTACGATATATATATATATATATATATATATATATATATATATATATATATATATATATATATATATGAAATGAATAACTCACAAAGTAGCACGTGAGGTTCGCAATATATTCGGGACGAAATGGCGCGTTATCAAGGCGACCACGGTGACGTCAGAGAGTCAAGAAACCAAATATATCGAGAAAATTGATAAGATATATCAATCAAAATTTTCCTTTACCCGTATTAACTCGGAAAAATTATTTAGTCCGTATTCGATTCCTGAGTATGGAGAAATTACTTTAGGAATAAATTAACTAATATTAATTTAGACCAGATTTTAATCCTTTAGGTTATATTATAATTAATTTAAGTTAGATTTGGTTTGTGAAACTCAATTTAAGAATTTATTTTGATTACTAACCATGGCTCTGGTAGTGCCATGGTACTACTATTCGTACATATACACATGTGGAAACGAGGTTATTAGTACACACATGCACTTACACACAGTACACAAAGGTCTAGAGGGAATGACAGCGCCCCCACCCACCCCCCAAAATGGCCCAGTAAACAGCCTGGCAGTCTGAATAAAGACTTAGCTGAAGCTGGCCGCGTTAACTGAGGGCCCGCAAATAGCCACACATGGCCAGAAACAAAGAACCAAACCAAAACGGGGGCTTATTTCTTTGTCCCGAAGACGGCCATCGCTCTGTTTCTTTATCCATCTGATAACGACGACGGTGACAAAGAATTCTACAACATTGGCCTCGATTATCGTGTAGTTCAGCACTGTTGCAATTATCAAAACAAAGAGATCAAGAAAATGAACGGACTCGGAATCAATGTTTTAAATATATCATTTGCTGTAGACTTAAAGTATATTTAAATAACTGTAGATATAAGAAGCGGAAATAGAATTTAATGTTTAAATAAGAATAGTTTGTGGAGTTGATGCGCACAGACAACAGTGTCTGAAAAAAGTTGTTAATGATACAAAAAAACAAACAAAATAATATCCTTTAATTTATTGATAAAACTTAGGTTAGGTTGGGTTAGGTTAGGTTGAATTAGGTTGGGTCACACTGGTTTGTGTTAGGTTCAGCAAGGTATTTTATTTAGGATTTATTTAGGGATTGTTATGTTAGATTGCATTGAGTTTAGCATAGTAACCTTCGCCTATGTCCTTTACAAATATAGTAAATAATACCCATCGCCAAATAGAACCCTTGGGTAAACCGCTGGTAACATTTGGATGTATCCTTTGGACTAGCCAATGGTCAATCCATTCTGAAGGTTTTCCTGGCTGATGTCAAAGATACGAACCTTATTTCAGCATGTTAAGAATATGGAACCCAAAGTTCCCGCGTCAATGATAACAATCCCTGCAAGTGTTGGGTCCCATATTCTTGACATGATCTGTTTTCCTCCACATAGTCCCGTGAACTAAAGTTTTATTAACCGAGTACGACATGTAGGAGACTAACACTCGATTGCAACTAAACTCTGTCAACGTAATTTTGGATTTTTTTGGTGCCGACCATAGTGTAAAAAAAAATCAGCTAAGTTAAACATGAACGTCGCTTTGTAAACCGGTGTTGCTATCATATCTTTAATCAGGAGTTTAATTTACTGGTACACGAGAGGTTTTTGATTTACAAACAACTTCATCAAATTTCTAACAACTGACGTCAAAACTAATGGACCTATAGTTATATGGATCTTTCTTGCACCCTTTTTATTAAATATACGTGTTAGGGTACCTAATAAATATCATCGGAAATGATCTCTCTTTTAACAATTTACTGACTATTTTTTTTAGAGGAGCAGCGATCTCTCGTTTAAATTCTTTAGGGTGGCATGAAGATAAAATACGTACCCGGACGATTCAGCAAGTCCATTTTATGTACGTGCTTCGCTCTAACCGAGTGGAAATATAGCTTCGAATAAAGGCAAAGGTTAAGCTACATCGAGTGTGTTTACACGCTTGATGGAGTGAGTATTCTGGTTAATATTCGTGCTTTAGCACATTCCAAAGTGTCATGTGTTATATACGAAGCGAAATTGGAGAAATAACCTATTTGGGGGAGGTGTATTCTTTCGGGGGGCCAAAAGTTTTCCTTTACCGAGTGTAAGAAAAATATTTTCTGTCTGTGGATTTCTTTCCTTTTACTTCTTCGTCTACCTACCGTGCTTTCGTGTATCTACCCTTATTTGGTCTCTCTGCCCTCTTTGTCTGTCTACCAGATCACTGATTCCTCGGTAGATATGATTTCACATCGCCTGCTAACCATTCAATGGCTTTGTCTGAGTATGTGATTGTACCCACCACAACTACCCCTGCCCCATAATTGTGGGTAGGTGTGGGCGACAACGAGAGTGAGTGGGTATTCATTTTGAAGTAGGATAAGATTACACATTTTCAAAATCAAATAGCTAAGAGGTTTCATTGAGTCATTCAAAATAGCCTCCATCTTAAACTTTCTCCTTTCCAATAGACTTCCCACTCTATTAAGTATTTTTAATATTGTAAGTGTTAACGGTAATTCGATTTAAGATCGGTATAGGAGTCATGTGTGTTCAGTTTCATTGTTTTGTCGTAGTGTATCCATTTATCGTCAAATATTTTAGCGTTGCAGAAAACTTCGGTTCTCTTGTATGTACCTTCAAGTCCTTCAAGTTTCTTTCATCCTGCAACGTGTCGACTCTTTTCAAATTAATTATTTTTACCGAATTATTATCAAACCCCTTCTCTTCCTCTAATTTCCAGCTCTCCCTGAAAGACCTTGCGACCTGCAGCACGCCTCTGTTTCAAACGGGTGAATTTGCAATCTGATGCAGGTTTCTCTATCAAACTTTCAACACCTTTATTTAAAATATTCAAAGAGTCAAATTCAACCCTTCTTACAACTACTTACCAATTAATGAGAAACTTTAGGAGTCAACTTGTCTCAAAATATCTCTGGAGAAGTAATTTAACTTTTTCCAAAACAATCACTTCGAATATTGCCTACTCTGAAGCTTTTTCAAAACCCAATAATGACTACACTTTTACATTGAGGGAGGTGGGGACTAACACGATTGAAAACAGTATTGTATTTTCACCGCAATTTTTACCCTTATCTCAATGAAGTCAAATATGTGAATTCCATAGGTAATACGAGGGGCGGTCAATAAGTTTTGCGAATCGGTAGGGCAAAACAGAGGAAGGGGGATGGCTGTTTGTGGGGGTGTTAGGACAGGTTATGACAAGTCAGGACCTGCAGCCGCACGCTCCTGCCTCGTCTATTTAAGAAGCAGTACCTGATCGCAGATCGTCACTCAAAAATTTTTCAACAGTGGAGAAGGTTGAGCACCGCACAGTGATCAGATTTTTGACCAAGGAAGGCAAGAATGCAAAAGAGATCCATGAACGCATGATTGTAGTGTACACCGACACCGCCCCTTCCTATGCAACCATTGCTCGCTGGAATAGGGAGTTCCGCCATGGTCGTGAGTCCCTTGAAGATGACGCCGGTCAGACGTGACCAACGAGGACAATGTGGCCCGTGTGGAGAGAATGATCCTCGAAAATTGACGGGTGAAGATCGAAGAAATCGAGCGAGAACTTGGAATATCACATGGAAGTGTTATCAACATCATCCACGACAATTTGGCCATGACCAAGGTCTGCCCGTTGGGTGCCTAGAAACCTCACGCCCCATGATCGACTTCAACGTCGTCAAAGTCCACAAGGCCAGAGTTGCACAAGATGCCGTGCGCGAGTGCGGATTCGAGGAGCTCAACCATCCCCCCCCCCAGTCCAGATCTGGCCCCTAGCGACTACTTTTTATTCCGCCAGCTCAAGGCTGCACTGCGTGAACGCCGGTTTAGGGACGATGAAGATGTCCAGCTCGCCGTCCAGGAGTGGATTGAACAGCAGTCGGGAGATTTCTGGTTGTCGGGAATTCGTAGCCTCAGGGACAAGTGGCGCAAGTGCATTGAAGTCGAGGGTAGTTATATTGAAAAATAATAAAACACTTTTCCTTATATCCGAATTGCAAAACTTATTGACCGCCCCTCGTATGTGGAATCTCTGGTAAATTGATTTGAATTATTGATCCATTGATACAGATGAAAATAAAGTGAAAGCATTATTTGCCGAACATGGGTGATGCAGACAGAATTAAAATGTCCAAAGTGCTCGTCCCGGTCATCTCTCTGTAGGTGCCGGCGAATTCGCCCGATAAAAGAACGGTAGCGTCATTTTCACTTTTACAGCACTCACTAATAACATCCACCCCATTGCTATTTCTCTCTATTTAGTACTATCCTCTGTCTTCTCTTTTTCAGACCCTTTGCCACCAAATTTAAAACATTCCTAGAAACTCCATACATTCTCGCTCTATGCTCTAAGCCCTGCCAAAGTGTAGGTAAAACTACATTTGTCATTTCCTTTATCCAATTGCCCTGTGACATGATCTAGAAATTCCAGCAGATTTGTCAGGCAAGATTTACCAGCGCTGAATCTATGATGACTAACAAGCAACTATTTTCTAATAAGTCAGCTCTCCCTTGTATAACTACCTTCTCAAGTAACTTATATACGAATTAGGTTAGAATTATTGAGTTATAGTTATTAGAATCAACTTTTCTTCATTTTTTTTAAGATTAGAACTACATAGCTCTTTTCAAGTCATCTGGTATCTTCCCAAATCTAACATATCTAACCAAATATCTTCTCAAGACCACCTGGAGCACTTTCCTATCCCTCTTCATGAAGCCTAGGATGAATATTATCAGAGCCCAACGCTTTATTAACATCTAGTCCATTTATAAGTATCCTAATACTTTCTCCATTAGAATTAACAATCTAAAAAAATTCTTACGGCGGATCATTATAAGGATTAAAACTGACCTAATTTTATCTAGTAAATAATGATATAAACTGCTCATTGAGCACAATCATTTCTTCATCCTTTTCTTTAATAATACCCTACACTTTAAAGGGCCTTATTCATCTTGCGTGACCCTATTATTTATTTTATAACTAGAAAATTTACTTTGATCCTTATTACTATTCTGGTTAATCTTATTTCAGACAGTCATTTACTCTTTTTGATCACTTTGTTAAAATCATTTCCAAGCTTTCTATAGCTATTTGGATGTACGGTATTTTTTTCAGGTAATATTTAGTCGCGTGCGAGTCAGGTCGCGAGTGACTACATCTCACTATGTGGGTGGTCGGTCGGTCGGTCCCCGTTTTACTTTTTTGTTTTGTTTTTGTGATAACATTGTAACTATTCGGCCAATTCTAACAAAATTTGAAACCCTTATGTTGTTTTACATTTTCTTTCGAGTGATATAATTGCCAAAGTCCTATCAAGGTTATCCCAGGAATTATTTTGTTTTGGCAATAACATCATAACTTTTTGTCCGATACTCTGCTAGACTAGACTAGGCTATAATATCCTATACTCTGCTAGGCAAGCCTAGAATAGGCTATTCTTTGCTAGGATATTATAGGCTAGGCTATACTATGCTAAGCTATGCTAAGATATAATGTACAAAGGTAAAATATACTATGCTAATTTAGGCTATAATATTCTATGATAGGATATCATATAGTACATCTGTTAGGATAGACAATAATAAGCTATGCTTGACTAGGGTATAATAGTATAGTATAGGCTATACCTGTCTAGGATAGTTAATGCTAGGCTAGGATATGCTATTCTAGGCTAGGCTAAGCTATACTAGTCTAGGCGGGGCATGAAAGGCTATACTAGGCTAGGCTACGCTATGGTATGCTAGATTAGGCTATGATATACTAAGCTATGCTACACTAGGCTAATCTTCGCTATCCTATGCTAGGATAAGCGAGGCTTTGCTAGGGTAGGCTAGGCTATGTTATGCATGCTATGCAAACCTAGGCTAAGACCTAATAGTCTAGACTAGGCAATACTATGATATCTATACTATACTAACAAGGCTAGGGTAAGGTAGGCTATGATATACTATACTAGGCTATGCTAGTCTAGGCTAGAATATGCTAACTAGGCTGGGATAGGATAGAATATACTGGGCTATGATCCTACATATGCTAGGCTGTACTAGGCTATGTTAGGCTGTACTAAGCTACGTTAGGCTATGCTTTACTATGGTTTCTAGGCTAAGATAGACCATACTATACATTCTCTGCTAGACTAGGCTCGATTAGTCTAGGCTAAGTCATACTATGCCCAGCTAAACTATACTACGCTAGAGTATGGTATGGTAAGTTCTACTATTATAGGTAATCATAGGCTAGACTTGGTTATACTAAGCTAGGCTAAGCTAGACTAGACTATCCCATGCTAGGCTAAACCTAACTATGGTAGGCTATGCTATGATATAATATGCTCTGTTATACTATGCTATACTATACTAGGCTAGGCAGGATTTACTACGTTAGGCAATCTAGGCTAGTCTATATTATGCTAGTTGAAGTAATACTATAGTAGGCTATCCTACGGTAAGCTACGTTTTACCAGGCTACTATTCGACACTATACTAGGCTATGCTATAAAATGTTATACTATTCTAGACAATACTAGGCTATAGTAGGATATGCTAGGCTAGGGTATACTATGCTAGGATATACTATACCACATATACTATTCCATATTATACTTTACGATACTATGTTTTCTATGCTATGCTATACTATACTATGTTATGCTATAATATACTATGCCATGTTATGCTAAGCTATAATATGATAAGCATCACTATGCAATAATATGCTATGTTATACTATGCTCTACTATTCTAGACTATGCAATTAGCGTGCGACCATTTTTTCGCCTTTCCAATTCTATAAATGAGGTGTGACAAAAAGTTAAAGGCCGCCATTTTAATTAAAAAGAATATATATTTTAATATAATTTAGTTCTGCTTTTTAATAAACTTTTAGAAAGTAGAGTCGCGGGAGACTCTACATCTCACTATGTCGATCGGTCGGTCGGTCGGTCGGTCCACGTTTTGCTCTTTTTTTAATAACATTGTAACAATTAGGCCAATTCTAACGAAATTTGAAACCCTTAAGTTGTTTTACATTCTCTTTCGAATAATATAATTGGCAAAGTCCTCCTAAGGTTAGTTAGAGAATTATTCTGTTTTGGCAATAACATCATAACTATTCGGCACATTTCTGACGAAATTTGAAACCTTATGTTGTTTTACATTCTCTTTCAAATAATATAATTATCAAAGTCCTCCTAAGGTTAGCTAGGGAATTATTTTGTTTTGGCAATAACATCATAACTATCCGGCACATTCTAACGGAATTTGAAACATTTATGGTGTTTTACATTCTCTTTCAAATGATATAATTGTTAAAGTCCTCCTAAGGTTAGCCAGGGAATTATCTTCTTTTGGCAATAACATAATATCTATTCCAACCATTCTAATGAAATTTGAAACCCTTATGTTGTTTTACATTATATTTAGAATGATATAACTGCCAAAGTCCTCCTAAGGTTAGCCAGGGAATTATTTTGTTTTGACAATAAAATCATAACTATTCGACCGATTCTAACGAAATTTGAACCCGTTATGTTGTTTAACATTCTCTTCCAAATGATATAATTGCTGAGGCCGTCCTAAGGTTAGCCCGGAAATTAGTTTTGAGGGGCAATAACATCCAAACTATTCGGCTGATTCGAATGAAATTTAAAACCATTATATTGTTTTACATTCTCTTTCGAATGATAGAATTACCAAGGTTCTCCCAAGGTTACTCCAGGAATTATTGAAACTTTTCAAAGTCGTAAAGACATAAATCAGAATAAGTGAGACCACGCGACTTTTGGGTCAGCAAACCTTGTTTGAAAGCACTCCTCTTTTTTCTGCTTAATCTAGTTATTTCCTTCTATCAAGATAATGGTTTCCTTTTTTCCCCACATTTAAAACTTGCTCGAAAGTATCCTACATCTCATAAGCATTCCTATCTCTGAATGCCTCTTCCTAGTCAATTTGAGTTGCACAAGCTGCCCTGCACTCGCGCAGGGCAGCTTGTGCAACTCTGGCCTTGTGGACTTTGACAACGTTGAAGTCGATCATGGGGCGTGAGGTTTCTAGGCACCCAATGGGCAGAGACCTTGGTCATGGCCAAATTGTCGTGGATGATGTTGATAACACTTCCATGTGATATTCCAAGTTCTCGCTCGATTTCTTTGACCTTCACCCGTCGATTTTCGAGGATGATCCTCTCCACACGGGCCACATTGTCCTCGTTGGTCACGTCTGACGGGCGTCCTGGACGGGGGTCATCTTCAAGTGACTCACGACCATGGCGGAACTCCCTATTCCAGCGAGCAATGGTTGCATAGGAAGGGGCGGTGTCGGTGTACACTGCAACCATGCGTTCATGGATCTCTTTTGCATTCTTGCCTTCCTTGGTCAAATATTTGATCACTGCGCGGTGCTCAACCTTCTCCATTGTTGAACAATTTGTGAGTGACGATCTGCGATCGACTACTGCTTCTTAAATAGACGAGGCAGGAGCGTGTGGCTTCAGGTCCTGACTTGTCCTAATTTGTCCTAACACCCCCACAAACAGCCATCCCCCCTCCTCTGTTTTGCCGTACCGATTCGCAAAACTTATTGACCGTCCCTCGTAACAAGGTTTGTGCGCCTTGCCCATAAGCCCTATATTGACGTTCCCTTTAGTTACCAAGACAAGAAGTGGACTCCATAAACTGTGTCACAATTGCGAGGAAAGTCTTAATGAATAGACAAATGAAAAACGAAAAGGTCCACCTTTTATAATCACCATGGTTTTATGATCGTCAAATTACCACATAAATGACTGCTATATTTGTCTGGTGAGGGATAAAGGTTTAAGCAAGAAAAACCGGCATAATATTTCATATCCGAGTATTTCATCTGCAATTGACTTACTCCACATTCTAAGGAAGTTCCAGAATCCACCTTTTTATTGATTTTGCCTCATCTGAAGATGAAAGCAGTAAATCTGATCAGGAGTTTCAAGACATGGTTTCAAATTCCTAAGACTCTTTATCGAATGCGAAACAGTCATCATCAGCCCTTCAGCATTTAGCTCAGGCGCAACTGAATGATTTAGCACGTGATTCGGCACTTTCTAAGAAAGCAGGAGAGCTATTAGCCTCGAAGTGAAATGAAAAAAACCTTGCAGACAGATCTGCAAAAGTCTTATATATCAGAACACGGGACCATATTTTTGTGAACTTTTTTCAGAAGTCAAGCAATTTATTTACTACAACGATATTCCTGGTCTTCCAGCACAGTTATGTGTTGCCTCGTATAAGCCTAACGAATGGAGACTTTCTGTATAGTTCTAACCGCAGTCTTATGTGTGTCCTTTTGCATAATAGCAATGTTTTTGGTTCAGTCCCAGTTGGTCAATCGGTGCATTTGCAAGAAATCCATGACGATTTTTAAAAATGGTCATTGAATTACTCAAATATAAAGAGCACAGCTGGATAATTTGTGTAAACTAAAAAGGTTTAACTTCCTGCAAGTGGGGCAGTTGAGCTCGAGACAAACACTGGTCCCAGAAGGAATGGCCCATCCGTGAAACTTTGGAAGTAGGCATGCCAAACATTTTGAATGGCCCGATCGTTAGTCAAGAGAAAATAATTTTACTCCCACTCCATCTCAAGCTTAGCTTGATAAAGCAGTTTATGAAAGCATTGATTACTGACAACGAATGCTTTCAGGACATAGTTTATGTCTTTACTGCTTTTTATTTTGAGAAAATCAAAGGAGACATAATTGATTGACCTTAAATTCGTGCCCTTGTACGTGATGTAAAATTTGTAAGAAATAGAATGGCAAGGAGAAGACAGCATGGCGGTAATACAATACTTTCTTGGTAACCAAAATGCCGATAACTATGAGGATTTGGTTTCTAGAATGCCTTTGGCTTTTCGTGGTCTTAGATGCAACACGTCAAGCTTCATTCCATGAATAGTCACTCACCTTCATCATTTCTCTGAGAACCTTGGAGCTATAAGTGATTAAAAAGAAGAGCGCTTCTACCAAGGCCAAATGACGATGGAAGAGCGCTATCAAGGGGGATTTGAGAGACGTATGATGGCGGACTACTGCTGGAGTATCAAACAAGATGACCCCGACAAAGTTTTCAAACGCAAGAGCTACAATCGCTAATTCATTTTGAGTTTTTTTTTTATTTCATCGTCTTTTCTGAATCACATCGAAGTATACTGATATTTTAATGTAATGGATACAGTCTACATATTTGTCGAGTAGTAATACATATTTTTATGATGCATATTTGATTCCCTTCTCCTTTATTTCAACTTCGAGTCTGCATTGTAAAGAATAAACACGGTGTTGAGAAAGAAAATACAGATTCTTTGCCTAAACGGTTGTTTCCAAGCATAATTTTAACATAATATAAAAATAAATTGTTTAGATAGAACATGAGACATTAAGGTAAAGATGTCAAAATTCCGCCAAAGAAGAAATAAAGCTGAATTCCAATAATTCTGTAGCATAAATAGAAAATCTGACTTCAGATTTTAATTGAGCACAACCAAATTAGGCAAGAAAAAACCCAGCATGAATGGAACCAAATCTTTGTTCCCCAATGCTATTATTACAATGATGTGACAACAGTCATAGAATAGGTACCTACAGTCATTGGCTTGTGCATTCTTTCGCACACACGGTAGGTAAGTCATATTAGAAATCGGTTTGCATAGTAACTTTAATAATAATAAGAAGAAGAAGAATTATAATGATAATAATAATTCTAATAATAAGAAGAAGAATTATAATGATAATATTAATAATAAACACGTGTTTTCAAACCATCTTCCTTCATGGAATAGATGTGGCTGAGGGGATTTGGTTGGAGAGGGTCCCGTCCGACACGAAGGACTTAATCCCAAATCATTCCATTCACTGGAACATGAACATCAAACGAACTGTGAGGAAGTTTATTAAATTAATCAATTAATTTAATTAAGCGTTCAACTTTCAAATTGAATTTATTTGCGTGATCGAATTAGTGACAGCATAAATTTACCTTCATTTCAACGACGCCGTTTTCGTACACAAAAATTAAATTAAAATTTCAAATAAAATTAAACTTAAAATAATATTAATTCTGTAAACAAAAAAATATATTAATCAGAAATATTAATTAATAATAATATATTATCTATCAAATTTCCGTGCAGATTAAATTAATAACATATATATTAGAAAGAAATATTCCTAATCACAGTATTTATAAATTTCGAGTCTACTTAAATTAAAATTTGAAAATACTAATTTATATAAATTTAGACGCAGCTTATATTTTATAAAATCTGAATTCGTATTAAATTTATATTTTATAATATTAATTTTAAAATATCGGTATGTCGTCCAAGAAGCCAAAGAGAATGTCCTTCCTTTCCATTGCTCGGTGTGTCGTCCAAGAATCCAAAAAGAATGTCCTTTCTTTCCATTGCTCGGTGTCTCGCTTAAAAAGCCAAAAAGAATCTCCTTTCTTTCCTTTGCTCAGTGTCGTCTAAGAATCCCCAAAGAATGTCCTTACTTTCCATTGCTCGGAGTGTAGTCCAAGAATCTAAAAATAATCTCTTTTCTTTCCATTGCTCATTGGGTTGTCCAAGAATCCAAAAAGAATGTCCTTTCTTTCCATTGCTCGGTGTGTCGTCCAAGAATTCCCAAAGAATGTCCTTTCTTTCCATTCCTCGGTGTGTCGTCCAAGAATCCAAAAAGAATCTTCTTTCTTTCCATTGTTCAGTGGGTCGTCTAAGAATCCAAAAAGAATGTACTTTTTTCCATTGCTCGGTGTGTCGTCCAAGAATCCCAAAAGAATCTCCTTTCTTTTCTTTGCTCGGTGTCTCGTCCAAGAATCCAAAGAGAATGTCCTTATTTCCATTGCTCGGTGTGTCGTCCAAGAATCCCCAAAGAATGTCCTTTCTTTCCGTTGCTCGATGTGTCGTCCAAGAATCCCCAAAGAATGTCCTTTCTTTCCATTGCTCAATGTGTCGTCCAAGAATCCCCAAAGAATGTCCTTTCTTTCCATTGCTCGATGTGTCGTCCAAGAATCCCCAAAGAATGTCCTTTCTTTTCGTTGCTCGGTGTGTCGTCCAAGAATCCAAAAAGAATCTGCTTTCTTTCCCTTGTTCAGTGGGTCGTCCAAGAATCCAAAAAGAATGTCCTTTTTCCATTGCTCGGTGTGTCGTCCAAGAATCCCCAAAGAATGTCCTTTCTTTCCATTGCTCGATGTGTCGTCCAAGAATCCCCAAAGAATGTCCTTTCTTTCCATTGCTCGGTGTGTCGTCCAAGAATCCAAAAAGAATCTTCTTTCTTTCCATTGTTTAGTGGGTCGTCCAAGAATCCAAAAAGAATGTACTTTTTTCCATTGCTTGGTGTGTCGTCCAAGAATCCAAAAAGAATCTCCTTTCTTTTCTTTGCTCGGTGTCTCGTCCAAGAATCCAAAGAGAATGTCCTTTCTTTCCATTGCTCGATGTGTCGTCCAAGAATCCCCAAAGAATGTCCTTTCTTTCCATTGCTCGATGTGTCGTCCAAGAATCCCCAAAGAATGTCCTTTTTTCCCATTGCTCGGTGTGTCGTCCAAGAATCCAAAAAGAATCTTCTTTTTTCCATTGTTCACTGGGTCGTCCAAGAATCCAAAAAGAATGTACTTTTTTCCATTGCTTGGTGTGTCGTCCAAGAATCCAAAAAGAATCTCCTTTCTTTCCTTTGCTCGGTGTGTCGTCCAAGAATCGAAAAAGAATGTCCTTTCTTTCCATTGCTCGGTGTGTCGTCCAAGAATCCAAAAAGAAAAGTATCTCCTTTCTTTCCTTTGCTCGGTGTGTCGTCCAAGAATCGAAAAAGAATGTCCTTTCTTTCCATTGCTTGGTGTGTCGTCCAAGAATCCAAAAAGTATCTCCTTTCTTTCCATTGATCAGTGGGTCGTCCAAGAATCCAAAAAGATTGTCGTTTTTTCCATTGCTCGGTGTGTCTTCCAAGGATCAAAAAATAATCTCTTTTCTTTCTATTGCTCGGGTGTTGTCCAAGAATCCAAAAAGAATGTCCTTTTTTCCATTGCTCGGTGTGTCTTCCAAGAATCGAAAAATAATCTCTTTTCTTTCCATTGCTCGATGCCTGTCCATTTTTTAAAAGTAAAAACCTCGAGGCATCTAAAATTGACGAGTTTTGCACCATTTTTATCATTCTTCGTTATTCTTTTTACCTTTCTAAGTCCTTTGATTTCCTCTTATCCATTGTCTTTCTTCTTCTATTACTTTTCTCATTTGCTCTTTCCACACTGGGCACCCAATAGTCTCTTTTTTACTCAAGCTATGTATGTAACTCCCCGATAGGTAGATAGAAATACGGTTAAATAGAGAGAAAATTAAAGAGATAAATCCATAGAAAGTTACATAGCTAGAAGGTTGGATAGATGGCTACATAAAAGGTCGGTAGCTATAGAGTTAGATGGATATACAGTTATATATATAGAAGGTTAGGTAGATAGAAGATTAGGTAAATACCTAGTTAGATAGATAGACAATTAGAGAGATAGACATCAGTTACATGAATAGAAAAGTAAAGCGATAAATACATAGATAGAAGGTTAGATAGATAGACAACTACATAGATAAATAGATAAGTAGATAAAAGGTTAGAGAGAGAGAGAGAGATAGATACTTACATAGATAGTAAGTAAGATATATAGACAGTTACATAGATAGAGCGTTAGATAGGTAGTTAAATAGATAGTGTGGTAAGTAAATAATTAAACAGATATAAAGTTAGATAGATATACACCAATATATATATATATATATATATATATATATATATATATATATATATATATATATATATATATATATATATATGGAAACATGGGTGGATAATATAAATAAAGAGACAAATCGATAGATTCCGCATGTTTTCACCTCTTTTAACTTTACCCCTTCACAATACTTTCGAAGGGAATTCCCTCGTTAACTCTCAACTTTTTACTGACTATCGCAAGCTGTGTTCACTCTCAGTTCATTCTCAGCAAGTCAGTCAAATTGAGAATGGGAAATTTGGAGACTGTTAGCAGCAAGAAGCTACACAACTCTCCTACACTTGTCTCCTAGATCGAAGGTTGTTAACCATTTTACTGCCATGTTCCCCCTCTAGGAATTGGTCCTTCCCCCATTGCCCCCTTGCGCCAAATTACTTTAGCTTCAAGATTTAAAGAATAAATAAAGTGTTTTTAATCTCTTCATTGGGTATGAATGATTGAAATACTTGGACATTCACCCTGTTTATGCACTTGGTCTTGGCAGTAACGAAAGTGGAAAATGCATGTTCAAAAAGATCCTTGGATCCGAACATAGGACTCAAAGAGCTTGATTTGGGACCAGACGGTAAACACGAAGGTATATGACCCAGAACCTCACAAAATCCAGTTCTTTGAGATCTTCCTCAGCTGTAAGTTGAACTTCAACTCAAGAAACTCCTCTTGCACTTCATCGGAAACATCTTCTTCACATTAAAATGGGTTTCTGATGAATTTCAAGGCTTCACGCTTCTGATCTATATCTGGGAAGTATCTGATGGATCTGTTTTAAAATCAGTGTATTTTCGTGCTGAATTCGAGACTTCTAGAGATCGAGTTTGGCCATGAAGGTTCGATTGGGTTCTGTTGTGTTATGATGTTGATGTTTATTCATTGTATCTTAAGGTTGAGAGCATTCAACGCTTCAAAAATATGCACTAGGTAAGCTATTGATAGTTGAAAACCTTCAGACTGGAATTTGCCATTGGGATCCGCCTTCTGCTGCGAATCTAGAAATATTGCTACTCGTTCTCGTACTTTATAAAACCGTCCAAGCATGTTTTCCTTTGATAGCCATCACTAAAGCGCATGGAGTTCAAGGCGCCATAGCGAGGTGGATAGAAAACTGGCTGAGTAATCGTAGGAAACGTGTAGTTATAAATGGAAAATCATATTACTAGACAGACGTCACTAGCGGGGTAACTAAGGGATCTGTTCTGGGACCAGTTCTATTTCTAGTATATATTAACGACTTAGACGAAGGCCTTTCAGGCATAATATCAAAGTTTGCTGACGACACCAAAATTGCACAGATTAATGAAATGCAAAACAATCTCGACAAATTGTCAAACTGGACGCAAACGTTGCAAATGCCTTTTTAACGCAGATGAAGGTAAAGTGCTCCATATCGGATACCGTAACGGTAAAGCAAATTACTCACTAAATGGTACTCAACCCTTAAGCGTAGACAGAGAGATGGACCTGGGAGTAACAATATCGAGCGACCTAAAACCCAGTCATCAATGTTCAGAAATCCTTAAGAAAAATAAAATAATTGGATTGATTGGTAGAGCGTTCGAGTATAAGTCCCAAAATACAATCCTTACTCTCTATAATTCCTTGGTCCGTCCCATTATGGAATCCTTCGTTCAAGCCTGGTGCCCATAGTACTAGAAAGATATAGCGAAATTAGAACGAGTCTAGCGTGGGCTTTCTAAAATGATACCATATTTAAAAAAAAAACAAACCTACGAAGAGCGACTTAGAGAACTAAATCTATTTCCGTTAACTCACCGTAGATTAAGAAGAGACCGAATTCAGGTCTTTAAAATTATCAAAGTCATAGACGATATAGATTGCAATAAATATTTTACGATCGACCATTTAAATTACACGAAAGGAAATGGTTGAAATATTATAGGTAAACGTTTTAACTCGCACGAATTTCTTTTTAACCAAATCGTGAACTTATGGAACGGGCTTCATTGTAAAGTAATAGACTGCAACACCGTAGCTACTTTCAAAAATCCTAAAGACAAATATTTTTAATCTAATACCCGACTAACAGCGTTTTTTACCGAATAACTATCTCCCTAGCTCTCAGCTAACAGGTTCACCAAATTTCTTCTACTTTCCATCTCCACTATCTATCTTCCCCGTAATCTTTATCCTAGGTCACTTAGTATGGATCACAAGGTTTGTTGTGACCTATTTATCTATGTAATTATATGTTAGAGTTTCGCTAAGAGAGCAGTGAAGTTTTTAGTTATGTGTGGAAGATAGGGACAGAATGGATATAGTCTTCTAATTCGAGGAGGTACGAATGAAAATTCGAAGGCAAAGTTATTCATACCTTTACCCTCTAATATCATTATTATATTTTGGGGGGTAAAAAAAATATATATATATATATATATATATATATATATATATATATATATATATATATATCAACACACAAGCGTGTTGTACATCACTCATCTAGTGACCAACCCACATAAGGAATTCAAATCAGCGAATCCATTTCTGCCTTTATTTACACCGAGTTGGTCAAAACACCATTTATTCCAAGGTCCCAAAACGTCGACAGAACATATTTTCTATCCTCACCCCCCACCCTAAATTCCAACTTTCCCGCCACACAATTCATCTCAGTACAACTCCTCACGTTGGGATTCGTTACAACAACGAAATGATTCCCAGCGGGAAATGAGCCGGATCTCCGGACTCTACCGACCGTCACCATGACCATCCCTAGGGTTGCTGTTCAGGATACAACCTATGGGACCATCTCCCGGAGTGAAGGGTTAATGGGAGGCTGAGTTGAGGGGTCCGTGGAGGGAGTGGGTGGGTGATAGAGTCAGCCTGCGTGAATGATTTATGGTCCGTTCGTGTGAAATGCCAACTACACCAAGTTCGCTTTTTCGCCCCTTCAATTTTGTGAAGAAGTTCGAGTCTTTTTTTTTTCACTCCACTGTTTTTTGTGTGGGTGGGGTTGGTGTGGGGCTTGGATGGGGCTCCACCATCGATAAAGTGACTTCTGAAAGTGGAACGGGAAAAAGAGTTCGTCTTTAATGGCCATTAAATTGATTACAACCTGTGTGCGAAACTTTACTTGCGTGAGTATTTTTAAACAAATTAATCCAATTGTTAAACATTGTTTAGTTTATGTTTTATAATATTAATTCGATCTATAATTAGCTAAACTAATGCTAAGAACTAATCGAAATCGTCCATAACTTAATTAAAGAAAACTGACATCGTATAGTAGGTATTTGGCATCTGTTCCTGAAACTTCATCCACATTTAAATCGGAATTTATACCAGAGGAGATATTCAGAATTCTGTATGTATGACATACACGCCTAGACTACAAAAAATACTAAAAGATTATCCTAACTAAAAAAAAATATATTCACTACATCCCCTAATGACACCAGCCTTATGAGGGATCTTTTATTTTTGAATGGAGACATTTGGCAATGATTACTTAAGCCCCGCCCACATTTAAGGGAGATTAAAATTGAAAACACCTTTATCATGAATATGCATACCGGCATTTCTATCAAAGGTGACACTACAATTAAGCTAATAAATTCAGGTTTGGAAGGGAAATGAAGATAAAAAGAGAACGTGAATGGATAAAAAAGAAAGGATGAGTCAAACAACTATAAGAGCTCTTAAGTAACCTCTGACGATTGTTTGGAACAAACAATATTTACATTTCACTTGAACTGATAAAGAAGTTAACAAGGCTCACATTGCAGCACCAAAAGATGCCACTTTTCGCGAAGGTACTTAGCAGCTATCCAGAATAAAATTCGAGGACGAAATATGGTCGTGTTTTGCGATCCTATCTATGGTAGAATTGAAGGAATAATGTGTTTTGGTCGTGGCGTGTGTCTCTGATTTAAATCATATGTAGACAACAGTGGACTTTGGTCAGTTATTCAAGGTTGGAAAAGACATCCATGGCCATGAATGTACCTCACTATGTTATCTCGATCGAGATGAATATGAGGCTAACAATATATTAGCGATAGTTTCCTAGTACAATATGAATATGTATTTTAATTTAATGACATGAGCCACAATTACAATAAGGATATCAATTTGGTAATACTTTGAAGAGGATATCGTGTCCACAGAAGAGAATTTCCTTCTCAAATGGCGGCCATTCCTTGGAAACAGCGACCAAAATACGAATTTACCCCTTCCATAACCAACCATATTTTCAGATAATACTTCTAAAAATTTCTATTGATTTTTATTAGCGATTTAACTCTCAAATCTGGAATAGAGAAAGATAATTCATAATTTGCATATAATACATATTTAGCACCGATCAATGTGATAGCCTAAACATATGGAGCGATATTGCCTTAACTGATACATATGTGCGATATTGCATTAACCCATATGGTGCAATATTGCATTAACTCATATGGTGCGATATTGTCTTAACTCATATGGTGTAATATTACCTTTAATCATATGGTTCAATTTTAGCTAAACTCTTATGGTATGATATTGTCGTAATATATGTATATTCTGCCAAAGATTGCCTTAACCCATATGGTACGATATTGCCTTAATTAATGCGATGCATCATTGTCTTAATTTAAACGTGCGATATTATCTTAACGTATATGGTGAAAAATTGCCCTAACATATGTTGCGTTATTACCTTAACTAACATAGTGCTATATTGACTCAATTCATATGGTGCGATATTGCTTTAAGTCATATGGTGCTATATTGCCTCAATTCATATGGTGCGATATTGCCTTAATTTATAGGGTGATATATTGCCTTAAATAAAATGGAGCGATATTGACCTAACTCATATGGTGTGATATTGCCTTCACACATATGCTACGATATTGCCTTTACTCGTATGGCGCGAAATTACCTTAACAAATATGCTGTGAACATTTTCTTGGTTCATAGAGTGCGATATTGCATTAATTCATAAGGTGCGATATTGCCTTAACTCATATGGTGCAATATTACCTTAAATCATATGGTGCGATATTGCCTATACTCATATGGTGTTATATTGTCTTAAATTATATGGGGCAACATTGAGTTATTTCATATATTTCAATATTGGCTTAACTCGTATTGTGCGATATTGTATTAGCTCATATGGTACAATATATTCTTAACTCATATAGAGCGATATTGCCTTAAGTCAAGTCATAAAGTGCGATATTTTCTTAACTTATGTACATTCCGCGATATTGTCTTAGCTTATGTACATTACATGGTATTGTCTTACATCATACGATACGACATTGCCTTAATTCATGTGATGCGACATTGCCTTGATTCAGATGTGCGATATTTATTGTCTGAAAGTCTATTATGCATAATTGCCTTAACACAAATGCTGCGTAATTACATTAACTCACAGGGTGCTATATTGCCACAATTCATATTGTAAGGTATTGCCTTAAGTCATATAGTGCTATATTGCCTTAATTCGTATTATGTGATATTGCCTTAGGTCATGCTTACCTAGTTCATGCGTACCTAGTTCAATCCTATGGGAGGCAAGAACAAGTCTTTTCGTACTCCGATCTCACTTAAGTACTTGAGTTGGATGTATGCTTTATTATTGAATTTTTTTTATCTGTGTATAACATATATGCATACACAGATGTACAAACATAAAAACATCAAAGATTTTTCTCTTCAAATAACTTCAGAACATATAAAAAAAATACTGCTTCTCAATTAATCTCTTGTGAACCATTCAATTTTTATCTAATCTACTTTTAAACTGGCTAATACTCTGGGCCATCACAATCTCCTCAGGAAGAGAATTCCACCAATTTACTGTCCTTATACTGAAACTATTTGCCCTCAATGTAGTTCTCCAATGTCCTCTCTTCACTAATTTACAGTTATTGGATCTTGTGTGCAACTCACTCAATTGAAAAAATAGTTTAAAATCAACATTTTCATAGCTTTTCAGTATTTTAAATGTCTCAATTAGGTCACCTCGTACTCTCCTCTTCTCTAACAAATCAATTTCTATTAAATTGCTTCGTTCTACATATTTAATTCGTCTTAAATCAGATACTAGTTTAGTCATCCATCTTTGAACTTTTTCAATTTCTTTAATGTATTTAATATAATATGGTAACCAACATTGTACAGCGTACTCCAGATGAGGCCTTACCAAGGAACAATATAATGTCTTACACATATCTAAATCCATATAATTAAAAGTTCCAATATGCTGAGCTGGTTTCAGGTCTTTTCTCATAATTATTCCAAGATCTCTCTCCTTTTCTGTGGATTCTAATTGAACATTATTAAGGCTGTATTTAATATCTGGATTTCCATGACCTACATGCAGTGTCTTACACTTGTTCACATTAAAATCCAATAACCATTTTTCACTCCATTCCCTCAGTTTCAATAAGTCACGTTTCATTGCTTTTATATCCTCATCATTGTTAATCTTCCTAAAAAAATTCAAATCATCAGCAAACAGTAGAAATGGACATTCCAAATTTTCACTGATGTAATTTATAAAGATTAAAAATAGTATTGGTCAAATTGCTGAGTCTTGAGGGACTCCTGAGGTTTACCTGTAACTTCTCCAATGTTTGACCACGTATTTCAATATACTGATGTCTATCTGTTATAAAATTTTCAATCCACTTAAGAAGTCTCCCAGTAATTCCATAGGCATGAAGTTTAATTAGCAGTCTTTGATGTGGCACTGTATCAAAAGCCTTTCGACAATCAAAATAATTTACATCTACAGGTGTTTGTTCATTAGTTGCCCTCATGAGATACTCCATGTATGTTAACAAATTTGTTAGAGTACTTCTTTTCCGTCTAAAACCATGTTGCATATCACTAAGTAGGTTATTACTCTCCAAGTGTTCTACTACTTCCTCTCTTATAAGTATTTCACACACTTTAGATGGTACACTTATCAATGATACTGGTCGATAATTTGAAGAATTATGTTTGTCACCCTTCTTGTATATTGGACACACTCTAGCTACGAGGGGCAGGCAATAAGTTTTGCGAATCGGTAAGGCAAAACAGAGGAAGGGGGATGGATGTTTGTGGGGGTGTTAGGACAAGTTATGACAAATCAGGACCTGCAGCCGCACGCTCCTGCCTCGTCTATTTAAGAAGCAGTACCTGATCGCAGATCGTCAGTCACAAATTTTTCAACAATGGAGAAGGTTGAGCACCGCGCAGTGATCAAATATTTGACCAAGGAAGGCAAGAATGCAATACTCATATGGTGCAATATTGCTTTAATTCCTGTGATTCGATATTGTCTTAACTCATATGGTGCTACATTGCCTTAACTCATATGGTGTTACATTGCCTTAACTCACCTGGTGCAATATTGTCTTAACTCACAGGATGAAATATTGCCTATACTAATATGTTGCGATATCGACTTAAATCATGTGGTACAATATTGTCTTAACTCATATGATGGTTTATTGCCTCAACTCACATGGTGTGATAGTGCATCAACACATATGGTTCAAAATTGCCTTAACTCATGTCGTACAATATTGCCTTAATTCCTATGGTGCTATATTGTCTTAACTCACATGTTGTGATATTGCTTATACTCATATGTTGCGATATTGTCTTAACTCATGGCGTGCAATATTGACTTAATTCACATGATGCAATATTGCATTAACAAATATGGTGCGTGTCGTGGTATGACATTATATTACATCAATACCATATTATATCTATGGGGGAGGGACCGATAACTTACAGGCGAACCGACGAAGGGACGGAACACCAGTAGTTTAGACGGGCTGAGTAGCGAGAAAGCGTGCAACGAGATCAGGTAAATTATGGACAATGGCAAAGCTCAAGGTTATTTAAAGAGGCATTTACAAAAATATAATTTTATTTACATAAAAATAATGTGAGAATTAATGGGTAAAATTACCTCAGAGAATTAATGGGCAAAATCCCATCAGTAAACAAGGGGGGGGGATTGTAGTTATAAATCAGACTATGAAGTTAAAATTAATATGTTACGGGAGGAGACTATTCAAATCGAGGGAATTGACGCAAATGGGTTACTGAAGGGGAAGAGGGGTTAGCTTAAGGAATATTCCGGGTGAGACGACGGGGTAAGGCTTCACTGATGTCTTCTGCACGTGAGGCGAGGCCGCTCGAAGCTTCTGAGCGGGATGTTAAAGTGATGACGGTTCTCCAAAAAAAGGAGGTGGGGGGGCGGTAACGCCCGGTCCAAGGAGAGTATTTCGGCCACCCGAAAACGAGGGGCTAACGAGGAGGGCTTCGACAGGAGTTGGCGAGAGAAGTCGGAAAAATCCCTCGGTAACGATCGTTTAATGGAATTACCTCACTGGCTGGGGCTAATTCCAATACACAAAAATAGTTCAGCTGTCACTTTGCTTTGTTGTTAGCACCTGACTTGGAACTAGGGGAATTTTCTTGGGGTTCAGGCGAGACTTCTCAACTCTGTCCTTGTCTCATGGGAAGTGAGCAATATATATGTCTGAGGTTCTCCCCGCGAGGGGGGGTTTAGTGGGAAACAGCTCTACTCTCGAATGGCCTCGAATCTTCTTGCCGAGCCATTCTAGCCCGTGTAAAGGTGAATCGTGGTCGACGACGCAGTTCGAGGCTACCGCTTGTGGAAGGGAAAGGGAGGGGGGGGGAGGCTTACCAATTTAAGCCAAACAGAATCTTCTCCAGCACAAGGAACTTCCGTGCTGGAAAAGAATTTCCACGTCGAATTCCCTCACAGTGCGATATAGCCTTAACCCATATGGTGTAATATTGCCTTTACTCATATAGTGCGATATTGCTTTAACTCACATGGTGTGATATTGTGTCAACACATATGATACGGTATTTCCTTAACTCACATAGTGTGGTATTACATTAACGCATAAGGTGCGATATTGCCTTAACTCATGTGGTGCAATGTTGCTTTAGTTCATATTATGCTTTATTGTCTTAACTCACATGATGTCATATTGCATCAACACATATCGTGTGATATTGCCTTAGACCTATGCGATACAATATTCCCTTAAAAATATGATGCTATTTTGCCTTAACTCACATGGTGTGATTTTGCACGAATACATATGGTGCGGCATTGCCTTAACTCATGTGGTGCAATATTGTCTTAACTCACGAGAAGTTTTATTGCCTTAACTCCCATGGTGTGATATTGCATGACCATATATTGTGCGATATTGCCTTAACTCAGCTGCTGCAATATTGCCTTAACTTATAAGGTACGATATTGCATTAACTCACATTGTGTGAGATTGCATTAACACATATGGTGCGACATTGCCTTAACATATGTGGTGCAATATTGTCTTACCTCATAAGGTGCAACATTGCCTTAACTCACATGGTGTGATTCGCATCAGCATATACGGGCGATATTGCCTTAGCTCATGTGGTGCAATATTGTCTCAACTCATATGATGTGATATTGCCTTAACTCACATAAAACGATATTGCTTTGACCCATGTGGTGGAATATTGCCTTAACTCATATGGTGTAATATTGCTTTAACTCACATGATGCGATATTACATTAACACATATGTTGCGATATTGCATTAATAAAATACAATTTATTAACTATAATACTAAATACAATGTAATATTAACAAACACAGGCAATATAGTACTAATAAAAACATAATTAAAATAAACTAACATTCTATTCAAATCCATCGAATACAGGACTATACTACCAGTATTTTGATACTATTTGGCCTATTTAATATGACCTTTTAAAAATTTGCTCAATTGTATTAACAATAACTATAATCGAACCATTGATACGATAAGGGGTCATTACGCTGAACTTAGAGTTCGTGCAAGTTTTGCCCGCGTTCAATTGTTGCGTTTTTCGTTGATGTTAAAAACAATGTTTGTAACTTGTGTGAGAACATTTAATAACACGTTCACTGCCATGATAACAATATATGTTGACGGTGTTTTCAAATATGCTGCGTCACCACATATTATTGATGGCTATTTTGCAGTTCTGAGGATGTCAACAGCCCTTGTAAACACTCTATGAGCTGTCAACATCCCTTGTAAACACTCTATGAGCTGTCAACAGCCCCTGTAAACACTCTATGAGATGTTAACAACTGTTGTAAACACTCTATGAGCTGTCAACAGTCCATATAAACACTATATGAGCTATCAACAACCCCTGTACAAACTCTCTGGGCTGTCAACAGCCCTTGTAAACACTCTATGAGCTGTCAAAAGCCCTTGTAAACACTCAATAAGCTGTGAACGGCCTTTGGAAATACTCGATGAGCTGTCAACAGCCCTCATAAACATTCTGTCGTGGTATTGCAAGGACCAAGCGGTGCTGTGCGTACGTATAGGTTTGTTACGTACTTCAAAATTTCCTTGATTACGTTTTCTCTAAGACTGCTATATTTTATTATTATTACGTTATTTTAATCTTTGAGGATATCTAGTGCCATGCTCAGCGTTTCGAGGATTGAATTAAATACTTCTGAGAAAATAGATCTTTAATTACCACATTAAATAAAAGAAGTGAAATCTAGCAAAACAAACTATACAGCTATGAATTAAACGAGTTTAAGTGTGCCTTACTAATTTAAATAAATGAATATAAAGTAATGGTTGACCTAAAGCTCACTTTAATATTGAACGCTAATTGACCTTCAAAAAATAATGGAATTTATTTACCTTTAAAACAACTACACGTGAGCCCGGCTGGGGACTGACCTTGGCCTAATTTTTTATGTGGAGGAAAGAATATTTTTTTTTGCGGCCAGACGCGTGGACGCGTTCACAGACACTCCACATGTTTGACTGGCACGGGGACAGGCTTAAAGAAACAGGTGATTTCGGTGCGGACGACGGATGGCGTTTAGCACGTTGTCTTAGTAAGAGGATTTAACAACAGGACCGTGAAAGTATGCTTCTTCTAATTTTCTGGTTAATCTTGGAATGATTCGCACTGACGAGCACTGAGCAAACGAGTGAATCCTTTGACGAATGGAGAGTGTTAGAGGAAGTTCTCTTTAGGGTATTCCTCAATGGCGAGGAATATCTCAGGGTTTTGTTGTAAACCGGGATAGGGGTTTTCTCTGACGAGAGATGACTGAGCTTGATTCTCAATACAAGCTAAACTAAATTTCGGTGTGGCCATCAGGAACTGGCTCAGCATGAGCTTCTTCTGTGTTCCTTTCTTTGGGTTGCCGGGAAGTTTAGCCAGACTTCGTCGTTTCGATCGCTAATTCGATCTCTCTGAGACAAGATGCTAATTTTCAGTGTGACTACCAGGAACTGGCTTAAGATGAGCTTCTTCTCGTTCCCTTTCTTTGGGTTGCCGGGCACTCTAGCCGGACTTCTTCGTCTTGATCGCTAACTCGATCTTCCTGGTTCTTCTGCAGTTATCCGCCTATATATTTCACCACCCCACTGGGGTTAGGGGAAGGAGGGGGGAGGGAGAGGTCTTAGAAATTAAGCCTCCTCCTCTAACGGCAATTCTCCGAGCGTCTTTCACTTAACCCTAAAGGCATCTTCTGACTTTTGGTCGACGTTCCTCTAATTTCGCTTATGAAGTGAAATTAAATCCCAACTCTTAGCGGACATATTGCTGGTTTAACCAATGTTAGGCCCTGCCAGACCCAAAATTGCTGAAAAAATACAACACAAAAATATGTTACCATATATTTTGACATGGCTTCTGAGGTCAGATGTAAACTTTCCCGCGCTTTTTCTACAATAAATTATAGTCCTAGAATATTCACATTAGGCGAAAATAAGCTTATAGCCGATATATTTCGCAGCGATGCTAATATTAGAACAAAACTTTTGGGACCCACCAAAATATTTTCAGAATTGATCTTTAGCAGTCAAAGTGTAAAACGTTATCAAAAATATCCATGTAATCGACAGTATAAAGAAGTTTAGCTGTTGGAGGCAGATGCTCAGTCAAGAAAAGTGAATTTCTAGTAGGAAGTGGTATGGGCTTTTTTGTTTGTTTATATAATAAGTGAAAATCACATGACAGTTGTTTTGTCTCCCATTGGATAAAAATCTACACTTCGTTATTCAAAAGGCTTCTTGAATCAACCTTTTGGGGGGTCGAGGATGGTTAGATCAGTCGATAAGCGTTGTGGTTCTGATAGCGATGAGCGCTTGACGACAGAGGTTCGAATCCAACTCCTTTATTCGCCTTCATATAGGGGTTGAAATAGTTTCTCCTATTTTCTCTGTTTCTAAATCTCACATTTTCTTTCTAAACTTTTAATGATTCACGTAATATCTTCCTCAGCGTTTTTTCGGGTTGTGATATATATATATATATATATATATATATATATATATATATATATATATATATATATATATATATATAATATATGGATATGAGAAACTCACAAAGTAGCACGTGAGTACATGTTGTACAGGGGCGGGGCACTACTCTGCTGTCTCTCTTAATATACCAGCTTTGTAAAATTTTTCGTTATTCCTTGATAATGAACTATACAAGTTTGAAAGTACTTGGAATCTGCATTTTATATATATATATATATATATATATATATATATATAGAATGGAAGGTATCACATTAACGTGATGTATATCAGTGAAATATAATGGTAAACCACAATATTTGAATCAAGATTTTATTTATAACTATCGGACTAGTTTCGGCAAGATGCCATTTTCACCTGATAATAAAGAAACTAGGCAAGGAGCACAGCATATATAAGGTAAGACACATCCTAAACAAAATGAAACAGTGGGAAACAATCTGGAAAAAAAAACTCGAGTGAATCTAGCGTGAATAACATTTAAATATTCTAATACCATTCGAAAATCCTTGACTAGACTGCGCCCAATCAATCTCGATGCTGTAGTTTATGGTATACTATGCTATAATTGCAAATTAACATACATCGTAGAGTCAGGCCACTTTAATAAGAGGATGAAAGGACATTTAGGCGATATTAGAAGGTGTATGAACTCTTTAAGTCTCTTTACGCACCTGCAAAAGCACGACTATAGAATTGATTTTAACCATGCAAAAATCATTTATAAATCAAACAATTATATTGAGAGGAGAATTGCGGAATCCATCATCATCAACAAAGTTGATAATTTAAATTTATATAAATAGCAATACAAATTTAACAAATAAATAATGAATAGAGTCGCCAATCGTATTTATAAGCCCCCGGACGCAATGCGTCTCGAGTATTAGCAACTCTCCAGATTGTTTCCGGTTCCATTACATTTTGTTTAGCTTGTCATTCAAGCTAGATTCACTCGAGTTTTTTTTCCAGATTGTTTCCTACTTTTTCATTTTGTTTAGGATGTGTCTTACCTTATATATACTGTGCTCCTTGCCTAATTTCTTCATTATTCGGTGAAAATGGCATCTTGCCAAAACTAATCCGATAGTTATATATATATATATATATATATATATATATATATATATATATATATATATAAATCTTCCAAGAACGCGAAAGAATGATGAAATGAATCCAGCAAACCGCAAGAAACAGAACAACAGGATAATTTTTCTTCGGAAATGTTATTTCCTAATTTGCAAAAATTCCGTACAAGGATGGTATTTGAACCGTACTCAGTAAAGCAGCGAGCGACCGCTTTGATCTCAATTAAACCATCCCTTAGCCCACTCAGCTACGCGGAAGTCCCAATCGAACTTACGAAGCGTACCTTAAAATTTTAGCTTGTTTATTCGGAAATTTTTGTCTTCCGCGTAGCCGAGTGGTCTAAGAGACGGTTTAATTTAGATCAAAGCGGTTGCTCGCTACCTCACTGTGCACGGTTTGAATCCCACCCTTGTACAGAATTTTTTCGAATTAGGAAATAACATTTCCGAAGAAAAATGATCCTGTTTTTCTGTTTCCTGCTGTTTTCTGGATATATATATATATATATATATATATATATATATATATATATATATATATATATATATATATATATATATATGAAAAACTCACAAAGTATCACGTGAGGGTAGCAAATGAATGCAATGTCCCGCAGGAAAAAAATGAAAAGGTGTTTCCAAGTACTTTCGAACTTTATTAAGTTCTTTATTAAGGATAACTACAAGAAATAATAATATATTAGAGGTATATATACGAAAAAAAGTATGAAAGACCGCCTCAAAAACAAGAAATCACCAATGAGGAAGACGGAAGAGGGAAGGTAAAGAAACCCATTAAGAATTACAAGAAGCAGGTAGTAAGGTCAAACTGAGAAGACGAAAGGGTAACAGATTCACTACCTGCTTCTTGTAATTCTTAATGTGTTTCTTTACCTTCCCCCTTCCGCCTTCCTCATTGTTTTTGAGGCGGTCTTTCATACTTTTATTTCGTATATATACCTGTAATATAATACTATTTCTTGTAGTTATCCTTGATAAGGAACTTAATAAAGTTCGAAAGTACTTGTAAACACCTTTTCATTTTTTCCTGCGGGACATTGCATTCATATATATATATATATATATATATATATATATATATATATATATATATATATATATATATATATATATAGATATATGAAAAGCTTAATAGGAGAAGCCCTTATCAATAATATATATATATATATATATATATATATATATATATATATATATATATATATATATATATATCATGTACCGGGATGAAGTAATCTTTATTCCCACGACATTCTGGCGGGGTTGTTGCCACATCTACACTTAAAAGACACCAAATAATACGATTTTGGCACGTACACATTCAATGCCCCCCCTCCCTCCCGTCGTATATCGAATTGTTGGATATAACTCTACTATCACCACTTTATAAATAACTTAGAGAACACAATATAGTTGACATACCTTCGTTGGTTTTCGCTTTGTTTAAAAATAATCATTTAAGTTCATACCAAAGTACTTCATAAATACTATAAAAAATTGATATTTTGCTTGTCTCTAATCTTATAAGGAAAATTTGACGCCCAGCAGAGCCAAATTGTTATTTAATAACGAACAGGTAAAATTAACAAGAAATGGAATAAAATAAATACCATTAAAATCAAATCAAAAGTTAACGAATTAGGTCCCCTATATAGGGGGGTCATATGAAAATCTTTAACATTAAGACCAAAATTGCTATGCACAACCTATTCTTTATAGTGTCTTAATTCAAAAGTTTTCTTTTGTTATTATTCACTTATTTAAAAACAAATTCTAAAGAACTACGTTTATTATTAAATAACATACAATTAAATTATCTCAATATTTAGTGAAACTGTAGAAATTGAAACAAGAAGGAATCGTTCCATTACCAAGTTTCGCACTACGCTATCTCTAATTAATCTCGGGAGTACAACGCGGAAAATAATCCCCAAGTCAATCCTTACGGATTTAATAACCTATATATATATACCTAAACTGAAACCCTAAGTTAAAGAAACCTAATTTCTTTAATACTCGTAATAATCACCACAGGATCACAAAAAAAATCTCAGTACAAAACTTCTTAGGAATTAAGTACACATTTAAGGAGAAAAAGCTAAAAGGTCTGATCAAAGAACTGACAAAAATGATAAAACGTTTTGGTGCTTGGAGTGTCTCGTCTTCAGGTTCGGCAAAGAAAAATGAAGATTTTCTAGGAGGATGGGGGGGGGGACTAAAATATTTCTTAAGTGAGCAATTGCTCGTATATTTTTTTCTCTGAATTTTTTATGGTATTTGCCAATAGTATAAAAAATAAGATATGTCAGAAACAGTCTATGGATAAAGATGTCATCGAAGGTCTAGAAATAATGATGGCATTGACAGTCAACATTCAATAGATGAAGATGATATAAAAAAAATAGGGCTAAAGATGTGATCAACATTCTATGGTTAAAGATTTCATCAAAAATCTATATATAAAGATGACATTAACAGCCTATAGGTCAAAGTGACTTCAAAAACGCTATGATGAATATGACATCAATAATTTGTGAATAAAGATGACTTAAATAGTCTCTTGGAAAATGCAACCACATCAATGTATTAATCAAGATGTCATCCACAGTCTATGGATAAAGATGTCATCCACAGGCTATGGATAAGGATGTCATCCACAGGCTATGTATAAAGATGCCATCCACAGGCTATGGATGAGGATGTCATCCAGCCTATGGATAAATATGTCATCCACAGTCTATGAATAATAATGTCATCCACACTCATGGATAACGTTATCCACTCTACAGTATATGGATAAAGATGTTATCCAGTCTATGAATAATGATGCCGCTATCCACACTCTATGGATAGTGATACCATCCACAGTCTAGAGATAAAGATGCCATCCACACTCTATGAATAATGAGGCCATAGACACTCTATGGATCACGATGTAATCCACAGTCTACGTATGGGTAAAAGATGTCATCCACCGTCCATGGATAAAGATGACATTTCAATCTATTGATAATAACGTCATCCGTAATCTGCTGATAGAGATGTCATCCTCAGTCTATGGATAAAATGACTTCAACAGTTGATGGATAACATTCCATCAAAATTCTATGGATAAAGATTAAGTTAAATAATCTTTAGATAAAGATGACATCAGCAAAAAAGGGAACAAATAATTAAAAATCATTAAAACAAAAAGTATAAAATATAAAATAAGCAGATGGAAAAAGAGTTATAAATAAAAAGTAAGCAATGTAAAAAGTTAAATCTTAAAGTAATAAAATGTGAAAATCTTTAACTAAAAAAACAAAAGGTAAAAAATAAGAACGTAAAAAAGTTAAAACTTTAAAATAAAAACTAAGAAGTGGTAAATAAAATGTAAAATAAAACTGGTCCGACTTGTCTACCAGAAGGAATCGGGGGAAGGGGGTAGATAGATAATGGATGCGTAGATTTTTATTTCGTAAAATTAATTTCATAGAAATTGCATTGGGATAGATCGATAGTTAGTGAGATAGATAGTGAAGGGCGAGAGAGCTAATGAGAAATAGTAATAGATAAATAAGGTTTACCTTTCTCAGCATCTATCTTTGTACATCTACCTCTATTTTTTGTCTGTCTATCCGTCTATTTTCACGTATAGTTCGGACAATTCGTCCGGTATATGCTTTCATTGGTCCGACTATTGTCTCTACATTCTATTTTGGTCTCTTAGCTCTTACGTCAATTGGTAGATCGATTTCGTCTATCAGCCACGCTCTCTGTCTGTCTATTTTGTCTGTGGGGGCGAACTCACTTGATCCTAATCAATAAATCCTCGGTGGCCTTTCCCACGCTCCACCGGGTGAATCAAACAACTGCATATGATAGGTTGGGTCGTGAGTGCCCCCCCCCCTCCCTCCTTGAAACATAAGACATTTAAGCCTATTCCATTTAGGAGTATTGAGCCATCGAATAAATGGAAATTAACCATCGGAAATCGAGGCTATTTTGAGTTTTCTATTTCAGCTTTCAGTGAAATGCGCGCTTTGATAAGGGAAAGGATGACAGGAGCATTCTCAAATAAGGTTATCGACAGATAAAAAAAAAGAGGATCGAAACCTTATCGGAAAACGTAAAACCGATGAGGTTTAATTTGCAATCACCTGTATTTTATTGAGATTTTATAGAGAGCTCGATTAAAACATTGGAAACAACGCTTACATGAATTACTGTAGGTAGGGGTATATGTTGGATAATAAAATCTACCGCTAAAGGAGGAATTGTTTTAACACGTCGACTACGATGGCTGGCAAAGGGATAGCAGTAAACTATATTTTTGATTTAATATTGAAAACGTCGCCATTACACGTTTGACACTTAAGTGCGATATCTTACATCAAATGTAAATTATTTTGAAATATAGGTGTAGCATATATGAACTAATTTGTGGTCGCATTAACCCTTTCATCTATAAAATATGTGCTGTACTTCATACCTAGCCACATAATTTGCACTGATTGGGTTATGAACGTTTTGAAACTATACATAGCCGCGAGCATCTCGAATCTTCAGTTACCCACAAAAGCTCGAAGTTGCTGGATGTGATTTCTTTTATACCAAAATATTTAAAATTTAAGGCGAGTTATTTTATATTATTACATATTGAATAATGAGACAAAGTAAAGTTTCAGAGAACTTTTGGGACAATTAGTCGTGAGACTTTATGGGTTACGTTTAAACGGGTTCCTTAATAGTTATTAACTATTGTTCTTCAATTCCCTTTTATTATCAATTTCCGTCAACATTTTTGCAGTGTTTTAAAGTTATCACCTTGGCAATAATTGCAATACTACCTAATAATAATAGTAAGAAGAAGGATACTAATAATAACAATACTCGTATGTATTTGTATATTATTCGTAGCATTCAGAAAATCAAGGCAAAATATGTAAAGATGATTCGAAAAGAGTATAAAAGAAGAAAAATGAATACCTAAAATATATTACTATATTATTGGTAGTATTAGCGCTGTAATTAATACAGAAATTATAAATACATCAATATAAGAGAAGCGAGGAAAATCACAGACTCAAATATATAGATCCAGCAAAACCTGATCCCTTCACTCGTCAATTCTGCATCGTCAGTTTAGGAGTACAAATTGAGAACACAAAAGTGATGAGTTTAACCACCTGTACAAGAGCATAACTTTCAAGAGAACGCCCCCACCCCCTACTATCTATACAGGATCTACAGGAGGGGATAGAACCAATTAGTGTATACAAATGTATTTTAATTTGGATTAATATTATTTTATAGCTCTTAATGCGGGCGAATTTACCGATATTTAAATTACAAAAACACTAAATGAGGGTTCGGTAATTTTCACCGATGCGATGTTTTTCTTGGGGAAGGAGGGGGATCTAATAAGAATATGGGGGATAATATAAAAAGGAAAGGGATTAGATATTGGGGGAAGAACAGGTTGGTTTATTAATTATAATTATCGAAGATTTTACGGCATAAGTATCGGATATAAAAACAAGTTGAATAATTCCTGTGTGCTATTAATGCACCAACATACAGTGTTCGGTCTAAATTTGACGGTTTACATAAAAAACCCGAAATATCTCAGCCAAAAATGAATGTTTTTTTTTTTGTTTTTTTTTAAATATCAACTAGATTATAGCTGGGAGAAAAGTTTACTCAAAGCAGCCGCCCTCAAGCTTCCACCGCGGCCTCAAGAAGGCTCCGAGTCATGTCGCATGCGTTCCCTACGTTCCCTGAAAAGATCTTCGAACATCTCTTTAATCTTGGCCACCAGCTCGTTTTTGATGTTGCAAACAGAGGGGCTGGTCTCTTCTCAACCGCGCCCCACACATAGTGATCCATGGAATTAAAATCGGGGGATCTAGGAGGCTATAAAGTGGGGCTGGCGAAGTCGTTAAAATTCTCCGACAGCCACTTTTCAATGTCTCCGGAGGTATGGCCTTCCAGCAGCAAATCTCTCAATCCAGGGTTTTACCATAATCTCCAGTAGCTCCACATAGCCGTCAGAATTTAGTCTAAGACCCTGTTCAAAGATGTTGAGCGCCATGGTCTCACCCTCACTGGTCTTCATGATACATGGAACGTCGCAAGGATTATAGGCAAACCACCTGTTGTTATGGGTGTTGTGCAATTGATCTGGGGAGAAGTTCTTTTCGTATGAGAAGAACCAGATTGTCTCCGGCTGAATAAGATGCTTCGGCTTTTTTATAAGCTTTTTTGCCTTCGCCAAGCGGTTTTACTTGGCCTTGGCTGTCATAATATGTCCCTTGTTCCTCTTGTACGAGTGATAGTGATAGTCTTCATTCGAGGTTAGCACGTTGTCTTAGTAAGAGGATTTAACAACAGGACCGTGAAAGTATGCTTCTTCTAATTTTCTGGTTAATCTTGGAATGATTCGCACTGACGAGCACTGATCAAACGAGTGAATCCTTTGACGAATGGAGAGTGTTAGAGGAAGTTCTCTTTAGGGTATTCCTCAATGGCGAGGAATATCTCAGGGTTTTGTTGTAAACCGGGATAGGGGTTTTCTCTGACGAGAGATGACTGAGCTTGATTCTCAATACAAGCTAAACTAAATTTCGGTGTGGCCATCAGGAACTGGCTCAGCATGAGCTTCTTCTGTGTTCCTTTCTTTGGGTTGCCGGGAAGTTTAGCCAGACTTCGTCGTTTCGATCGCTAATTCGATCTCTCTGAGACAAGATGCTAATTTTCAGTGTGACTACCAGGAACTGGCTTAAGATGAGCTTCTTCTCGTTCCCTTTCTTTGGGTTGCCGGGCACTCTAGCCGGACTTCTTCGTCTTGATCGCTAACTCGATCTTCCTGGTTCTTCTGCAGTTATCCGCCTATATATTTCACCACCCCACTGGGGTTAGGGGAAGGAGGGGGGAGGGAGAGGTCTTAGAAATTAAGCCTCCTCCTCTAACGGCAATTCTCCGAGCGTCTTTCACTTAACCCTAAAGGCATCTTCTGACTTTTGGTCGACGTTCCTCTAATTTCGCTTATGAAGTGAAATTAAATCCCAACTCTTAGCGGACATATTGCTGGTTTAACCAATGTTAGGCCCTGCCAGACCCAAAATTGCTGAAAAAATACAACACAAAAATATGTTACCATATATTTTGACATGGCTTCTGAGGTCAGATGTAAACTTTCCCGCGCTTTTTCTACAATAAATTATAGTCCTAGAATATTCACATTAGGCGAAAATAAGCTTATAGCCGATATATTTCGCAGCGATGCTAATATTAGAACAAAACTTTTGGGACCCACCAAAATATTTTCAGAATTGATCTTTAGCAGTCAAAGTGTAAAACGTTATCAAAAATATCCATGTAATCGACAGTATAAAGAAGTTTAGCTGTTGGAGGCAGATGCTCAGTCAAGAAAAGTGAATTTCTAGTAGGAAGTGGTATGGGCTTTTTTGTTTGTTTATATAATAAGTGAAAATCACATGACAGTTGTTTTGTCTCCCATTGGATAAAAATCTACACTTCGTTATTCAAAAGGCTTCTTGAATCAACCTTTTGGGGGGTCGAGGATGGTTAGATCAGTCGATAAGCGTTGTGGTTCTGATAGCGATGAGCGCTTGACGACAGAGGTTCGAATCCAACTCCTTTATTCGCCTTCATATAGGGGTTGAAATAGTTTCTCCTATTTTCTCTGTTTCTAAATCTCACATTTTCTTTCTAAACTTTTAATGATTCACGTAATATCTTCCTCAGCGTTTTTTCGGGTTGTGATATATATATATATATATATATATATATATATATATATATATCGATTTCGTCTATCAGCCACGCTCTCTGTCTGTCTATTTTGTCTGTGGGGGCGAACTCACTTGATCCTAATCAATAAATCCTCGGTGGCCTTTCCCACGCTCCACCGGGTGAATCAAACAACTGCATATGATAGGTTGGGTCGTGAGTGCCCCCCCCCCCCTCCCTCCTTGAAACATAAGACATTTAAGCCTATTCCATTTAGGAGTATTGAGCCATCGAATAAATGGAAATTAACCATCGGAAATCGAGGCTATTTTGAGTTTTCTATTTCAGCTTTCAGTGAAATGCGCGCTTTGATAAGGGAAAGGATGACAGGAGCATTCTCAAATAAGGTTATCGACAGATAAAAAAAAAGAGGATCGAAACCTTATCGGAAAACGTAAAACCGATGAGGTTTAATTTGCAATCACCTGTATTTTATTGAGATTTTATAGAGAGCTCGATTAAAACATTGGAAACAACGCTTACATGAATTACTGTAGGTAGGGGTATATGTTGGATAATAAAATCTACCGCTAAAGGAGGAATTGTTTTAACACGTCGACTACGATGGCTGGCAAAGGGATAGCAGTAAACTATATTTTTGATTTAATATTGAAAACGTCGCCATTACACGTTTGACACTTAAGTGCGATATCTTACATCAAATGTAAATTATTTTGAAATATAGGTGTAGCATATATGAACTAATTTGTGGTCGCATTAACCCTTTCATCTATAAAATATGTGCTGTACTTCATACCTAGCCACATAATTTGCACTGATTGGGTTATGAACGTTTTGAAACTATACATAGCCGCGAGCATCTCGAATCTTCAGTTACCCACAAAAGCTCGAAGTTGCTGGATGTGATTTCTTTTATACCAAAATATTTAAAATTTAAGGCGAGTTATTTTATATTATTACATATTGAATAATGAGACAAAGTAAAGTTTCAGAGAACTTTTGGGACAATTAGTCGTGAGACTTTATGGGTTACGTTTAAACGGGTTCCTTAATAGTTATTAACTATTGTTCTTCAATTCCCTTTTATTATCAATTTCCGTCAACATTTTTGCAGTGTTTTAAAGTTATCACCTTGGCAATAATTGCAATACTACCTAATAATAATAGTAAGAAGAAGGATACTAATAATAACAATACTCGTATGTATTTGTATATTATTCGTAGCATTCAGAAAATCAAGGCAAAATATGTAAAGATGATTCGAAAAGAGTATAAAAGAAGAAAAATGAATACCTAAAATATATTACTATATTATTGGTAGTATTAGCGCTGTAATTAATACAGAAATTATAAATACATCAATATAAGAGAAGCGAGGAAAATCACAGACTCAAATATATAGATCCAGCAAAACCTGATCCCTTCACTCGTCAATTCTGCATCGTCAGTTTAGGAGTACAAATTGAGAACACAAAAGTGATGAGTTTAACCACCTGTACAAGAGCATAACTTTCAAGAGAACGCCCCCACCCCCTACTATCTATACAGGATCTACAGGAGGGGATAGAACCAATTAGTGTATACAAATGTATTTTAATTTGGATTAATATTATTTTATAGCTCTTAATGCGGGCGAATTTACCGATATTTAAATTACAAAAACACTAAATGAGGGTTCGGTAATTTTCACCGATGCGATGTTTTTCTTGGGGAAGGAGGGGGATCTAATAAGAATATGGGGGATAATATAAAAAGGAAAGGGATTAGATATTGGGGGAAGAACAGGTTGGTTTATTAATTATAATTATCGAAGATTTTACGGCATAAGTATCGGATATAAAAACAAGTTGAATAATTCCTGTGTGCTATTAATGCACCAACATACAGTGTTCGGTCTAAATTTGACGGTTTACATAAAAAACCCGAAATATCTCAGCCAAAAATGAATGTTTTTTTTTTTGTTTTTTTTTAAATATCAACTAGATTATAGCTGGGAGAAAAGTTTACTCAAAGCAGCCGCCCTCAAGCTTCCACCGCGGCCTCAAGAAGGCTCCGAGTCATGTCGCATGCGTTCCCTACGTTCCCTGAAAAGATCTTCGAACATCTCTTTAATCTTGGCCACCAGCTCGTTTTTGATGTTGCAAACAGAGGGGCTGGTCTCTTCTCAACCGCGCCCCACACATAGTGATCCATGGAATTAAAATCGGGGGATCTAGGAGGCTATAAAGTGGGGCTGGCGAAGTCGTTAAAATTCTCCGACAGCCACTTTTCAATGTCTCCGGAGGTATGGCCTTCCAGCAGCAAATCTCTCAATCCAGGGTTTTACCATAATCTCCAGTAGCTCCACATAGCCGTCAGAATTTAGTCTAAGACCCTGTTCAAAGATGTTGAGCGCCATGGTCTCACCCTCACTGGTCTTCATGATACATGGAACGTCGCAAGGATTATAGGCAAACCACCTGTTGTTATGGGTGTTGTGCAATTGATCTGGGGAGAAGTTCTTTTCGTATGAGAAGAACCAGATTGTCTCCGGCTGAATAAGATGCTTCGGCTTTTTTATAAGCTTTTTTGCCTTCGCCAAGCGGTTTTACTTGGCCTTGGCTGTCATAATATGTCCCTTGTTCCTCTTGTACGAGTGATAGTGATAGTCTTCATTCGAGGTTAGCTTCATGGCGGTGACTTCAACACCCATCTCTCTCCCCAAAGCCCAGATTCACTTGCTCGTGTCTTCCATAACCTTGTCCTGCAGTTGTGGGATGAATTCCAGCGTGTGGACGCAGTCAGAACGTCTGTTATGTTCATTTCCCCTGGGCATGGCTTATTAGTCTCCGTTATAGCTGTCCATGTCACGGCTTACAGCCTTTACATTGTTAACAGAGCATTGAACACCAGTCATGATGGCGGCATTCTGAGATCCGGTACGGAGCATCATGTTTTTGTAGTTTACGGCTGGCAGGCTGGAACCTACGCAGCTTCTTGGCAATATGTTGGGCTCTTGTTTGTAAAGGGTGTTCTAATAACTTGGACCGATTTTAAATGTGAGTTAAGTTTAAGCATCTAATGATTTTTTTCTTTTTCTTTCAGATTTAACAACTTCAGTCTTTGGCAATTTTAACCATGGAAAGATTAACAATCGAACAACGTGTTAAAGTTATCGAAGCCTATTACGAAAATGGACATTCAAACAGAAACGCATTTCGGGCACTTCGGGATTTTGGGGGTCAATATAATCGACCAACCGAGAGTGCAATTGGGAAGATTCTTCGACAATTCAAACAAACGGGGTCAGTGGCAGATATGAAAACGCCATTGCGTGCTCGTTTACGCCGTTCAGCTGAAAACATTGCTGCAGTACGCGAGAATGTGGCCGAAGATCCAGACACCTCTATTCGTCATCGCGCGCAGGAATTGAACCTCTCCACAACAACGTTACATCGAATTTTGACAAAAGATTTGTCTCTACACGCTTACAAAATTCAATTGACATAAGAACTGAAGACTGTTGACCATTTGAAGCGCCGTACATTCGTCAATTGGGTGCACGAGCAAATACAAGCCGATGATGATTTTTCGCAAAAAATCATCTTTAGTGATGAAGCCCTTTTTCATCTTGGTGGATTCGCTAATTAGCAGAATTATCGCATTTGGGCTGATCAAAATCCCAGGAAGATTGTTGAAAAGCCACTGCATCCACAAAAGTAACTGTTTCGTGTGCATTTTTTGCTAGCGGAATCATTGGGCCGTATTTCTTCGAAAATAATGCCGGGAATTCTGTCTCGGTGACAGGCGAGCGATACCGTGCCATGATAACCAACTTTTTATGGCCTGAATTGAATTCTATGGATGTCGAAGATTTGTGGTTTCAACAGGACGGCGCCACATGCCACATAGCCAATGCAGCAATGGCTTTATTGATTGAGAAGTTCCCAGGTCGCATCATCTCTCGAAACAGCGAGGTCAATTGGACACCACGATCGTGTGACTTTACCTCTTTAGATTTCTTCCTTTCGGATCATCTCAAAAAGTAAGGTCTATGCCAACAAGCCAACAACAATTCAACAGCTGAAGGATGGGATAATAAGGCATATTGTTGATATCGAGGAGCAACTATGCAGAGACGTCATCAAAAATTTGACCATCGAGTGGAGGGGTGCCGCCGAAGCCTTGGCAGACATTTAGGCGATATTATTTTTCCCACATAATTGCCATCACTCAAATAATATGATCTAATAGTGAAATCAATAAATTTTCACCAATAACACTGTTTTATTTACTGCTAACTTTGATCCGTCTTAATGGAACACCCTTTATGATGTTTTGGTGTGTGTGGAATCTTAGGATCTTGTCGAATGTTGCCCCTAAGATTTTGTTGTGAGTTGTGTATGTGAGTCTTGCTGTGTCCACATGCTTGGGCTATGATGTGTGTGTATAAATTTGTATGTTTTGTGTGTAGTGATTGCGTGCTCCTTAGTGTTAACTGTATCTTCTAAGGATTGGTAGCTATAAGCCACTTAACCACATACTCTGTCTACTTGTCTATGATTATCTGTGCGTGGCGTGCGCTTCTGTTTGGTCCATGGCCGCACACGAGAATGGTCTCGTTGTAGTCATAGGAGAGTGTGTATTTGTGTCTGCAGTTTTCGGGTGGGTGTGGGGTGTCATTTGTGTACATTATATAGAGCGTAGATGCCAGTACGATACCCTTGGATATGCCTGCGCGTGGTGCAAATGGGCGTGATAGTGTGTTGTTGTAATTTATTTAGCACCTTAGGTCTGTAAAGTAGTGAGAGATAAGCCTTCTGGTTCAAAGTGGGAGCTCCGTGTTGTTAGCTAATTTCCAACGAAGTCCCTTGTGTCACACCTTGTCAAAGGTCTTCTCTACGTCCATACTGATGTAGAGTGTTTTCTGACGTTCTTGGCGTGCTTTCTGAATTATGTCATGAAAGATGGTGACAACCACTTGAATAGACCGGCCACTTTTGAAGCCATATTGGCAGGGAGAGAACAAATCACTCTCCTCCAGAAAATTCCGGAGACGTGTGTTGACCATATGTTCTAGTATCTTGCCTCTAACAGAGCAATAGACCTGTAGTTGTTGGGGTGTTTTAACTTTTGTTTTTCTTGTATAGTTGTGTTGTGTGAGATTTTGAATGGTTGTGAGAAGTAGTCAGAGACGAGTGAAGGGTTGAATAGGTGCATTAGAGTAGTAGAGATGCTTTCTAGGAGGGGTTGAATTATAGTGGTTGGAAGACCGTATAGGCCAGGGGTGCGTTTTGGTGTTGATTGTATATCAGGGGCGCGGGACCAAGCTCACCGGCGTGGATAAGGCCCCATTTATGGACTTCCAGGAAGTGCTTTGTTCCTTTGGTTTGGGTAGGTTGTGTGCGTGCGCTGTCTCCTACTGGGTCCTAAATGCGTCGAAGATGTCAGTAGTGTCAGTGAGTGTACGGTTTGTAAGTTAGAGGGAGATGGGTTTTGGTGGATCCGTGACCATTGAAGGATGCAAGCACCTGGGAGTGTGATGTTATGTCGTTTTGGTCTTCTTTTGTAGTCGTTGTTGAATTGTGTAATGAGTCTTTGTGTGTGTATGGAGAACGTAAAGGGTTTTATGTATATGGATGTTTTATGTAGTCTGTCTATTTTGCCTGCAGTGTTCATGGTGCCCATGATGTACACTAGTGGTTGTCTATGTGTATAGCTTTAAATTTTTATAAATTAAAGTTGTGTGGTGTGTTCTCAGTTGTTTTTTGAACTCCATCCAGTTCGTGTTGTTGTAGTCGAAGAGGGGTGTGTGTGAGTATTAGTATTGATTACGATGAGATTATCATACATAAAGGAATGTGGTCAGATAGTACGTGGTGACCTGAAGAAATGTGAGTATGAAAGCATGTAGCATGGTCATTGCGGAAGAGCACGTCCGGAGGCGTGGACCCTCTGTGATGCTCAGAGAATGTTGGGAAGTCCGAGCCGATGCGCTCGCAGCTAAAACGCTGTAATTGTCCGGTCAGATACCTTCCCGCATCATTAGTGGTTAGAAAGTAGTGTGGTATGGTAAGCGGTCAGGTCCCCCGCAAAGAAGAGAGGGAAGTTGTGGTTGAATAGAGCCCGGAGTGGGACGTCTATGTGTAGTTTTTGTCGTGGTGGTCTCTAGTGAGTGGCCACGAAGATAAAACCAGAGCTCGCGTATACTTTGCAGGCTAGAAATGAGTTAATTTGTGTGTTCTAGAGGGAGTGGATCACTGATCCCAGGTGCGGCGCTTGTGATGTTAGGTAGGTATGGTGCTTGCAATACGAAGTCCGTTGTTGAGAGGGTGTAGGCTGGTGGAGTTCAAAAGTAGGCTGTCTGGTCTCTAGGTGTTGAGTATCCAGTTGGAGACGGTGTAGCGAATACCGCGCCAACTGTGTGCGTTTAGCTGCAACACACTAAGACGACCTATGGTTGGGAGTGAAGTGTTCATGATGTTGTATTAGCGACAGCCGCTTTCCTTGCCTTGATCTCCCAGTATTGCACCGAGAGAGTAGGGATGGGGGCGGCTACCTCCACACGTGTCTGTGACCGGTGGGGTTTGGTGTAGGTGGAGTGTGTAGGTTTCGTGTTACTTGGTGCGTGTGCGATGGTACTGGGTGTGGAGGAGGAGACAGTAGAAAGGAAGGGGGGCAGTGGGAGGAGTGGTGGAAACAGTGGAAGGAGGGTAAGAAGGTGAAAGGGAGGGAGGGGACAGTGGAAAGGGACAGTGGAAGGGGGTGGAGACGGTGGGAAGGGAGGGGGGGTAGAGGAAGGGGTTTTAAATAACAAGGAATGATGGGGTGGCACAGTTAAGGGTGAGGGGACAGTAGGAAGAAGGGTGGAGTTAGTAGGAGATGAGGTGGGGAGAATGGGGACTGTAGAAAGAGTGGGGGCAATAAGCGGAAGGAAGAGTGCAGCGGAGACGTAGGTGGGTACAGTGGAAGGACGGGTGGGGGCAGAGTGATTGTGGGGAGCCAGGAAAGGGGGTGGAACTGGGTGGTTGGTGGGGGTTGGTCTTGAGTGAGGCGTGTGCTCTTGTAAGTCCGTGCACTCTGTTGTGCGGAGGAAGTGTTTATGAGGGCGAACACCTTCTCTGGAAGTCATCCAAAGGTTATTCCGGGAATTATTAAAAGAAAACTAACTCTGGGTCGGATTCCCCCATTTGTCAACAGTTTTGAAGGTCATAAGTCAAAATACTTGAGAGCACGCGACTTAGGTCTGTTGACCTTGTTTTGCTCTATTTTTGTTATAGGATCTACCCTAAGTTGTTCTTTAATAAGCTTAGCGAGTTTAGCATAATCGAGTCTTTAATTGTTCTATCTCCTCTCCTCTTTATCCTTGTGTCAAAAAAAGTCTTTGTCTAATCTCGCTTATTTTGGTGCTATACGACATTGTCTCATTTTTTTTAGCTGTCATTTTTTGTGTTAGACAACTTTGTCTCGAGCTGTCATTTTTGGTGCTATACGACCTTGTCTCATGTTTTAGCTGTCATTTTTTGTGTTAGACAACTTTGCCTCAAGCTGTCATTTTTTGGTGCTAGACGACCTTGTCTCATGTTTTAGCTGTCATTTTTTGTGTTAGACAACTTTGTCTCGAGCTGTCATTTTTTGTTGCTAGACGACCTTGTCTCATGTTTTAGCTGTCATTTTTTGTGTTAGACAAATTATTTTTAAATAAGAAAAGGTTGGTTGGTTGTTGAATGTGGTAATTCAAATTAAAAAAATAAGAAGGGGAACAGCGGTATTATCTATGTTGAGTGTAGGAGATTTTGTACGTATTAGTAGGGATTCCAAAATTCTTAGAATATATTCATTGTTATTATGACCAATTATTTTGAAGTTATCTATGGAACATTCTGTCTTGCATTGTATAATATGATTTCTAATTACAGAAGTTTCCTTTTTAGACAATTTTTTTCCAGTGCGATGGCTTATTCCCATGTGAGAACAAAACCTCTCTTTCAATGAGCGAACCGTACTACCAATATAGGTTCCTTGAGAACAACAAGGACAAGGAAAAGCATAAACAACACGGCTGCTCATTTCTAGAAGAAGTTTGTCTTTTGATGAGAAGAAACTTCCTATGGAAAGTGGGTTGACAAAAGTGATTTTGAAGTTGGTATGAAAGAAATATTTTTTGAGTAATTTGTTGCATTTTCTAGTGAATAATTTATTGTAAGGTCCCATTTCAGGTACTACGAAAAAAAAATCATTTGTGGGAACATTATATGAGAGAAAGGATGGAGAGTAAATTTTGGTGAGAAAATTATTGATTAGCTTGTCAACCAAAGGTGAGGGTAACAATTATTTTTAAAATAAGACTTTAGAGTCTGGAATTCATTTTGCATTAGGAAATAATTGGAGGAGAGATGGTAACCTCTATATACTAGAGATTTAATTGCACTGAGTTTGTGTGACAAGTCACAATGGCTGAAAAAATTGATTCCTAGGCTACTAAAGGTAGGCTTTCTGTATATTGCGGTAGTTAGTTTGTCGGTTTTTTCTATAATGACGTCTAAAAAAGGAAGTTGATAGTTACTCTCTAATTCAATGGTATATTTAATGTTGGGATGATAAGTTGTCATTTTTGTGTTAGACACATTGTCTTTAGGTGTCATTTTTTGTTAGACACATTGTCTCTAGCTGTCATTTTTTGTGTTAAACGATATTGTATCATTTTTTAGCTGTCTCAAGTTTTAAGTTGCATATCGCAAAATATTCTCAGTTATATAAGTGTGGCAGTGTTCTAATGAAGATTCTGAGAGTTGATTGTTAAGTTCATTAAACATCTTTGGTAGTTTAATTTTGAAGATATTTATTAACCTACAAGTGGTTAATTTTCAGTGGATCAGTTCTTTTTGTCATAAGTTTAGCAGTTTTTTATTTAAGATCTATTTAGACCTTGCTACTGAATAATATGTGGTCGCTACATGAGTTGAAGGAAAGCATAGCCTACATGTACATAAGAAAAGGTTTCCTGTTGTGGCGTATGCAATCGATCTCATTTGGGGGTTTTATTTCGTTTCACCCATTTCCATCTTCTATTTCTCTCCTATTTTTTAGGAAGAAAGGTTCGGAATTTAAAGGTTTGTTCCTTCTGCAAATTCAACTCATCTGTTCCCACGTTCCCTTCCTTCACTTATCATGAATTTTCCTACTGATCGTCCATCTTGAAGTTGTTCTCGAATCATTGCAATGAAGCTTCCCATAATCATCGTAAACTCATGGGTTCCTTGTATATGTGCATTCGTAAGTGCTACATAGATGTGCTCAACTTCTAGATCTGAAAATATAGAACCGTGAACGTAGATTACCTGTAGAAAAAATATCTAAAGATATTTTATTAGGTTGTCAAAAAATTAATGTCATTTTTAGAAGACTGTAAAAAAATACATATCGGTGTTTTTTTAATTGTTCCAAATTTGCTGCAATCAGTATAAGGATAACAGTAGCAAGGATTAGGCCTTTTAAGGTCTATTAATGCCTTGGGCATTTTTAATATCTCAATTTCTAGGCCTCTTGTAATCTAGGAATCCCTAGGCCATTTGAGCTTTATTAATGTCTTGGACCTTTTTAAGATAGCGATGTCTTGGGCTCTTTTAATCTATGAATGATTAGGCCTTTTAAACTGTATTAAATCCTTGGATATTTTTAATATTACAGGTTTGCACCAGTTTATGGATGGTCACCAGTTTTGGGGTGACGATGGCTTACCTGTGTATGGGTGTCGGGCTAAGGTGGTTAAGGCGGCCTTACAGTCGAGTTTGGTCTAACTCCAAAGGATTCTTTCGAATAATTCGCTTGTAGGCTGGGTTCGAATGGTAACCTGGTTATTGATTGGCAGAAGGAAGGACTCGGAAGAAAAAATGGTGGTTTCGTAGACTTTAATCTCGGCTTAGGGCTACTACCTCAGTTCGGGCAAGCGAAATAGTTGAGTATTCAGTGGTTCGTTTGTGCGTTAACGCCTATCGGTTGACTATCACTGTTAATGTTCCTTGTTGCTTGTAAGTCTCCTTCTGTGCCAGATTGTGGGGACTATGGACGGATGGATTGAGGACGACGAACGGACTTGTGACGCTACTAATTTATCTACAAATCAGAATGAGAATGATGAAGAATGAATAATAATAATGAGAATGTTTCAGCCCGTCTATTTATAACAACTCTATTTAAGGGGGCGTGACTTCTCTTCTCTCAATATGGACGCGACGGCGAGTTTATAGGGTTAGAAGTATGTCCGTGTGTTCTTTATTTAGACTGCTGGGCGCAGTCAAAGGGTGTGTGCATGTTCAGTGTAGGCACGTGTGCACCAAAAGAGTATTTGCATTTTGGCTACCTGACCGGGCTTATCAAGCCGACATCCATAGCAAGATTTATTTCGTCGTTTCACAGGTTCATGTAAATTTTGGCTGGTAAAATCAGACTCCGTTCTATATGTGTCCTGCTGTTTTCCACTGCCTCCGTTATCTATGTCCAGACCTTCGGCTCACATCTGTTTCGTAATGTGTGTATGTTTGTACATTCGCGTGGGAACCCTAACGATTTCGCTTGCCTCATAACAACATATTCTATTTTCCACTGATATATATATATATATATATATATATATATATTATTGCGATTTAATATTATTTACAAGGATTTGCTTTGTTCTACATTAGTTCATTGTTACAACATGGCATATTATTTCAGCGTTCGATTTGTGTGCCCAATTTCAAGATTTCAATAGGGCCAACGGGGTGCTCATTGTGTGGTTCCTTGCAATTGGGCGCTACAATATATCAATGACTAAGCCTCTTATAAGCTAGGAAGGATTTAGGCCTTTTAAACTGTATTAATGCCTTGGACATTCCTAAGATAACAATAGCTATGTTTTTTTTAAGCTAGGAATGCCTAGGCTTTTGGGGTTGTATTAATGCCTTGGACATTTTTAAGATATCAATGGCTATGCCTCTTTTCGGCTTGGAATATCTTGGCCTTCTAAGCTGTATTAATGCCTTGGACATTTCTAAGATATCATTGGCTAGGCTTCTTTTAAGCTCGGAATGTTTGAGGCTTTTGAAGCTGTATTTTTGCCTTGTACAATTTTAGATATCAATGAATAGTCTTCTTTTAAGCTAGGAATGCCTAAGCCTTTTAATGCTCAAACATTCCTAAAATATCAATGGTTATGCCTTTTTTTAATCCTTGAACGCTTAAGCCTTTTAAGTTGTATTAATAAATGCTTAGACATTTTTGAGATATCGATGCCTAGGCCTCTTTTATGGGGTGTGCCACATAACCTTTCTGAGCAATAACAATTACAATGTGTCAACATTGCATATCCCCATTGGCGCTACATGCCCATGAACCACTTCTGGACAGAATTGTTATGAGAAATGAAAAAATATACCCACCCCATTTTTACTCTCATAAGTGGCCTCCACCAGAAGGAGGCAGACCGCTGAATAAATGTATTACTTTATATATAAAAAATAACCACACTTTCTTATTATATAAACATCGTCGATACTGAGTGGCGAAGCTGCTGAATAAAAGTCTTACTTTTGTAGATTAAAAAATACTTCCCTTTCCTTTTATATAAACATCGTCAATACTATGCAAACTGCTGAAAAAAAGGTCTTACTTTAATATATTGAATATAACTTCACTTAACCATTATATAAAAATCGTCTTTACTGAGGCAAATTGTTGAATAAATGTCTTATTTTTGTATATTAAAAATGACTTTTTTTTCCTTTTATATAAACATCTCCAATACTAAGGAAAACTGCTGAAAAAGCTCTTAATTTTGTATATTAAAAATGACTTTCCTTTCCTTTTATATAAACATCGTCAATACTGAGTAAAGCTGATGAAAAAAGATCTTACTTTTGTAGATTAAAAAATACTTCCCTTTCCTTTTATATATATTAAAAATGACCACTTTCCTTTTATATAAACATTTTAATTTCTCGACCATCTAATAATTAGCTACTAGTTTGATTAATTTATCTTATCTTTTCTACTTTTACCAGAGACTATGCGTCCTTTTTTCAATTGAACAGGGTGTCCCATAAAAAGGCAGCCTAACTTTAAATACAGTACATTTGAGGTCGGTTGCCTTTTTTTGTGCAACACCCGTGTACTTCCTTTTCCTTTCCTTCTCAACTCGCTAAAATTACACTTATGAGTCTAACTTCAACCACGACTCCTTTCTAAGAGTACAATTACACATCAGAATACAAAATCACTAACTTCGCTCGTTTACAAATGAAAAGTTATACAAAGAGAACCAGCGGGCGAATAAAATGTTGCCAAATAGCACAACAAAACGACATGTGGGATTATATTAAAAATGAGCACTAATACAAATAATGAAGATAATGATCACTAATACGAATAATTAATAAAATCAGCACTAAAGCGAATAATGAATAAAATTAGTACTGATATGAATAATGAAGAAAATAAGCACTAGGGTGACTGACTTAATGCGCAGCTATGTGAACACTAAAGAAACTGAGCACAATGCTAATAATTAAGAAAATTAGCACTAATCCGGATAATATATAAATTATCCACTAATGCGAATAATGAAAAGGAGCAGCAGAGTGAATGACAATGAGCAGTAATGTGAATGCTAAAGAAACTGAGCACAATGCGAATAATGAAGAAAATATGCACTTACGCGAATACTGACATGAGCAGTAATGCGAATAATGCATAAAATGAGTACTAGTACGAAAAAATGAACAAAATGAGCCCGAATGCGAATAATGAAGAAAATGAGCACAAATGCGAATAATGAAGAAAATGAAGACTAGGGCGAATGACTTAATGAACAATAATGTGAATGTTAAACAAATTGAACACAATGCGAATAATGAAGAAAATGAGCAGTAATGCGAATAATGACGTAAATGAGCACTATGCGAATAAGGACCTAAATGAGCACCAGTCAAGAAAATGAGTACATTGATAAATCGGTTGATAACACTGGTCAACAGACTTTTTGCTGACTTATGTTTTGTGGTTGTTTTTTAACTATTTTGACACGCTGATTTGAAATATGGCATCCATTTTTTTGTAACACATCAGGTTTTCATTCTACAGCATATTCCTATTTACGATGTACTGCATGTATTTACTCGGTAAGGATAGTTTCCTAAGTGTTTTAGCTTCAAACCATAACTTAAAATGTCAACAGAATTTGAAAGGATAAATGCATTGTAAGATAACATCACCTATTACTAAATACAAACAGGTTATTTTTCTAATATAATAGAGAAAACACAAGCAATCATACACATACCTATACATTCATGGAAGAAATTTTCGGTGGCGAGTGTGTGGAGTGTTTGATGTCTACACAGTCTCGTTGAATATTCCAACAGTAGTCTGCCATCATGTTCATCACTCACTTTGCCAAGATTAGCAGGAAATTCATCAAGATGGTTCTTGAGGAAATGAACCTTAATGCTCATGTTGCAGCCTAAACGATGAAAGCTGTCAAGTAAATATCTCTACCAAATCTTTGTAGTTAGCAACCTTTTTGTTTCCAAGAAATCCTTTCACAGCAGCCACAAATGAATCCCATGATCCTTTTTCTATGTCAGTCATCGAACTCGAGAAGTTTTGGTTTATCATTAACTTTCTGATTTGTGGCCCATCAAAAACTCCAGCCTTTATGTTATCATAACCTAAGCCAGGAAATATTGTACATATGAATTTAAAACATTGTTTCATCAGCGCTAGTTAAATATGAAGGGGCGGGAAGATAATTTTCTCTCTCTCAACAAGTGGTTGGTGTATAATATTCTTCTCCCCAACAGTCAAACTTTCTCTAACTGGCCAGAGTTTCAGTTCCCAATGTTTGTCCTTGGCTCGGCTGTCCCATAAACACAGGAAACACGGATATTTTGTATAGCCTCCTTGTTGTCCAAGTAAAGAAAATAGCATTTTCAGATCCACACATATGATCCATTTGTGTTCATCATATTTAAGTAAATCTAATACAGATCTTATGTGTTCATGCTTCTATTTTAAACGCACAAAGTGACCAATAGGAATCGCACCGAACAAGTTTCCATTATGGAGTAACACACATTTAAGTCTCTCCTTTGAACTATCTATAAAAAGTCTCCATTCACTTGGATCATACTCTGAAACACCCATCGCGTTTAACAGTCCCGCCACATCACAACAGTAAACAAAATCTTCTTCAGTCTTGAAGAATGCCAAGAGATCTCTCTCTCGGTTCCGATGAAAAGTTACATTTGTTTTTTTCTGCAACAAATTCTTCTCTTTAAGTCTAGAAGCTAACACTTCTGCTAACTCTTTTGACAGGCCTCAGTCTCTAACTAAATCATTCAGCTCTAATTGGCTGAAGTTTCCACGTACTTGGGTCGATGTACAGTATGTACAAAGTCTGGATCACTGCCAAGTTTATTTCTTACATCAGATTCACGTATATCACTTACATCGTCCAGTGAAGGAAGTTCCTTGAATACAAGTACTGGAATTTCATCTGAATGAAGCACTGAACGAATTGCTGAATCAATATTTGGGTAACTTATTTTATGTAGTGTTTTCTTGCTATAACCAGAAGTCTTTGTGAGACAAAAGTAACAATCGTTTACATGATTTTTTGGCTCCCGCCACACCATAGGAATGCAAAATCCTAGTTGTTTTCTTGTGCCCTTTGTCCATTGGCGTAGATTTTCGATACATGGTTTACAAACATTGTGCGAGGCCCACGGTTTATCCTGAGCTAAAGAGAAAATAAGCACAAAGGCGTCTAAAGAGCACTATATACAGGCGACATATTCCCCATCCCTTTCAGTTTGCCTGCCTTTGCCACTCCTGTGCCGAGAGAGAAGCTATGTAATGCGACCGAGCGTCTCAACAAAAAACATCTGTTCTGTATTCAACCGAACATGACATGAAACAAACAAATTTGTTTAATAGAACAATTTTCCAAAGGTGGTTTATTCGGTTGCGCTAAGAAGATTACCGCTGTCGAACGCGAGACCAGATTTTTATCGATTGGATTGAATTGTGAAGATGTGTGGTGGAAACTGTTGATGTGCTGGTTGGTAGAAGTAAAGGTATGCGCTGTCTTCGTGTGGCGGTCGTTATGGTTAATTTTGGTATTTTAGTGGAGTTGTGGGGATTATATGTGATGCTTTATTTCGGGCTTAACTTGTAATGGAAGGAAAGTGAAGTGTTATGAAAGAAAAGGCTCATCGAGAACTCTATCGATTTTCACTCTCCCTAAATTTTCACTTTCTTAACGAATCACTTAAGTAGTCTCTCTATATACATGCAATGCAACTTACACGTAATTTCACTTCCATCAACATCAGGTTTGGCAACGCGTATGGCACAATCAGCACATTTGCTATACATAAAATGAGAGAAGTGTAATTGTTAAATAAACATTCACGAACGATGGATAGAAAGATAAAAAAACTTCGCCTTAAATGACTCGTTATTATAAACCAACACCCATCAGCTTAGCAGAAAGGGGAGGACATAATTCTCCCAGCACACGCCACCCCCTGGCAAGCCCTGAAGCGAGGTTGGAGCATCTGCTGTCATCGGTTGGCAGAAGAAGAGCGACACCATCTGATAAATCCCAACCGCGTCCTTCGCCGCTCCTCAATTGAGATCGAAAGGAGAGATTCGGTGACTGTAATGTAAATGGGTAAAATGAGAGTGGGTGTAGAGAGATATGCGATAAGAGAGTGTAAAAAATGGGGAGAAAAGCTCGCATATTAAAATACTGAAAAAATAGAAGACAGTATGAGGGGGTGCATTGATATGCAAGGTGTCTGGAGATCAGAATAATCTCTTGAATTCGACGCTGCTCGATTGAGATCGAAAGGAGAGATGCGGCAGCCGTCGCGTGACGACGGATACATGCCACTGTCCCTAGCCAAGATCAAATCGCTAGGGTTGGCGGCAAGCAAATGTAGGCTTCAGCTCCAACCTTACTAATATTCCATCAACAACATATACCACTTTCATCACAAATTTGGGTCTACGTGCATCGACGCCCTGGAAACTAGTCACACCTTTTCCTCTTTATGTCCACGTTAATGGTACTGCCTATTGGGTAACCTGTAGGGATTCCACGGTAAGTGTGAAATTTAAGACATTAAATTAATAAATTATTCTGATTACTTTTCTATATTAGTATTAGCATTATTTATTGTGGTTATTTTTATTGAAAAGATGGATATCAACTCTCTTTGTTTTCTTTATATCTCAAATTTACGAAATATTTATCTTTAAAGTTTAATTTGTTCAAGAAGATTTGGGGGCCTTGTAAAGATGAGACATCCTAAAGTTTTTCTGACCCTAATATAACATAACCTAACAAATCCTAACTTTACTTGACCTAGACTAATCTAGCATATTCTAGATTAGGTTGGTTAGGTTAGGTTATATTAGGGTCTAAAAACCCTTGAGATACCTCATATTTTAAAGATCCCGAATTTTGACAGTAATAAAAGATGCCTCTGCTCGTATTTCATTATTCTCTATGTTTAGTAACGATTGGCTATTTTACTGATAACATTTTCAAAGTGACTATTACACATTTTTATTTAACTCCATTTTATAGTTAAAGATAACGTGAGAGTTAGTGCAACACTATTGAGATGCAAATAGAATTTATATACAGGGTGTCTCATAAGCCTGGACCCATAGTTTTATTTTTATGTTGCAGGTAAACCAATACACTGACTACAGGAAGGAAGAGATCAAGTTATTTTGGTAGTTTGGACCAACAGTCAATGGGAAGTGGCCACATAATTCAACAACATGCATGCAGTCAGACCACGCATCAATCACACACAGTTGTGTTAGCAAGTTGAGAGCCAAATTGAAGTAAAGCAACTTAATTAAGTATATGAAGCTATAATTATGAGGCTCTTCCATTACGTGATCTACCAACCTTTTCGAACTACACTTTTATCGTAATGATTTGTAAGTTGATTAGCAAAAGATACATGTTAAAACTAAAGAAAATAAGAACAAAATAAAACATAATGTTTAATATCTAGCGGAAAACATCATTCATAAAATTAGTGTATAACCTAACCTAACCTGACCTAACTTTTGGTTAGGTTAAGTACTCTGATTATATGAATGATGTTAAAGTTGTTTACCGCTAAATATTAAAAATTATCTTTTCTATTTTTTTATGTTTAGCATCATGTTTTTGCTAATAAACTTACAATTCATTATTATCTCAATGTCATCCCCTTACGATTAAAGTGTAGTTCGAAAAGGTTAGTAGATCACGTAATGGAAGAGCCTCATAATTTCTATGCCAATATCATTAAAATATTTTAGGATTTTTGCATAAATCATCGGATTAAATATTTAAATATGGTTGTTTGTTTTTTAATTAAAAAGCTTCAGCTAATCTGAATGCTTGTTCATTGTTAAATTTATAAATTGTTTTGAAATTTTCGTAAATATTTCTTATTTTAGATTATCCATTTATTTTTCTTACTATTATTTATTAGTATTTAAGTTACTATCCAAACCTATATCTAAATTGACTAATCTAATTTGTCAAAATATAACGTACATACGAACGAACCCCACAAAATAGGAAGAAGAAACAAACAGAATTATAATAAGGTAATTAAAATAATTTTGACTTAAATATTGCCGTCATATTTTTCAGCACGAGTACATTGGTTTTAAAATGTGGAGTTTTCACTTTCCTCATTCTAAATAAATTAAAACCTTAAATTACCGGCAACTTCACTCCTTTCTTATATAAAATATTTTTTTTTAAATCCTGCGTCTGTAGTCAAAATTATAGAAAAATTAAATGAAAGAAATTTTATAAATATTAAAATATTCTAAGTTATGAAAATTAATTATTATTTTCAATAAATTACGAGTCGAAGCATTCATAGAATCTTCGCATAATCACTGTAAGTTGTCCGAAGGAATTAGACACGGCTTGAATTTCGTGATAGGAATTATAGAGATAAAACTGGTTTTTATAAGTCAAAAGGGCCGTCATAGGTATAATACAGAATGGTTTTGCCAGAGGGTTCTGTTAGCGCTTTAGACTTCTTGTAACTCATATTGATTAAATGTACCTTTAAATTTGTACTTTGGAAACGATTTGTCCATTTTTAGACTCCAATTGGACTTAAAAATCGAGATTTGAAAATTAAATACGTTCGTCTGATCATATTTTTCCGTGGAAATTTTGAATGACCCTCTTGTTACTATGGATAACTCACATGCCATATAAATGTCAGTTAAACTACAATTTACTCAGCCATGGTATCCGTTGCCATAACAATGATTAATTCCTCCACTCCCACTTCGTAAAATGCTCGCTTCTTATTCACGCCAAGTGACTTTATCCCACAAAGCAATACAGCAGTCTTGAACTAACTTCAATGGCTATTTTAATCTCCACTTTTACCAACTGACTACACAGGGCTATTCGTCTACTCGTGGGGGCATGCTATATATTGAAAACCTTAATTAAAATGCAATGTATGTTACTACGGTATGCCTGGTTGCAATAGAAATAGTGCTGCAATAGAGAAGTGAAAGTAGGCATTTGCAATAATTAGATGCCTTGTTGTGGATTAGGAGAGTCTTCTACCAATGACCAACATAGTGACACTGCCTGTTGCCGTGGTAACCTCAAGTGTCATATAATTTGAGTAAACTATCAGAAGAAACGGTGTTTGGTAAGAGGAAGATGTGAAGGCAAAAGTAACAAGACAATCACAAGACCAGCACTAGAATACGCCAACACAATTTGGTCTCCAATCATTTCAGAAACCAACACCAAAAAACTACAGACAATACAAAATACAGCCCTCCGCACTGCCACAGGATACACTCTTGACACAAACACCCGAACAGCTTCACGACGAGACGAACATCATACCAATCAAAAACCACCTAAAACTAATGCATCACAACTCAGGCAGAAAACACAACATCCAAATCATCCCCTCCACCACATCACTAGACAATCACCGAGACAAAAAATAGACCATTTTCGATAACAGCAACAACTACACCACCAACTTAGACACATACCCTAGCACAACAACAGAATACACAATCAAGCAAAACATGAAAACAATCCACTCTCAGATCACACAACAATACTTGACAAACAGAACCCACAACAACATATTAAGTGCACCACCTCCAACCATACACGACTCAGAAAAAACTCACAAAGCAGATCAGAAGAACACTAGCACAGATAGGAACAAGCAACTCACCCCTCCTAACGTCATACATGCACAAAATATCTCCTACCACCCATACAACACCAAATTGAGCCAAATGTTTAACACAGATATACGATACCACACATCTCTTCAACTGCACACAGACCTGGGCCTGGTGGATCTCTGGGAGAGACCCCGGGAGGTGGCGGGTATTCTCCTGCGATGGTCCAGGGAGCTGGGGTGGGGCCTGGAATAGGTGTGAGGGTCGCCACCACCACCACAAAAGAGGTAAAGGAGGAAAGCAAAGGTAAGAGGAGGTGAGATGAATATAAGAATGTTACTATAAAAAAAATGTCTAAGACAAGACAAAGGAAAGATTAAAAAAATATTTGGTTTGACATTTAAATGCTAATGGGATTTTTCTTTGGGAGGGGGGGGGCGAAAACAACAAATAGATCTGCTTCGCTCTTCTAATCAAGAAGATATCACACTAGAGAGCGTGATGGATTTTTCTTGACTTGTTTGGCTATGGCTTATTCTGACCCTACTCGCTGTTATCACTTTCACTCTCATCCGTTCTAAAGGAATTGAACCGACTAGTGTAAAGGCTAGAGTCATTAGGCTCTTTTCTATTTTACCCTAATTCGATGGGTTGCACAGACTAAAGTAAATAATAGAATAGATAATTTAGCATTTGTGTTAATTTCTTCACTATACACCTTAGTGCCCATTTTCTTTAATTTCTAATTAGTGCTCATTTTCTTCATTATTCTCATTAGTGCTAGAGGGTTAAAATGCGACCTTAGGTCAAAGGGTTCTTCACTAACAAGCTCTGCATTAGAGAAAAACAGAAGTACTGTAGCAGCAGTGACACCAGAACACTACTTTGAAGATCCTATTTCTATCTACTGTCTGAAAAAAACTTTACAAAAAAATGTTGAAAGAAACAACAACTGTTGCACAATCTTAAATCCTAGAAACCAACGTTAAATGGGAAAAAATATAATAATAATTCATGAAACATGGTCAAGTGAATTATCCAGATCATTATTCCTGACCCCATGTTCAGTTGATCTATAAATATATCGTAAATACTGCAAGAATACCAATGGCTCTTTAATGATCTGGAATTATATGGGTGAGCATATTGTGATCTTCGGCAAATCCAATTATCTACCTACAAGGCCCCGTTGACCAGCGTGCAAATTAACCTATGGACTACCGTTTTCCCAAAATAAAGACATTATGGAAGAAAATGTTCCCATACACACCGTTTAAGTACTTAAGTCTGTTTGAAGGTAGAGATCGTCTTGAATATCCGCCGTGATGAGTTTATACGAGTTGAATATCATCAAATTACGGTGGTCAGTTTTTTTTATTTCAAAAAAGGACTGGTAGTTGTCCTATTCCACTGCATACTATTTCAAACTCAAAGATTACGTGAATATATTGCTTAAATATGTTTTATTGAAGGTAGATGTTGGTCAAATAGCCAATACCTACTAATAAAGATTATATATATATATATATATATATATATATATATATATATATATATATATATATATATATATATATATATATATATATATATATATATATATATATATATATATATATATATATATATATATATATATATATATATATATATATATATATATATATATATATATATATATATAAGAGCACTTCAGTGAGATGCCTGGCCACGATAAATACAGTTCTAACGTCATGTTCTCATGTGTCTTTAATTAATAAAACTCATAAAACCACAAACAATCCACATCATGAAATTTAAATTATAATTAATCAGAGGAGATTTTTCCATTTGGAAAACCAGAAATTTGCCCTGGTCAAATACCATTCTGAAATCTGTAATCGTGGTGCTGTGGAGACAAGAGTCGTTTTGGGAAGCGTTCTCAACAACACCTTTTGGTGCCCACTTTCAATCCGGCAGGTTTTTTTCTGCTTGTGCGTGGCGCGGTTGTTCTTCGAGGCGGGTTCTCCTGGGCGTGGAATTTTCCTGGACTTCATAAAAACTTTTTTCGTGGAAGGCTGTCAAACGTGACGTGGCTCTGGATGCAAGGGCGTGCCAATTGAAGAGTTTGATAAAAAGTCCTGTGTCGTGACTCCTCCTAGATACCTGTTGATGTTCAAGGGGGGTTGGGGGAAGGAGTCGATTTCCGGGGGCCCGCTCAGACAGGAAAATAAGGAGATAAAAATGAAATGCGATCGCGTGAAAGACGATCGTTCAGGATCTAGAGAGAAACAGGTAAAAAAATATAGAGGAATTGCCTAGCAAACACTAACATCACACAAAGCTCGATGAATGCTGGCCAATACAAGGCAACAAACAGTCATATTAAAGATAAAATAAACAGTTAATGAGGAGTTACAAATAAGTACTGAAACAGTCAAATAGAAAAAAAATGAAACACCAAAGGAAACAGCGGAGATATAAAAGGAAAACCAAGTGATAAAAATGGAAAACCAAAAGTAAATATGATGGGAAAAAGTCGAACAAATGAAAATACAAATAAAACGAAACGAAAATACAAAAGAGAAACTGTTAACAGGAAAAAATCATGCTTATTACCTATACGATCTACCGCCAAATTTCTGGTTAAGTATAGGTTGGGTAAGGTGAGATTAAGTGAAAAAACGAACATCTAAATCAGTTTACCCAACCTAACCTAACCTACACTAAACCAGAAAGACGATCGTTCAGGATCTAGAGAGAAACAGGTAAAAAAATATAGAGGAATTGCCTAGCAAACACTAACATCACACAAAGCTCGATGAATGCTGGCCAATACAAGGCAACAAACAGTCATATTAAAGATAAAATAAACAGTTAATGAGGAGTTACAAATAAGTACTGAAACAGTCAAATAGAAAAAAAATGAAACACCAAAGGAAACAGCGGAGATATAAAAGGAAAACCAAAAGTAAATATGATGGGAAAAAGTCGAACAAATGAAAATACAAATAAAACGAAACGAAAATACAAAAGAGAAACTGTTAACAGGAAAAAATCATGCTTATTACCTATACGATCTACCGCCAAATTTCTGGTTAAGTATAGGTTGGGTAAGGTGAGATTAAGTGAAAAAACGAACATCTAAATCAGTTTACCCAACCTAACCTTAACCTACACTAAACCAGAAACCAAACGATAGACAGTAAACTTAACAAAAAAATGCGATATAACGCAAACCTAAGTAAAAACGAGACTGTAGACTGCAAACCTAACCATAAACCAAACGAGAGATCTCAATCTTACCAGAAACAAGACAATATGCCACAGAATTAACCAGAAATCAGGCGATATACCACAAACCTAACCAGAAACCAGACTCTAGACTGCAAAACTAACCAGAAACCAGACGAGAGACAGCAAACTTAATCAGAAACCAGACAATATACCACATATACTCGTATAACCAGAAACGTGACGATAGGTCGCAAACCTAACCAGAAACGAGACTGTAAACGGCAAAGCTAACTAGAAACTAGACATTAGAGCACAAATCTAAGCAGAAACAAGAGGATAGAGAGCAAACAACCAGAAACTATACAAAACATTACAAACCTATCTAAAAATGGGACTGTAGACTGTAAACTTAACCAGTAAGCAGACGTTATACGGCGAACTTAACTAGTAACGAGAAGATAGACCACAAACCTAACTAGATACCAGACGATAGACCGCTAATCTATAGAGAAACGAGCATGTAGATCGCAAACCAGACTGGAAACCAGATTGTAGACCAAAGCTTTACGAAATTCCAGACGATAGACCCTAAGCTTACCAAAAAATAGAGGATATGCCTCAAACCTAACCATAAACGAGACTGTAGCCCGCAAACCTAACCATAAATTAGAAAGTGGACGGCAAATCTAACCAGAAACCAGACGATAGATCAAACGATAGGGTCGGAGATAACGAATGAAACCTTTGAATGGGGAGAGCTAGCGAATAAAACTTTTGATTTGGTGAGAGCTATCAAATAAAACTTTTGCTTGAGAGAGAGCTGCAAATAAAAATTTGATTAGGAAACAGAGAGAGAATTTAACTTATGAATGGGGGACAGATAGCGAGTAAAACCTTTGATTGGGAGACCGCTGCGAAAAATATTTGATTGCGAGAGAGCTAGCGAATAAAAATGTTGACTGGGGAGAGTTAACGAATAAATGCTTTGATTAGGTGAGAGCTAGCGAATCAAACTTTTGATTGTACGAAGAGCCATCGAATAAAAATCTTGAGTGGGGTCGAGCTATTGAATAAAACTTTCATTGTGAGTGGGCTGAGAATAAACCTTTTGATTGGCAGAGAGATAGCGAAAAAACTTTTAATTGGAGGAGAGTTAGCGAGTAGAACATTTGATTTTGGAGATAACGGCAAAAAAATATTTTGATTGGGAGAGAACTGCAAATATAATTTATATTAAGATAGACCTAGTGAATAAAAATATTTTAATTGGGGAGAGCTAACGAATTAAACCTTTGATTGGGGGAGAGTTAGTGAATTAAACTTTTGTTTGTGGGAAAGCTAGCGAATAAAATGTTTGGTTGAGATTGAAGGAGTACTATCGAATAAAACTTTTAAGTGGGGAAGAGTTATCGAGTAAAAGCTTTAATTGGGAGAGAGCTGTAAATAAAGCTTTTGATTAAAGGAGAACTAGTGAGTACAACTTTTGATTGGGGAGAGTTAGTGAGTAAAACCATTCAGTGGGAAATAGCTGCGATTTTTTATTGATTGCGAGAGAACTAGCGAATAAATTTTTTGATTTCGGCGAGCTAACGAATCAAAGTTTTGATTTTGGAGAGCTAACGAATTAAACCTTTGATTAGAGGAAGCTAGGTAATCAACTTTAGAATATGGGGACAGCTATCGAACAAAACTTTATATTGGAGTAAACCTAGCGAGTAAAACCTTTGATTGATAGAGCGCTGCGAATAAAATTTTGATTAGAAGAAAGCTAGCGAATAAAACCTTTTATTAGGGGAGAGCTATACAATAAAAAAATTTATTGGCAGCTAACGAAAACATTTTTGAATGTGGGAAGCTAGCTAATAAAAATTTTGATTGGCAGAGCTAGCAGGTAAAACCTTTGACTGGGAGGGAGCTGCAAATAAAACTTTTGATTGGGGAGAGCTAATGAATAGAAAATTTGATTGAGGGAGAGCTGCAAATAAAACTTGTAATTGTGGAGATTGCTGGTGAATAAAAGTTTTATTGGGAATAGCTAGTAAGTTAAACTTTTGATTGGAAGAGAGCTCTAAAAAAACTCCGATTAGGGGAGAGCTAGCGAATAAAATATTTTATTGTGGTGAGAGTGAAAGAATACAATTTTGATTGTGGGGAGAGTAAAGGAACAAAGCCTTTATTGGGAGAGAGCTAGTGAAGATTTTTTTTATTGTGGGGATAGGTTACCTATCCCCACAACTTAGAACAAACACTCACAAAACAGATCAAAAGAACACTAGCACAGATACGAACAAGCAACTCACCCCTCCTAACGTCATACATGCACAAAGTATCTCCCACCACCCATACAACACCAAACTGAGCCAAATGTTTAACACAGATATACGATACCACACATCTCTTCAACTGCACACAGCTTTGGGCCCGGTGGATCTCTGGGAGAGACCCCGGGAGGGCGCGGAAAAGGGAAGAGCTAGCTAGTAAAACTTTTAGTTGGGAGAGAGGTGCGAACAAAACTTTTGATTGGAGGAGAGCAAGCAAATAAATATTTTCAGTAATTCCGGGAAAGCTTGCGAATAAATATTTGATTGTGGGAGAGCTAGCGAATAAAACTTTTAAAAGACAGAGGGCTAGCAAATAAAACTTTTGATTGGGGAACAGTTGCGAGTACAACCTTTGAATGCGAGAGAGATGCAAATATATTCTTTGCTTCAGGTGAGCTAACGAGGAAATATTTTTATTTATTGAGAGAGATGCGAATAAAACTTTTGATTTAGAGCTAGTGAATAATCCCTTTGATTTGGGAAGAGTTAAAGAATAAAATCTTTGATTGGGGGAGAGCTAGCAAATAAGACTTCTAATTAGGGGAGAGTTAGCAAATTAAACGTTTGATGGGGGAGAGCTAACAAATAAAACTTTTGATTTGATGAGAGCTAGCAAATAAAAACTTTAATTATGCAGATCTAGCGAATAAAACCTTTGATTGGGGAAGAGCTAGAGACTTAAACTTTATGGGGGAGAGCTAGCAAATAGAAACTTTAATTATGCAGAGCTAGCGAATAAAACCTTTTATTGGGGGAGAGTTAGAGACTTAAACCTTATAGGGAAGAGCTAGCGAATAAAAGTTTTGATTGTCGGAAAGTTAACGAATAAAACATGTGATTAGGGCAGAGGTAAATAATAAAGATTTTGATTAGGGGAGAGCTAGCAAACATTTTTTTTTATTGAAGGAGAGCTATCGAATATTTTGGGGGATTGTGGGGGAGCTAGCGAATAAATATTTGGATTGGCAAGAGCTTACGTCTAAAGTTTTGATTGGGAGAGAGCTGCGAATCATTTTTTTTATTGAGAGACAACTAGCGAATAAAACTTTGATTGGTGAGAGCTAACGAATAAAACCTTTAATGGGGCAAGAGCTAGCGAATCAAACTTTTGATTGTGGCGAGAGCTATTGAATAAAACTTTTGATTCGGAGAGAGCTATCGAGTAGAACCTTTGATTAGGGAAGAGCTGCGAATAAAACTTTTGATTTGGAGAAACTCTGCGAACAAACCTTTTGATTTAAGGAGAATTAATGTAATGAATAAAATCTTTGATTGCAGGAGAGCTATTGAATAAGACTTCTGATTAGGGGAGAGCTAGCAAATTAAAGGATTGGATATGATGCATTCACTCAACAATCTCATTTCTCGATGCTCGGTAGGCTGCTCGAAACCTCTGGGTCACGTTCCATTCCCTGCAGATATCAACAAGCTGGGCGGATCTAAATGCCCTGCTATTGTGAGCTAAAACTCCATCAGGAGATCCTCTTTCCCGGAATATATACCTCAACTATTGGCAAATTTTCCCAGCATTTTCAAACCGGGCCTCCCGCCGTATTGCAAACCTACTCGGTCCACAGTCCACTACAGGAAAAAAATACTCTGCCCTGGTGTTGTGTCACATCCAGCGCGAGCCTGCTCTATGAGCCCTCAACTCCTGTCTCCCTAGATACATGTAACACTGGTGTAGGGTCCATAACCTTACATTGCCTATACGCTCTCACAACACATACTCCACCATCTTTCTCTGTATGGTGGGATTGAACAGCCTGGCTAAGTACAAAGTTCGCTCCACGCCAAAAAGGTGTTGTGAGTGTAAACCTTCGATGTCAATATCAAGTGCCACTGCAACCCTTGCTTCCCCAAGCCACACCTTGGGTACTTTTGTATAGATATCTGCCTTGTTTTTCTCTGAGGAAACAAAGGTTACAGGCAAGTCGACATCAATCTACAGCATCGTCTCGAACAATAGATAACCTCCGTCTGACCAACTTCTCTGACATACCGGTTACTCTTCAACCACCGGAGGACAGTAATCAAATCAGTCATAATTTCAACATGTCTCAAATTCCACTTCAGAGCTAGGTTCATCCCCTTGACAATCTCATCCAACTCAGCAATGTTGATATGAGCAAAGTCATAACTGACCCCCGATTTCCATCGCAACCCCAAGAGCAAGAGTGCTGGCATCACACCATATGCGCTCTCGCCTGCAGAGCGCTACATGAAACAGCTCTCTCACTGGATCCTCCAAATTTACCCGAGCGAGCAGATCTCTGATCAAACCCATTTATGGGGTCCCACATCATCATCCCATCTCTCTTCCTCCCTTACCATCTTTATGTAGCTGCAAGCAGCTCTTAACCACCCATACACAAGGGAGTAGCCCACAATCCTCCCACACAGAGAGAAGAGTTCGCGTCTAGATGGCTGCCCAACATGACCTCGGCCCGGCAACACATTAATCCTACTAAAAGCCAGCTCTCTGTTTCGGTTTCTCTGCAGAGCAAAGTTAAGTACCCGACCATCTTCCAAACGCTCAGGCTCTTTGGTAACAAGCCCGTAACGTGCAAGATGTTCCATCACCTCCTCTGCTGTTACTATCCCCTCATTTACAATCACATCATATATATATATATAACTGTCAGTCCTTCTCCGCAATCGTTCATCCTGCTCTAGCACCAAGTTAAGAATTTTCGGCATTATCTTGGGAGCACAGTTCAGACCAAAGCCAAGCCGATTCATATGGTACAAAACCACATTGTACCTTACCCGCTGATAAGGCCACATACTACGGTCCACTCTGATTTGCAAATATGCAGATTTAAGGTCCACTAACCGTGGCGCTGTGAAAGCTGCCTCTCTCTGTCCAAGGTCTTGCTGCAAACTGCAACATCAGTTCCAGGGTGACTCTTTACATGCTTATTCAGTTGCCGGAAATCGAGCACAGGCCTGACCTTATTTTTATTGGCCTGCGTCACTGCCATGAGAGGCAACAGTCCTTTATCTGCACTCTGATCCTCACATATCTTCAGCCATCCTTTCTCAATCCAGGTTTTTACTTCTCCTTCAAATTTCTCCCTGGAGTGCTCCAATTTGGTACTCTCGCAACAATCCACTTCATTCATCATCTCCCGAGGCTAGTCCCTCTACAAGCAAAACTGCACTAGCCATGACTCATCATCAAATCTAACCGTAAACTCCCTATCCTCCGACAGCAACACGGGTGAAGCCTTGAAACAAACAACAGTCTGGTTCTCATCACATCGATCATGGGCCAAGAACCGTACTCTATCATGCTTCCATTCCACACTAGCTGCAAGGTTGATGAAGTCCATCCCAATAATAGTATCAATACCCCTGATTAAGTCACTTATAACCACGCAGTCAATGGTAAAGGATAGCTCACCTATATTAATGAACACAACCGCGCTGCTAGCACTAGATATCTCCCACGCGTCAACTTCGACCAAGGTCCCCATCCGAACACACTAGTCCCTGATCATCCACGACTCAACCACAGACCTTGTTCACCCTGTGTCTACCAACATCTTTGCAGCTCTTCCGCTCACAGCACCATTAACCACAGGAAGCGCCATTATTCCTTGTCTGAATGAGCTTCCGGCGCAGAAGCTCCTTCCTGCCAGTTTCCCTGGTTGCTGGGACAAACTCTTGACATCTGGCCAACACTCCTATATTTCTAACATTTTGCTTCTCTTTTGCTGCGTCTTTTTCTGGGCAGTTACCAACCAAGTGGGGCCCACCACACCCAAAACACTTACGATCTTCTCGGGCACCGTTCGGCCTGCCAAATGCAATCCACCTGGCACTGCTAGCAACTAGTTTTGTGGCCACGGCGGTACAGGGCTGCTCCATTAACTCCAACATTAATGCTCTGGCCCTCTTAACCACAGCAAACAACTTCATATCTTATATGCTCGACGTCGCTTGAAGCTCTCCTGACACCACTGATGTCAACCCAGTCAACAAACACCCGCAGGAAAAGCTTGTCTGAGTTAATACCGACCAGCCGTGATAATTTCTGTAATTCCACCATGTATGTACACGTCTACTAGCTCTTATTCTTGAAATGGGTTCACAGAAAATGTATTTAGAAGTGCATCATTGATACTCTGTGCACTCTTCTTCTGACCTTCATCCAATTCAGTGTTCACAGAAAACGCAGTGCCCTCTAGAGACATGGGTAAAATAGACTCTACATCCTTTAACCCTCTCAGCTTCATGAGCAGGTCGCACTTTGCCAGCCATTCCACAACACTCCTGGTCCCATCAAACGGCCTCATAATATAGGTCAATTTCACGGTCGCCATAACAGCCTAGTGAAGCGAAGGCCTAGATAGCTTGTGGAATATTAACAAGAGATTGTGGCAGCTCGAGCTCACCGGTAGTTTTGTGTCAAACCAGTACGTCCGTCTGATTCACTACACAATCACACGTCGAGAAAGAACCAGTAAATTGAAACAAAAACAAACAACAAATATAAACACCAAAATCAACACAGCAGGGAACAGCAACTAAGACAACACACTCTAATAACACAAATGCGTAGTAAACAACCGTGTATCACCAGTGCCACACACAAACTGCTTCTCACCCTTGACCATCCGCCCACCAAGCCTATGCACACACACACAGACATACATACATATTCCGTATTCCTCCGCACAACTGGAAGAGAGCTAGCGAAAATGTTTTGATTGGCGTTGAGCTAAGCAAAAAAACCTTTGATTGTCGGAGATCTAACAATAAAATTTTAGTTGGGGGAGAGCTATCTAGTAAAACTTTTTATTAGCGAGAACTTCGAATAAAACATTTCATCGGAAGAGAGCTAGCTAATAAAACATTTGCTTGTAGGGAGAGCTAAAGAATAAAATTTTTGCTTGTGGGAAGGGCTAGCGAGTCAAACCTTTGATTGGGGGAGAGATAGCGAGGAAAACTTTTCATTGAGAGCTAGCGAACAAAACTTTTGATTGAGGAAGATCTAGCCAATAAAACTTTTGATTGTGGGCGAGCTAGCAAGTAAAACTTTGATTTGGGGTGAGCTAGGGAATAAAACGTTCTTGGGGCGAGCGACGGAATAAAACGTTCTTGAGGAGACCTAGTGAATAAAACTTTTGATTTCAAGAAAGTTAACGAATAAAGCTTTTGATTGGCGGAGAACCAATTAATAAAATTTTTAATTGAGGAGAGCTAGCAAATTTTAGGGGGATTGAAGGAAAGCTATTGATTTTTTTTTATTTTGAGAGAGTTAGAGAATAAAACCTATGATTGGGGGCGAGCTAGTGAATAAAACTTTTGATTGGAGAGAGCTAACGAGTAAAGTTTTTATTTTAAGAGATTTGTGAATAGAAATTTTTATTGGGAGAGACATAGCGAATAAAGATTGTGGGAAGAGCTAGCGAATAAAACTTTTGATTGCCAGAAAGTTAACGAATAAAACATTTGATTCGGCAGAGCTAATCAATAAAATCTTTGATTGCGGGAAAGCTAGCAAATATTTCTTTTTGGATTGGGAGTAAGCTAACGAATACATTTTTTTTATTGTAGGAGTGCTACCGAATAAAACCTTTGATTGGGAGAGAGCTAACGTGTATTTTTTATTGGGAGAGAGCTATGAATAGAACTTTTGATTGAGGAGAGTTATCGAGTAATCTTTGATTGGGAAAGAGCTAGCGAATAAAACCTTTGATCGTGGTAGAGCTAACGAATAAAAATTTTTATTGCAGGGGAGCTAGCAAATACAACTTTTGATTTTGTGAGAGTCATCCAATAAAACTTTTTATGAGGAAGATCTAGCCAATAATACTACTGTCTGTGGGAAGAGTTAGCGAGTAAAACGTTTGATTGGTGAAGAGCTCTAAATAAATCTTTTCATCGGGAGAGAGCTAGCAAATAAAACTTTTGATTGTGTGGAGAGCTAGCCAAAAAACATTATCTTAAGGGGAGAGCTAATAAATTAAACTTTTGCTTGTGGAGAGAACTAGCGAGTAAAACGTTTGATTGGGGGAGATTATAAGGAGTAAAACTTTCGATTGGGAGAGGACTTTGAATAAAAGTTTTGATTGAAATGGAGCTAGCGATTCGTACTTTAGATTTGTATAGAGCTAGCGAATAAAACGTTCTGGGGGAGCTAGCGAACACAACTTTTGATTTGCGGAAAGCAAACGAATAAACCTTTTGATCGAGGAAAACTATCAATAACACCATTGATTGGGGGAGAAATATCGAATAAAACTTTTGATTGTGGAAGAGCTAACGAATAAAACTTTAGAGGGAGAGCTATCGATTAAAACTTTATGGAAAAGAGCTAGAGAATAAAAATTTTGATTGCCAGAAAGTTAACTGATAAAAATTTTAATTGGGGAGAGCTAATTAATAAAATTTTTCATTGGGTAAAAGCTAGCAAACAATTTGGGGGGGAGGTGGGATTAGGGGTAAGGTAGCGAATTTATTTATTTTATTGTGGGGGTGCTAGCAAATAAAACTTTTGATTGGGGAAGAGCTAACGTGTAATTTTTTTATTGGGAGAGAGCTGCGAATAGAACTTTTGATTTAGGAGAGTTATCGAGTAAATCTTTTGATTTGGAGAGAGCTAGCGAATAAAACTTTTAACTGTGGGAGAACTAACCAATAATACCTTTGATGAGGGAGTGCTAGTGAATAAAACACTGACAGACTTACTTATTGCAATATAAACTACAGGAACTTCTATAATTGATTCAAACAACTAAGCTAAGGAAATAAATTAGTATTATCATTAACCTGCCACATGTCCAGGTAAATTGGTCTCCCCTTCGCTTCTCCATTGGACGATGATTCCTTTCCTCCTCGAGAAAACTCCAAACCAATGATCCTCGGAAACCTCAGAAACACGTTCTACAACTTAACAAATACAACTCTGTCCTTTCTTTATCGTATAAATAGGTACTCTTAAAAATTCCCCTTAAATTACAAAACATTAAATTCGTTTCTAGAGTCAGATCCTTCTAGTATTCGATTCTACAACCCCAACCTCACAAGATATAAGAGATATACCGTTACCTTAGGATCGACTAGTACGAAAATTTTCTCTTGGAAGAGTAGGGTCACCCCCTTGTGTCGCATGGGAGAACCAGGCAGTGGTTTTCACATCATTGATCTTCAAATGGAGAGATACCGGGATTAATTGATCTCTTCTCCGATTTGATCCGAGCTGGCCTCAGATTGTGGACGAAAATCCTCATGTTCAGTATCTGTATCTGTTAGTCAATAAAGGGAAAAAGGTGGAGGTCCCCAGCCAGCTCATATTCAAATTCAATAAATCCCATTTAGTCTTTTAATTGGGTAGAATCGTAAATAATTGTTGAGACGCCTTCTAGTTTTCTTTTCCAGACTTTACATACAATTATAAGGCAAATAGTGGAAAATTAATTGGTTGTTGGCTCATAAATAAATTTATGAGAGGATTTATGACAAACCCATAATACCCACTAGCTTGTTAAAAGCCCATTTCACCGTGTAATAATGGGCCATTATATCATAAACTATTTAGTTACGGTGACCATAAGTTTTCGGACACCTCAGAAATTAGACAAATGCAGGGTATTAAAGATTTTATTTGCATATAAATTTGAATATAACAATTAGGAAAAGATGAATAAATAGTAATAAGTTATATATGCCCAAAAATAATCGACAAGAATCATCAAAATACAAAATTTTACCGAACATGTAACATCAGTAACATATAACAGAGCATTGTAGGTTGGTTGACGATGTTTTACAGCCTCTTTCAGGTTCTGCCAGAGGCTTTACAGTGATTTCATATCCGAAGACCATCCAGCAATTTTATCAACGTGATATCTTGTCCTGGGCCTACTGTAAGTGGACGCAGATATTCAACGTAAGACATTGTCCTGCTGTAAAATCACATTTCAGCCATTTTGGGAGAATTCTTGGGCTCAGGATGAGATGTAATCCCTCAGGACAGCTTGGTATTTTTTTCTGAATTCATGGTGCTATCAGATAGGGTGAGACAACCCACCTCTCAATTCAGCCATTACAGATGACTAATATGCTTTACTTTTGGCACGATGCACTCTCGATTTCACTGCTTCCCTGGCCTTCTGCGGACTCGAACTTTGTCTGGGTTCTAGAAAAACTTGAACGTGGACTCGTCGGACAATGAGACACGTCCCGACCAACGCATTGTCCATTTGCGGTGATCACTTGGCCAAGCCAGTCGAAGTCGCTTCTGCTGATCAGTTGTACTGTTCTGACGGATGCGTTAACATGACCGCCCTTTGGGCATTCATGTTATAGTTGGATTGCGGTTTTCTTAAGATCCAGAAGACTCATGCGATGCACAGACCCGTTGTCATTCACGTTGCGTACCTAACATAAATCGTCCAGAACGAGGTCAGTCCAGGATGTTCCCATTTTCTCGGATCATCTTCAACACCTCTTTAACACCGGAATGCGATCCACTGACTTTCCGGGCAATTTCTCTACATATGAAACCCTCCTCTTACAGCGTGCCTATCAGACTTCTTTCTTCCACGGCATATTTACGTGTTTTCTCCATTATCATATCATTATCAGAGTTTGTTGATAAGGCATATCATATTAAATCAACAAATATGATTTGAAGACTTTTTGACTGTAACATACCGAATACTGATACCAGGATTTCATACATTTCAATAGCATCGTCATTTTAAATATATAAAAAAAAAGCTAGAAGGAGACTCGTACTTTTATTTTGCTTTTCAGATATATTGGATAAATGCAGTTGTCCGATACCTTTTGACCTCAGCTGTATGGTGGGACAGAGCGAAAGAGATCAAAGGCTAGGCGTTTATAAAGAAAAACCCTTGTAGTCTTGGGGATTTTTTACAACAGCTAGACAGACGGTTTTAAAAATTAGCCGGCGGCCAAATAAATAGGTGTAAAGGCTTGAAAATAAAGTGTTGAAAAAGAGCAGAATAAAGATTTCTATAAGAGATAAAGCCCACGTAGTCTCAATCTAATTTTGAAACAGGTATGGGAGTGGGATCTGGAGAGCGTGACACTATTTTAGGTGCAAAATGTAGAAGTATACACGGGGTTAAAATGAAAGGAATAGAATCTTATATGTGACTTAAATAAAAAACTGTTCCTGATTCATTACATTACAGTTATCAAAGTGCCGTCGTGTAAATAACGTTGACAGTCAGGCTTTTCCACCTAGATCTGTCCTGGGCCTTCAACGCGCAGGGATGGTTTTCTGTCCCATTCAATGTCTTTCAGTATGCTTTCAATGTATTTAGGTCGCTGATACTGTGTTGAGCATCGTATTCTTTGAACAGAGGTGGTGTTTAGTCGCTTTCGATGTATTTCATTGTGCTTTCTATGCATTTACGTGTCTGATACTATGTTGATCATCATATTCTATGGACAGAGATAGTGTTTAGTCTCTTTTTATGTATTTCAGTATGCTTAGTCTCTTTCGATGTATTTCAGTATGCTTTCTACGTATTTAGGTCTCTGATGACGTCATGATTTTCCTCCTTCTATTTTTTCCTTTGAACCTGTAGTTTAATCGCCTCATCGACGCCATTGCTCATAGTCTGGTCCAATAATTATTCTAGTCCTGGATCTGGACACACCGCTTTTGTTTTAGTCGGTGGTATTGACCCTATGACTCAATCCTACGATCATATATATATATATAAATATATATGAGGAATTAAACCATATTCTCCGAAGACAATTTAATTCAGAACAGTTTCGGTGTATCTCACACCCTTTTTCAACTGACACTGGGCAGAAAATATAGGAGAAATGCATATAAGCATAACACAAGATCCCCTATTTTTTCCCCCAATCCCCTACTTGTGGCTAATCGGGGAGGGGGGGGTAGACCTAAACATATTGCAGGGCTGGCATTTTACTATTTTGTTTATTTGCGATCTTATTACAGGATTAAAAGAAAATTGACCCTCAGATAGATTTAAATTAGGAACTGACGATATCAAGCTCGATTCTACGATTCTTCTCTTAACATAGTTAGCCGATTTAAATAACATTTTACTTCCATTGAAATCGATCGTATGATTCTTGTCTCTAACATGGCAAAATATTCCACTACTTTCGCTGCCCACTCTAATATCTCTTTTGTGTTCGTACAATCTCTTGTCTAGATTTCTCTCCGTTTTCCCTATATAAACTTTATTAGAATCGTTGCATAGTACTACATATACTCCTATGTTATGATGTTCTTTGGGTTTCCTGGCCATCATCAATTGGTTTAAGGAATTATTATATTTAAAGGCTAAATTAATACCCGCTTTTCCAAATATGTCCTTTAAACTATTTAATTTATTATTAAATGGCAATGTTATACATTTGTTGAAGTCGTTAGTGCGGGAAGGCTTATTACCATAGAATGTTTTCCTAGCTGCAAAATGGGCAGACGATATGAACCAATCGGGGTAATACAAATTAGAAAAAATGGTCCTGATAATGACAATTTCTTCATCTAAATAGGAAGGATGACATATTTTGTATGCTCTAAGGAAAAGGTTAGAAATTACCGATTTTTTAACAGTATTATCGTGAAACGAAAAATAATGTATATAGGCATTCGAGTGGGTTGGTTTCCTATACACGTCAAGTTTTAATTCATGGTGATCTTTATTAATGAGGACATCTAAAAAGGGTAATCTATTATCATATTCCCATTCATATTTAAATTTGATGGAGACATGCAAATTATTCAAATTATTAAAAAAGGTATCAAAATCATGGCCATTAGGCCATACAGAAAATACATCGTCAATGTACCTTAACCATATAAAGTTAGGGGGAGAAATTGTGGGAAGGAGTTCAGTCTCAAAATATTCCATGAAGAGACATGCCAATATCGGAGATAAACTATTTCCCATGCTAAAGCCAAATATTTGTCTATAAAACTCATTATTTACTCGAAACACATTGCCAGAAAGACATAATTCAACTAAATCGATAAATTTACTCGTAGAAATGGGAAGATCCAAATTAAGTCTAGGCATGATTTCCCGCAGAAGGCCCATGGTTTGGTTAACCGGAACTTTGGTAAACAAAGAGTTTACATCAAAGCTCAAAAGTTTTCCATCCGGTAATTGCAAGTGGTTGAGGCGGTCAACGAAATCTTGAGTGTTCATAATGTGTGCAGATGAGATTCTTCCTACTGCTGGAGATAAATGCTTGGCGAGCCATTTGGAGAGCTTATAAGTGGGAGAATTAATATTGGAAATGATTGGGCGTAAGGGACATCCCTCTTTGTAGGTTTTTGGGAGCCCATACATATAGGGAAGTGAAGGGTTCATACTCCTGAATTGATTAATTAAATCTGCGCTTTTCAATATTCTCTTCAATTTGTTGTTGAAATTGCTTGTTTTGTTATTGAGCGGATCACTTTGTAGCTTTTCATATGTGTTCACATCATTAAGAAGTTCATTTAGTTTATCATTATAACTATGTTTGCTTAAAATGACTAACTGATTCGCTTTATCGGATTTAGTTATAACAATGTTGTTATTAAATTTAAGTTTATTTAACGCAATCTGAAATCTTTTAGGAAAACCAATTTGGTCAGATTTTTCAGAATATAGGGCACTAAGCATACAGCCACTAAGAAATTCACCACTTATTTGCTCATGTGAGGATTTGGCTATGGATACTAAACCCAAAGGAAACCCAAAGAACATCATAACATAGGAGTATATGCATTACCATGCAACGATTGCCATAAAGTTTATATAGGGGAAACGGGGAGAAATCTAGACAAGAGATTGTACGAACACAAAAGAGATATTAGAGTGGGCAGCGAAAGTAGTGGAATATTTTGCCATGTTAGAGACAAGAATCATACGATCGATTTCAATGGAAGTAAAATGTTATTTAAATCGGCTAACTATGTTAAGAGAAGAATCGTAGAATCGAGCTTGATATCGTCAGTTCCTAATTTAAATCTATCTGAGGGTCAATTTTCTTTTAATCCTGTAATAAGATCGCAAATAAACAAAATAGTAAAATGTCAGCCCTTCAATATGTTTAGGCCTACCCCCCCCCCCTCCAGATTAGCCACAAGTAGGGGATTGGGGGAAAAAAAGAGGGGATCTTGTGTTATGCTTATATGCATTTCTCCTATATTTTCTGCCCAGTGTCAGTTGAAAAAGGGTGTGAGATACACCGAAACTGTTCTGAATTAAATTGTCTTCGGAGAATGTGGTTTAATTCCTCATCTTTTCTTGCGATATTGCATTAATTTTCATCATATATATATATATATATATATATATATATATATATATATATATATATATATATATATATATATAGGTAGGCTTTAATTCCTATTAAACGTGCGAAAGCTGGTTAGAGGCGTGTTGTGCCGTAGCCAGGATTGTCACTATAAAAGTCCCACTTGTTACTAGGGGAAGGTTTGTGATTGTTGAATTCTAAGAGTGCAAAATACAGGTTGAATGAATTAGCCGAAGGGATGCTTAATTAAAGTCTTGCAAAGGGTACGTCAAAAGGGAGGAGCCACAAATAAACACACCTACTCCAAATAAACTTTACTTTACACAAATATAATAATTAGCAATAGATAACAGGCAAAATTAAGGATTAAATATTAAACACTGACGTTAAGCGTCTAGATGTACAATGACTCAATGGGAGTATTAATCACGGTTAATTAAATAGGTAATTTAAGAATAGAGGGACACTGGGTTTACAGATTACCATTAATTGATGGATTGGAGATACGAATACTCGGGTCCAGACGGGGTGGTTCGGGTGGCATTAACACGAGTTCTCCGGGAGAGGGGGGATAAGACGATGGATTCGGGGCTGCTGGCTGCAGTTCCAGTTAGTTCACTACTAACTGGATGTGACACTAACAAATAGTAACTTCCAGTAACTATTTGGATGTTCCTTTTCTTACTCAAGTTACGTTGAGCAACAGAGCGTACTCTTCTAGTCACAGACTCTGCGGGGCGGGATTTACTTCCAGGAACACTTTGAGACAGTGACCAAGTTGACTCGACGGCGCGTTGGTAGTCGATACGTTACGGCAACAACTCTCGTTAAACGTGAGAATTACGCGAGTAGATTTGGGACACTGCTGTGGAGAGGTAAACGGCGATGTTATTTATATCGCGGATTGTGGGAAATCGAGAGAGAGATCCCATTCACGACAATTCGCTTATCGCAGCGCCTTCTGGACAATCTCCATGCTATCATAAAGAAAGCAAATAAGATTTAAGCTTCTTCGCGAGATAGGCGTTCTTTCGTCCGACTTCCTGTCGCCAGTTGGGAGAAGGGTGAGGGGAGAGAGAGAGGAGACGAAGGTCAACTCAAACGACAAATTTCTTTCGTTCCCACGATTGTCTGGCGGCATGTAAGTATGTACGTTCCATACCCTCACACATGACCTAAGACATTTTCTGGCATCTAATGATTTCCCTCACAAATTTCTATTTGTTAACTACTATGCGGATCACTCGTACCTAATCACATGTACTAGTCATTTTTTTCCTATTTTAGCTCCTGTTATATAACTACCAATTCACATAAATACAAATGCCCACCAATTCTCACCCCTGCACATTCAATGCTAACAGTTTGTACCTTACCCTACGTTCTATTAAACACCCCAACTACCAAGCTAATTACACCCTTTCTTCCACCCATGCGTGCATTCATCCTTGCCTATACGCGACACTTATATTCCTTCACACCAACTTCATCCTTGTCGACCTGTACACACATGTACCAACCTTAATGGATCCACACTCTACTGTTCGTAAAGACACAGAGTTTCACTTATCTAGATAAATATTAATAAATAAATATTCTGCCTGTAACCCTGTAGCTTCCTTCATCTTCCTGGGACAGATGCGTGAAGGGGTGACACTTAATTACTCGTGATTAATCGCTCTCAACGACCAAAGACCCAAGATGGCCGAAGAGATAAGGCAAATCGGGGCAATTTGTCTTCGAACTCCGACCCACTTGTACTACCATCAGGAGCTATTACCCAAAGGACAATCCTCAAAAGCCGAATGCCCCAATACCCCTCCTCTCCAATACCTATGATTTGGGAGGTGAAAGGAGTGTCCTCCAGAGATTTACACACACACATCAACACGAACACAGATTATCAGTCAGATCCACACAATTCCACATACTATCAGGCATTATTAAAATTTTTACGCACACATCAGAAACAGCACTCAGACATTATCACACACAAATACCAATGCCCCATACAGCCACACATAAATACTACACATGTTTATCTTTATATTTGCATGTATACACCTATTGCCTTTTTCCTTTTATGTGTTCATTCTTTCCTCCACCTTCTGTTCACTTCGTCTTCCACCTCCATCTCTTCCTACGTTCATCAATCGCCTGGTTCGCCTCTCGCCATCATCTCGCAGAAACCCCAGGACAGGAAGATAGGATACAGGGTATACAAATCGTAGTGAATAGACAGAGTACAGAGAGCAAACAGAGCATGCAGAGTATACAGAACATGCAGACTGCGATTAATACAGAACATACAGAATATCCAGAGTGCCGAGAGTATACAGAGAAACGAGGTTTACAGGACTCAGAGAGCAGACAGAGTATGCATGTCATACATATACAAAGACTACAGGGTATACATATACAAAATATTTAGAGTTCAAAGAGTATAGAGAGCGATCAAGATTTACTGGACACAGAACAGACAGAGCTTACATGGTATACAGAACATACGCAGATTGCGGGGTATACATATCATATTAAATTTTCAGAGTTCAGGGAGTATACGGAGCATACAAGCTATATAGAGTATAATGAATATACAGACTCCAAAGAGCAAACTGAACACGTAGAGTATGCAGAACATGCAGACTGCTTGGTATACAGAACATACAGAATATCCAAAGTGCAAAGAGTATACAGAATAGTTTTCGCGACACAGAAAACAGACAGAACAATGAATATATATGGTTTACATACTATACACAGACTGCAGGGTATACAAAATATACAGAATATTCAGTGCAAAGTGTATACAAAGCATACAGGGTATCAACAGTATACGGAGCATACAGAGAAGTCCTGGATTATCAAGGAATCCAACAGGTAATCCAACGAAGGCATATCCACCAGAAGGTTTGTAAGGAGAGATTTATAATGAAAGTGACAAAGATGAGTAAAGCGAAAATGTGTGAAATATTTATAACTGCTTTCCACCTACTTGATTTGAGGCCAGGAGGGCGCACAATGCACCTGCGCCACCTCGCGGGGCAACGGAGAAAGAGCGGAGAGAAGATGTGAAGAAGAGTAAATCAAAAGTTGTTAATTGGTGAGATGTTTTGGTATGGATGTTGATGTGAATACTCATTTAGAACTAGGTTTGATAAATACTTGAAGAACGCCATGTTGTGGAGACGAGTTTAGATTCTTGAAGGAAAATGAAAAGAAACAAGGCAGTGAAAGACATACACTATAGGCGGTATGATCTGTATTGTTCGCTTCAACCCATAATCCCCAAATCGATGTGAGAAAGGTTCTCTCTTATTGTCTTTGTCTGTCTATCAGTCTGTATGTCGGGTCTGGCAGACATTATAGCCACCTGTCTGTTTTTACTATCTACCGCCTGTATGCCTGACTGATTGTATGTTTGTATGTCTGACTTTCCTACTGTTTGTCCAGCTGGGTGTCTAACGTATGTGTGTCTGACTGGTTCCTAGTGGTCTGTCTATCTTACTGTCTAATAGTCTATTTTTCTGGCTTTCTGCCTGTTTGACTATCTAACTGTCTGACAGTTTGTCTAAGCGTATGACTCTCTGAGTGTCTTACCGTCTGCTTGTCTCGCGGTTTGAAGGTCTAGCCCTCTGTCTGTCTGTTTGACTGACTGACTCAGCATCCGTCTGTCTGTCTCTTTGACTGAACTGGCTGTCTAAGCATCCGCATGTCTGTCTCTTTGACTGAACTGGCTGTCTAAGCATCCGTCTGTCTGTCTCTTTGACTAAACTGGCTGTCTAAGCATCCGTCTGTTTGAATGTCTAACCGTCTAATTGTATCAACCGTCCTTGTGTCTGTCTGACTGAGTGACTGCCTAAGGCTCTGTCTCTCTGAGTGTCTGACTGTTATGACTGTCAATATTCGGATTTGCCCCTCTCTCTCTCTCGCACACGCATAAACGCGCACATGCACAACAGAGACGCGATCATTCTGTTACACATTCATAATCTGGAGCACGAAAATGCAAATTACTCAGTTTGAGATGGTGGTCGATCGGTTGAAGATAGAGAGTGTGTGGAAGAAAAAAAAGAGAGGTAGACAGAAAGAGATAGAGAGTATTTGTGTGTGAAAGATAGTCCGAGGGTTAGAAAGAAAGAGAGAGAGAGAGAGAAAGAGCGAGAGCCAGGAAGAGATAGTGTTTGTGTGAAAGATAGTCTGAAGGTGAGAAAGAGAGAGAGAGAGAGGGGGAGGAGAGAGACATATATATGGAGTAAAGGAGAAAGAGAGGAAGAGAGCCAGTGGAGGGTGAGGGGGGCGGTTAAAGTAACCCGTAGGTAGTTCATTCAATGAAGTGAGTGTTTGTGTATAAGCAGAGAGAATAAGATAGATAAAGAGATTGAGTGTAGTGTGTATGAGAGAGCGGGAGAGGAAGAGCAGTATGTGTGTGTGAAAAGGAAAAATAGAGAGCGTAAATGGGATCACCCCGCGACCCTGCCGGATGATGTACCGAAACCCGGCGTTATCACGTGATGAATGGAGGCAGTGACCTGGCTCGACCTCCGCTGACCTCCCACAATGGCCCTCCTCCGTTCTCCTCCTCATTTTACGACCTCCACCTCTCAAAGCTGAGATGGAAAGCGTGCGAAGTCGCGCTTCAATCGCCTCCTAAACTCGAGACTTCAATGCACTTCAATCCGATGTATGTATTGGCGTCTGTGTCTGAATACATATATTCATACTTTTACCACAATTTGCGTCAATTAAAAATTGGTACCAAATTGTTAGCAAATAGTTATTTGTACCAGGGATTGTTCTCATTTCCAGCAAGATTGGCAGGTAACTTTTGTGGCAAAAATTTATTCAACTAATTGTTTATAACGGGGAACAATTTAGAGCAACAATTTCTGGTAACCAAATATTTGTAGTAGCAATTTGTGGCACCATTGTTACAAGAAATTTACCTCTCCTTACATTTTTGTTAGTAGGTATGTAACATATTATTATAATATACATGCACATGTTTTCCCGTAGTTTGATACTACGCATATAACAACTTATTGTACTAATATATAAACCATTTTTAACTGTGGCGAAGCAAACAGGTCTATGGGTCACGCAAATCTCGCGTTGTGTTCATCTTCTGTTGGCAACGAGTCGCTGGCTCAATGTAGCCAGCTAAAACCAATGCTACCAAAGGTAATTGAGGTGACTGAGTTCAAAGAGAAGTTGACCACCAGGTGGCGCGACCTAGTGGCTAGAGGTGATAAATCGGCCATTTTCCCGCAGGTCTATTAGATCATTTCCCTCTAGTTTTGGTAATAGCTTTACTGGACACATATTCAAAAGTGCATATTTCCAATAAAAAATATAACTACATTTTATTTAATTGAAGTATTAATAAATACCACCTTCAACGTGATTTCCTCCATTTGAGATGCGAAGTTCGATGTGCTTTGCGAAATTCTTCCGATGAACCCGAACTTTACGTCAATTTGAGTATATTCACTTATGATGCGCTGTTCCCTCAGGTGTCTTTTGTTTCTTTCTCTCTGTTTATTTCTCTCTGTTTCTTTCTATATATCAATCTCTCTCAAAACACGCACCCAAACACTCATTTAGAACCACTAAGATGGCTGTTTGTTATTAAGTTTACAAACGTAAGTAAGGAGGCCTAGGAGGGTACGTTAAAGTTTTCAAGGAACAAGTTTATATTAAGTGTCCAAATGATGACAGAACTGATATGCCTCCAGTGAAACAGAGTGACTAAGATAATGAATGGTCTTTTTGCAGGAGGACGACAACTCCTTAATTTTTCCCCAGCAACGAATCCATTTTTAAGGAGTTAATACAGAGGGTTCCCAAGGGGGGATGTCGTCCACGTGATAAAAAAATTCCAATGCTTCATAAATAACATTATCTATTATATCTATTAAGTTTAGGTTATGATTATCTCTTGGTCATCAAGGTCACGATAGTGTCTTCTCTCATGCATTAAAAAGTTAGGATATTCTTCCAATCACTTCGTAATTAGGTTAGGTTTGGATGTTCTTTCATACATAAAAATAGGTCAGGATTTTCTCTCATGCACCAAGGGTAGAAATGTTGCTACGAAAGGGTTCATGACCCAAATGGATTCAGTTCTTGTCTGGGAGACTTTTGTACGTCTGGGAAGGCAGGACCTTAATTTTGCCGAGGCATAAGAAGAGTGATTGAAGAAAAAAGAACTGCTCTATGAATAGGCAAAGTGGTTAGAAAAAGAAAAGAATCATTTTGGAGAAAATGAAAAGTTGAAGGAGAAGGAAAAGAACTGCTTCAATAAAGGAGAAAGTGTTTAGGGAAAGAAAGGAATCGTTTGGGGAAAAGGCAACGTGATGCGGAAAGAAGAGAATTGCTTTGAAATAACGAAAACGCTTAGGGAAATAAAGGAATTGCTTGGAGAAAAGTAAAATTAGATAGGGAAAAAGACCTGCTTGAATAAAAAGGAAAGTTTCTTGGATAAAGAAAAAATCGCTTAAAGAAAGGAAAAAGTTGCTGAAAAAACCTTGCTTGGAAATAAGGAAAAATGCTGTGAAAAGGCGAAGTGATCGGAAGAATACAAAGATTGCATGAATAAAGAAAATTACTCGGAGAAAGAAAAAAGACCATTTGAGAAATGAAAAGTACTTGTATAAAAAGTAAACTGTTTGGAAAACGAGAACTTAAAGAAAGACAAAAGGGGGTTAGAGAGAGAAGAATGCACTTGAGCAAAGATAAAAAAAACTGCTTGTAGAAATGAAAAAAAGGCTTGGAAATATAAAAGTGATTCGAGAAACTAAAAAGCGCTTGGATAAACCAAAGAACTACTTTGAGATTAGAAAATGCTTTGGAAAAATAAAAGTGGTGTACAACAGTGGAAGTGAGCGTTGAGAAACGGAAAAGTGGTTGGAGAAAGAAAAGTTCTTAAAGAAAGTAAAAAAAAAATCAGAGGAGAAAACTTAGGGAAAAAAATGCGAGGATGTGTGGAAGATTACATAGCTCAAGTTGAATGAAAACAAGACAAGTGGTGGGAATTAGAGAAATTAAATTACCGAAGGTTCTTTACAATAATGGTCATTATGTAAAGAATGGGTGGAAATGGGGTGCAAGACACCAAAATTGAAACATTCTACCATTGACACTACATCTTATGTGAAGTTAAAGAAATCTCTACTACAAACCACATATTTAATAACCCTTCAATATGGCCCCTATAACCTTTAGATGGCCATATCAATGGAACTAACCTTGTGCGGGCCTTTTCTCCCTCGTATCTTATGACCTTTAAAAGCAGTCATCTGGAACAAGGTTTTGACAAACAGACAATTATCCTGTCCGAGGATCCTTAAAAATACCCTTCTCTCAAATCCCCTTCCCCCCTTTTCCTTCCACTATCTCCACCCTTAGCCCCACCCTTACCTTTAGGTTCTATCCCCTACCTTGCACGCCATTAATTGCAGTTTCAACAACGAAAAAAAGTGTAACAATTTTCGAGTAATTTTTGTGTCTTGCATTCCGTCAGGTAGTTTGATCACCAGCCTCACTTAGAGCTCGATTCCACCATTACTTTTGTTTAATATAGAGATAAGATTTCTGAGATAGATAGGTAAGATATATGATAGATAAGGTAGGTACATAAGATGAATGGATTAGATTAGATATTTTTATTTCGCATTATAAATTACATATTGTTTGCAAGACTATAAAAAATAACATAAACCTCTAGAAACAGTTATGAAAGTAATCACACAATGTGTAGGAGAATAGCATAATGCTCCCAAGTTTTGCCCACCTTCCTTCCGGGCGGGCCGCTTATCAACCCTTTTCCTTCCGGCCCAATATCTGGTGGTCTTCAGCGGAAGAAACCGCCGGCCATTTCAGCTAACCACCGATTTCCGTCCCGGACTGTTATCGATAAATGGGAGCCCATCTTCGCTTCCGATAGTTGCCGGAAGTTTATAAAGGAAGAAATGGAGGAGCTTGACATCTAATCTACTTCCGGTGCCCTGAGAACCTCTCCCGAGTTTCGAGTATAAAAGATGAATTCTTTTAACACTCAGTAGTAGAGCTTGCACAGCGTCTGGTAGCGCAGGAATTGCCATCTATCGGTGTAGTGGTAATTCGTCGAAGCATCAAGTCTTCAGAGAGGAGACCGGTCCCAGTTAGGGAGGCTCCTTACCCCGTTGATCTGCAAGGCAGTGCGGACCCATGCTCGTACTCACGTGTAAGAGCCGAAGCTACAAACCGCCTCACTCTGGTTCCCTAAGCGAGAAAACTATATCTCGGCTTTTCTCTGTGACCCTACGCGCCCATAGGTTACTTCGCCCCCCCCCAAGATGCCTCGGAGTTCACGAGCGTGAGGCCCTCTGTAACAAGAAGCTGTCGTCACCGCCTTCTTCCAGCAGAATTGTGACGGAATTGTGGGATCAGGTCGGTCCCTGGAGAACCTACCTCATCGTGTCCATCCCTTACCTCACCACCTTCACTCACCAGCACCACCCGAACATCAGGTTCCAAGGTAACCCTTCCCTTTCACATTCCCCGACTTTACCGCGAAGCTTACCAGCATTACAATTGTATAGGGATTTGTATGGTGAATAGTAATTTTCAAGCCAAGTGAGATATCCGAGATTCACTTATTAATTTATCTCTCAAAGCACATTATTTATATATATACTCGTATATATATTTTCTTGTTTAGTGTTCATTAAAATGAAATTTTCATATTGTTGTGTATCTAACTTCCTTTGGGTTGCTTGCTGGCAAATTTCATTCCAATCCCTCCGTAGCCAATCTCTAAGCACTTTGAGTCAATAAACCCATTCAGGACACGGGCCGAACGAAGTATAAGGAGTAGTACGACGACTCCTTCGCATTCGGGATAATAGGATATATATATATATATATATATATATATATATATATATAAGAGTCGGGGAAAACTCCAGCCACCCCTCGGCCTATTCCTCGACACAATGAAATAACAATATTAAGTTTAAATAACAATAATACAAAGGTTTTACAATACAAGTCAAAGTTTGCGAAAGGTATCCCCCTTGCATTTACAAAATGGATTCTGACATATATCGCATCCTTATTATCATTTTCAAATGTCTTCGATATTATATAATATTTCTTAGCCAATACTAGCAAAGGTACTCGGCGTTGTCCGGGATAAAAGTCACAATAATAATAATAATTTAATATTTTTCACTATATTATATGATATTATATACTACATATAATATCATATAATATACTTACAATGAGTTAACGTTTCACCGCGTGCGCCCGGCAGTTTACGCGCACGCGTGAATCACTGTTACTTAGGTGCGAGGGACTTTGTGGCCGCAGGAACAGATCGACGGTCTTATAGATACATATTTTCGCGTCATCCAGGATCCTGGAGTGATTTCGTATGTAGGGACTCAAGGAACTATAAATTTTGAAGGCAAAGCTTAAAATGTTCTTATTTATGAAATGGGGAAAGGTTATGAAATTTATTTGAGACCATACATAATGATTGGTTTCCCTAGTCGATAATTTGCAAATTTGTTTCACAGCATTATGAAACTAAGTTAACAGAGATCTGAAGCTGCTAGACTGCTAGAACAATCTTTACAATCATTCCACAAACAGGACCCATAGAACGATAGAATGTTTTAAAAAGGTGAATCAATATGTTTTGATTAACCTTCCCGAATTTGAGCATGAGTCAGTGTAATTGAAAGAGAAATAACTCATTCCTCAGGATTTCTGTGTTGTTTTCGAGTTCATATGAGAGATTTACTCCAAGATATTTTACTTGGTCTACCAGTTTCCTCCTTTAGGTATTAACAAATAGATTGAGGAGGTTTAAAGGTTTACTGAGATAATACGTGAATACCATGCAAAAGGACTTATCTTCGTAAATATTTATGCCGGCTCCTCTGCAAAGACGACCCCTATATTTATTAGAGTTTGCAGAGCCTGTGAAGAAGAGGCAAAAGAGACTATATCTTTAGCATATGCCAGGATGTTGTTGTGGTAGATCTCAAAGCTACAGCCAAGATGCGAACACCTGACTATTTCCACTACACTATTTATATGAAGACTGAATAGGAGTGGGAAAATTTCCCCCTCCTCTGTCTCACTCCATTGCCAACTTTCCAGAATGACGATTTGCTGAGGGCAAAGGAAACGCAAACTAATTGGTCCATTAGCATATTCTTAATTCTATTGATTAGGTACAGAGGAACTTTGCTTTTAACTAGTTTTTCAATCAATAACCAGTAATTTACTCGATCAAATGCTTTACTTAGGTCCAAAAATCTGATATATACGAGTAATTTGCATGAAAATATTCTGCTAATAAACCACTACAAAATATCAGAACTATATTTCAAATGATAAAATGGACATTGATTGTCATTTCCCAAAGCTAATTTGAGACCTCTACCTGACCAATTGGTCCAAAGATCGTATTTTTTTACAATGTTCTTTTACTTTTCTTTCAAATGAATTAGATTTATTCTGGTATCTATTGCTGTCAAATACTAAAAATTTCGGCAATTCGATCATGACTTTCGACTCCATCAAGTTTGGATGAAGTAAATGAATTTCATTGCGTCCATGTTGACGTACCGATCTCAAGAGGTTCTTCGTATCTTTGTCGTAAGTTCTTGTACAAATTTTTCATTCCTAATTTCATCTTCGTTTACTCTATATAGCACAAATTTGTCTTTAAATTTAGCAAATCTTTCTTTCATTTCCTCATTGGCACCAAACCTCGGTTTGCTAGCCTGTCTTCAACGTAGGGAACACACTGTAGCGTGAAGATTTCTACAGAGATCATTCCATCCAGAAATGATCTTTGGCGATTTCTTCCGACTAAACTATATAATTTCTCAGAAAATTTAAGCAAAGCTGTAATCAATAAATTATAGACATTATAGCATTATAGGCATAAATTGCACTTTTAATTGACATAAAACGGCATTATAGGAATATGATGCACTTTTAGTTGAGATAACACGTCATTATATGCATATGTTGAGCTTTTATTTGACATAGCACGCCAGTATAGCCAAATGTTGCACTTTTAATTGATATATCCGGGCATTATAGGTATACAGTCGACCCTTGTCTATTTGCGGTTCGTCATCTGCGCATTCAACTATCCGCGGAAATTTTGGGAGGGGCCTTAAAATTCAAAATTTGCGCCTTTTCCAGACATCCGCGGAAACCTACGAGTACGTACATAGTCGTAAAACGTAAGTGTTGGTTGACTGAGACGGGACAACTCCAGCCAATCAGCGTTCAGATCTCACTCGCTCGACTACAGTATGTACAGTATATGTACCGATTTTCCGCGCTCCATTCAGTACGCTTGTGTCCCACGTGTGTAAGCGGTGATATGTGTATTTTTCGTAATTTTGCGTGAGAAACATTATACAATAACATAATTTAATGTGTTCTGATACTTTATTTCGTACTGTATGTGTATGAACATGACGAAACATAACTTTTTGAATTAATATAGGGAGTGTATTACGATGTTTGGGAAGGGTTGGGGGTGTTTTGGGGGTAGCGTCAACTATCCGCGGTTTTTCAATATTCGCAGGGGTTCGTGGTCCCTATCCCCCACCAATATGGGGGGTCGACTGTATGTTGCATTTTAAATGACATGGCACGGCATTATAGGCATATATGCACCTTTAAATGACATAGCACAGCATTTTAGGCTTATGTAGCATTTTCAATTGACACATCACGGCATTATAGGCATATGTTGTACTTTTGAATGACATAGCACGGTCTTATAGGAATGTGTTGCACTTTTAATTGACATAGCCCAGCATTATAGGCATATGTTGCTTTTTTAATTACATATCGCGGCATTATAGGTATATGTTGCTCTTTTAATTGATACATCACGGCATTATATCCATATATTGCTCTTTTAGTTAACACTTCACGGCATTATATGTTTATGTTGCACTTTTAATTGACACATCACGGCATTATAGGCATATTTTGCTCTTTTAATTGACATAACATGTCATTATAGGCATACGTTGCACTTTTAATTGATATAGCACGGCATTATAGGCATATGTTGTACTTTTGAATAACATGGCACGTTATTATATAAATTTGTTACACTCTTAATTGACATAGCACGGCATTATATCCATATACCCATACGTTGCCCTTCTAATTGACAAAACACTGCATTATAGGCATATGTTGCACTTTTGATTGACACATCACCTTATTATAGGCATATGTTGCACTTTTAATTGACAACACACTACATTAGAGTTACAAGGAGTTACAAGGAAAGAGAGTACCCTAGGAGACCGTACGGTCCATTCAAGGAGGGTACCTTTGGACTAGCAATCGAGCGGGCACATGGCTGCTCAATTGTTTTGCGTCCCTAAACGGCCACTTTTCAAGACTTTGTCTAGTCTTGACTTGAACTGGTCAACAGATTCACTGTGACAACTTTCACTGGAAGTGCGTTCCACTTACCGCAGATACTGTAAGTGAAAAAGTTTCCACACAGATTGCGGTTGTAACGCTTCAGTTCAAGTTTGAAGCCGTGATTGCGCGTTTTGTTCTCACTCAGTGTGAAAATATTCCGGTAGTCAACATTGTCGAACCCTCGAAGTATTTTGAAAACTTCGATGAGCTTATGTTGCACTTTTAATTGACACATCACGGCATTATAGGCATATGTTGCGCTTTTAGTTGACACATCACGGCATTATAGGCATATGTTTCACTTTTAATTGACACATCATGGCATTATAGGCATATGCTGCACTTTTAATTGGCATAGTAAATAAACAGTGTCCCTGATTCAGGAGCCATCTCGAGGCTTGCCTGCCCTCCCGGCCCACCGTTTCCAGGTGTAGCTTAGGTTATACATCTTCCGCACATATTTGTTACTTCAATTTTCAATACTTTGTTCACAGATCTGTTCTTACAACCTTTCTCCCGGAGATGTTCCCTTGGTTATCGCTCTAAATTTAACAATAAATGTAAATTGCTGTTTCTTCTATGCAGATCCATCAAATCACTTATTTATAGCATACATCATAACGTGGCAGTAGAAGTTGATTGTTGTGGGCAAGATTTGAAATTCGATGTTAAGTTGTTTTTTTGAGGTTTTGAAAATCTTTGAAATTCCTCCCCTTATACAAAGGACCTCCCCCCCCACCCTATCCTAAGGAGAGAAACCTACACGATCCAATTATCAGGGGCAGGTGTTATTTTAATTTCAGTTAATTATGTCAAATACACCCCTTCTCCCCCAAACCCGTGATACCGCACTGACCAAATGATATATTTTATCATTACGACCTAAAAAGTAAAATTGATTGTTACCGTAAATCAATGGTAATAATAATAATTAAATATATCCCACCTGATGTGAAAAGAAACAAGATTAATCATTTCATTCCGGTACCTCCACTTATAGGTCTAAGATCTTTTGCGGTACGCCTTTCGCTCGTCACTTAAAATTACCACTTTTGTATAAGCCATTGATTTTTTCCTGGCTAATGACCAAAGATTTTATGGAGGCTTTTGCCAAACGATAGGGTTAAAATCCCCTGCCACAAGGCCTCACTTCCTGCCTATTTATATATGCCTGGACCTCATCAATTAGATGCTGGGGCCTATAAAAAGTCTATTTGTTATCGTAACAAACCAGGCCCAACCAAACTGCGTTAGGCCCATTTCCGCAATAAGGAAGTATGTAATTTGCATGCGGGGGTAAGTGTTTAGGCCTACAGCTATTTTGGACAAAAGCTTCGTCCATTATTTTTAACTTTATGATTTGTCTTTTATTTTCTCTGGGTGGTTGGGGGGCGGAGGTGAGGTTAAATGAGGTTGATTAGTGAGCTGTGAGGAGTTAGGGGTTTGATCAGGGGAGGGTTTTAGTAGAAAGTGATGGTTTGAATGGTTAGGAGATCTGGCTGGGGTACTCGTATATCAGTAGGTTCTAGCTAGAGGAAGGACAGCAATGTATGCGTGATATGATCTAGGCAGTGTTTGTGTGTGTGTGGCAGGGGGGTGATATGTCAGCACTGTGTACACGCTTCTGACACTCTAGTTTACAGGACATCTCAGCTCTAGATGCTAGATAGATTCAGCGCAAGAATTATTATAGAAGAAGATACTGGATTTTTATCACACATACCCTTAAAACAAGGTGAAAATCATTGGGGGGAGATGCCCGGCCAAAATTTGGTCAGGAGAAGATCTTAAAAAAATGGGCGAAGTTACGTGAAATGAAAATGCAAAAACATTAGGCAAAGGAGGAAACTACTTGGCTCACAAAAGCCCTGGATAACGCGTAACTCTCCTACACGTTCCGAGTAATAGTAAGATTAAATAAATAATAATAATGTACAATTCGACCGTAATCCGAACCCATACCAGTATTTTGTTTATGTTGAAGGTACCTGGCACGGACCAATGTCCCCATAAAAGACCAACACAAGTTGAAATGTGTCAAGATTTGGGAAACATGGAAGAGTATTTGGGATTTTTGAAAAAGTGAAAAAGATCCTGTAGTTATAGGAGAAAACATGAGAAGGTAAAGAATTTCGATGTGTGGGGAAATAAACAGGAATCAGGGCAGCCCACCCTTGAGTTCCTGATCGCACCCCACAAAAAGCATGAGAGGTAGAAGAGAGGAACCGATTCCTTAATCCAGTGGCCTTCAACCGCGGTGCTGCCAGAGCCAACCAAGTGTCGCGGGAGCGACCACAAAAATATGTATTTCAAACCTAAAAAATCTGATGACACTTGAAGGTATTTTGAAATCTGTTTCTTTGTATTTTGCAACATAAAAACAAGGAAAAGGGAAAGATTGCAGATAGTAATGAAGAAATGACAGTAGCCTTGTCAATTATACGTCCCAATATTAAGAATTATCCGATATTCATCAAGCTCAAAATTCCCATTAAATTTTTAGAGGTAAAATGTATTTATTTTCAAAATTTATGTCTTATTTCGATTAAATTAGGTTAAATATCAATCGTGGTTAATTTTGAAGTGCTTTCCACATAATCATGTATTTCTACGTAAATTATATTATATTGGTGTGTCGCGGCTGCTTCTAGATAGCAATTAAGATGCCACTATCATCAAAAGGTTGAAAACTATTGCCTTAATCTCTAACCTCTTAATTAAGTAGTTTGCCTCATCTACCTATGGTTAGCCTAGAAGCGAATCATAAAAGCGCACAAATCCGCAATCTCATCGGGACCATGAATCTAAGTAACGCGATAAGAGAACGTCATAGAAAGGGGAAAATGCCCCCATTTATCCTCCCAATTATCCTTTTCCCGGCGTCCTGCCCTACATAATAGGGTGTTCCAGACCCTCAGATTAAAGTCTTTTGAATCAATTTGAGGCGGCAAGCGACCCAATTACGCCCCCATTGCGGCTTGGGGTAACCAAAATGTTTTCGACGCGCCATCTTCGTACAAAGGACCAACTGACTCTTTTTTTTACGGACTAACTTCTCCATTGCTCGGCATTGCTCTGTAAACATGAGGTCGTGTTTTTCTTACTTATGTAGTATTCATTCCTCTTATTGATTTGAGGGATGGGGGAGGTAGATATGTTCTGCCAGTACAGCATATATTCCTTCATCAAGGCGTTGTTAAATGTTATATAAAAAAAAGTATGAGGGCAGTAGGAAAATGGGCAACGTGCAGTACTCCAGTCACTTATGGGAGTATTCCTCATGGACACCACGAAACCACCAAAGATTTTATGATTGCTGCCAAGACACAATACCTCTTCCCCTCCAAAAGAGGACCCCTGTGGACCTTTGAACTCAACAGAGATAGTTTTTTCTGATAGTTATGTAAATTTCTTTATCCTGACTGTCTTTCTGATCTTTATGTGAATTTCATTTCTCCGATGGGCTTTCTGATTTTTATGTGAATTTCATTATCCATATTTTCATTCTGAACTTTATGTCAATTTCCTTATCCAAACTGTCTTTCTGATCTTTATGTGTATTTCATTATCGGGTCAGTAGATCTCGTCTAGGATGCGAGGGACGGAAGCCACTCTTTACTAAGAAGAGTGTTGGTGCCAAAATAATTGGCCCCTTTTTTCCCGGTCGCTCAATTTTGTCTTATATTTAAGCTGTTCAAGACCAGCGAGTGTCAGTTAATTAGCCCCATCCCCCTCCGTCCCTATTCAATCATGGACCAGATTCCCCGCCCTGATATAAAAATCAGAAAGACAGTTCGGATAAGGAAATTCACATAAATATCAGAAAGACAGTTCGGATAAGGAAATTCACATAAAGATCAGAAATACACTTCGGATACGGAAATTCACATAAAGATCAGAAAGACAGTTCGGATAAGGAAATTCACATAAAGATCAGAAAGACAGTTCGGATAAGGAAATTCACATACAGATCAGAAAGACATTTCGCATAAAGAAATTCGCAAAAAGATCAGAAAGACATTTCGGATAAGGAAATTGACATAAAAATCAGAAAGACAGTTCGGATGAGGAAATTCACATAAAGTTCAGAAAGACAGTTCGGATAAGGAAATTCACATAAAGATCAGAAAGACAGTTCGGATAAGGAAATTCACATAAAGATCAGAAATACAGTTTGGATAATGAAATTAACATAAAGATCAGAAAGACATTTCGGATAGGGAAATTCACATAAATATCAGAAAGATATTTCGCATAAGGAAATTCACCATAAAGTTCAGAAAGATAGTTCGGATAAGGAAATTCACATAAAAATCAGAAAGACAGTTCGGATAAGGAAATTCACATAAAGATCAGAAATTGAGTTCAGATAATTAAATTCACATAAAGATCAGAAAGACAATCCAGGTAGTGTTGATTCTCATAAAGATCAGAATGACAGTCAATAGTGAGCCCGAAATTACTAGAGTACCGTTTCCCTTTGAGTCTAAGTTAGCACAGACGGTTGGTTCAATTTTCTGCCACTCTTCATGAATTTTGGCTGTTGATTCACTTCTTTAGGAACATTTGTACACCGTCACTCTTATGCCCAAGTGTGACCACAAATGTTGAATGGGGTTGAGGTCTGGAGATTAAGGGGGGCCATTCCATCAACATCACCCCTTTCTTTTCAAACTAACCCTTTGAGACTCTAGATGTGTGGCATGGAGCATTGTCTATTTGGAAGATTACACCATCTGGTATGAAATTGTGGGGGAATTCCACGTGGAATTTCTTTTCTAGCACGGAAGTGACCTCCATGCGCTGTAGAAGATTCTAGAATTTGGTTAGGTTTAAATTGGTAAGCTTCGCCCCCTTCCCTCCCCCATCCACAAGCGGTAGCCTCGAACTGTATCCACCACGGACCACCTTTACGCGGGTTAGAATCGCCTCGGCGTGAAGATTCGAGGCCATTTGAAAGTAGCGCTGTTTCCCCCACCCCCGCGGGTTGAGCCTCAGATATATATAGGGCTCGTCTTCCATGTGGCAGACACAGAGTTGAGGAGTCTCGCCCGGACCCAAAAAGATTCCCCTAGTTCCAAGTCAGGTGCTAACGACAAAGCAAAGTGACGGCTGAACTTTTGTGTCTTGGAATTAACCCAGCCAGTGAGGTAATTCCATTTGACCATCGCCACCGAGTGATTTTTGCGACTCCACTCGTCAACTCCTGTCGAAGCCCTCCTCGTTCTCCCCTCGTTTTCAGGTGACCGAAATACCCTCCCCTGGACCGGACGTTACCGCCCCTCCCCCCTTACTTTTGGAGACCCGTCATCACGTTAACTTCCCACTCAGAAGATCCGAGTGCCCTCGCCTCACGTTTATTGCCTGCAGAAGACATCCGTGAAGCCTTACCCTGACGTCTCACCCGGAATCTTCCGTAAGCCAACCCCTCTACCCCTTCAGCAACCCAATTGAGTTAATCCTCCCTATTTGAATAGTCTCCTTCTGTAATACATTAATTTTTAACTTCAGAGTCTGATGCATATCTCTGCAATTCCTCCCTCGTTTACCGATGTAATTTTGCCCATTAATTCTCTTATTTTTATGTAAATAAAATTATATTTTTCTAAATGCCTCTTTAAATAACCTTGAGCTTTGCCATTGCTCAAATTTTACCTGACCTCGTTGCACTCTTTCTCGCCGTTCCGCGCGTCGAAACTCATGGCGTTCCGTCCCTTGTCGGTTCGCCCTTATGTTATTGGTCCCTCCCCCATAGATATAATATGGTATTGATATAATGCAATGTCATACCACGACAGTCATCATTGAAACTTTACCTAAGGAAGGTTGATATCTTAGTCTAACATGCTGGTGTAAGTGTTGAAATTCATTCTGCCTCCACAAGTGAACAACAATCCTGGACCTGAAGACGACATGCAGCCCCAAACCATTAAACTGCCACCTACAAATTTAATTGTTGGAACAACACATCTCGGATCATAAGCTTCCCCAACTCTTCGACGAACATAAACAGCTTCAGGAGTTCCAAAGATCTGAGGAGAAATAAAAATTTTACTCATCATTTTTGGTATCCAATAAAATTGTGTACAATCATAATAAATTGGTGGAAACTAATGTGGAGAACCTACATCAAAGTTGCTTGCATCAGACCAAACAACTTTAGCCCAATCTTCATCAGTCCAATCTTGTTCACCTGAGACAGCCACGGTTTCTTTTTAGCCTTACATCCTTTGAGCCCAGCTTCTAATAACCTTCTTCTACTGTACGTCTTCATATCTCTTTGTTTGTTGCCGCCCGAAACTCAGCAGATAAATCGGAAGAGTTTTTTTCCTGTCGGCGAGATTTCCTTTTAAGTAATCTCTCTTTCCTTGGAGCTGTACTCCTTTTGCGACCTTGACCATCATGATTTTTTAAATAATTGGTCTCATTGTACCTTTTAATGATTGTTTAGATACCGTTTCTCGAGCAAACCATGAACCTTTTTCTTTGGAGACATTTTTAACAAAAAATGTCACTTGTAAGTTAACACTAATATAGTCACTTAAAAAATAGGAATAAACGTTAGTATCAAACATTGAATGGCAGAAGGTTGCCCCAACTTCTTATGCACAAAATGAAAAATCGCATAAAAGCGGCAATAAAAATCAAAATTAGGACACATCAAATATTAATTATTGATAGAATATAGACAAAAGTGTTTATTTGTATCATGTGAAGTATAAATTAAATGAGTATCAATCATATTCTTCACTTTTTCATACCTGCCCCTATAATTTTGGCCAAGGATATATATATATAATAATTTATATATATATATATATATATATATATATATATATATATATATATATATATATATATATATATATATATATATATATATATTTAAAGGCCCAGAGAAATGAAAACTGGTAACACAACCCGGAAAAACGCTAAGGAAAATATTACGTGAACCAAGGAAACTTAAGAAAGAAAATGGGAGATATAAAAACGGAGAAAAATAGGGCAAACTATTTTAGCCGTTATATATATAAAAATGAATTAATGAGTTGGATTTGAACCTGTGTCATCAAGCGCTCATCGCCAAAGGATGATAGCTCTGGCGATGAGCGTCTTGGTCATAATAGCGATGAGCGCTTGATGACACAGGTTCAAATCCAACTCCTTTATTCATTTTTATATAACGGCTAAAATAGTTTGCCCTATTTTTCTGCGTTTCTATATCTCGCATTTTCTTTCTTAAGTTTCCTTGGTTCACGTAATATTTTCCTTGGCGGTTTTCCAGGTTGTGTTACTAGTTTTCATTTCTTTGGGCTTTAAATATATCTATTATATTTCACGTGTCATGTGATTTTCAATTATATATATATATATATATATATATATATATATATGAAAGAACTCAATAGCTAGTTATGGTATATGGTAGTGAAACCACTGTATAAGAGCCTATATTTATTTTCGAGACTAGTTTCGGTACGAAGGTTGCCATACCCTTTTTAGTTGTATACTGAGAATGACCTCCCCCTTCCTTTTCTATTTCCTTTTCTCCTGATATTGAGGCTGTGTAGCGACTTTTGTATGTATTCCATTCTCGGTATACGACTGAAGAGGGTATGGTAAAATTCGTACCGAAATTAGTCTCGTAAATAAGTTCTATGCTCCTACATAGTGGTTTCACCACTATCATATATATATATATATATATATATATATATATATATATATATATATATATATATATATATACCTTGGGCACCCTTCAAAACTCCTCTAGCTGTCGGAGATCATTCATAATCGATTATCCAAAAGCGAAATTCCGGTTAATTAAAGCTTCTAAAAATAACAAGTGGGAGAATCTACTACCTGTCTGACCTCCGTCTCTGCTGTCAATCTATTTTAGCTATCTATTATATCACAACCGATTATCTATCTATCTACCCGACCCGAAAGTGGATTTCATGTGTACCCTGGTCATTGCTATTGCGCTTTAAATTCGAAGGGGAAAAATATCGATTTCCATATCTTTTTTTCTATCTATTTTCTCTTTATTGATAATCTATCTATCAATCTATCGTACACACGTTGCCAACGGCCAATTTCCTCGAGTGCTTCAGCTACTTCCCCGCTGTGAATTATCATCCTCACATTTCATTAATAATTCATTTTTATTTAATTAAGGTTCCGTTTGGATGAGTCGTCAACTGCGAAGCCTCATCCATCCCACCCGTCGGCAGCACATTCGCTCATCCATCACACGACGATACCGACAGGTGTACAGAGCTCCGTCATGCCCGAAAGGCTCTTCTGGTCCACCTCATAAACAGATTCAAATGATGGGAAACTCTCGCTCTAACATTAGGCCTATTTCAACTTCATCTTTATCTATCTATCTACTTCTTCGTCTTTGTATTCTTCCTTTTCTTTGTTGCCGTCGTCTTCGTCCTCGTCTGTTTCGTATTCATCTTCTTCGTCTTTATCTTTACCTTTCTCTGTCTGTCTCTTTCTGTCTTTGTTTTTGTCTTTGTCTATGTATTTGTCTCCGTCTTTGTGCGTCTTTGTCTGTCTCTCTCTGTCTTCAGCTTCGTCTTCCGCGTCTTTTTCTGCGTCTTCTTCTTTTTCTACTTTTTATCATTATTATTAATCTTATTATTCTCATTAAGCGTATTATTATTTTTATTCATTAAATTATTATTATCGGGGCCACCCTATATGCCGGTATTTTCAATCTAATTAATGCCGTGTAAGAGATATCAGCAGTATCAGAAACAAACAATTTATTCAGTTAATCCCTCCGGTTAATCGGTTCAGTTGAGTGGATTAGCAGAAGCGGCTTTGAGATCAGTTGACATTAATTTAGATTTATTTTGAGGCGACGACCGAAATGCGGCCGAGATTGCACCGAGCGACAGAGGCGGACGGAACGACGCCGAACGACTGCTGCTGAGGGGATGCAGCGGAGGGACAACGCGCACGTATGTACATACAGCCACTCGCCGGAGAAGGTAAGGATTGTTTTGGTTTGTTTTTAGTTGTGTGCACGCGACTCTATAAGTTACTATGGCGGTCGGTCGGATGGTAACCATTTTACTTTTCAATGAGTTTTAGAAAGTTTGGAAGGTCGTAAGGTCAGATATGTTTGTTAATTGATAATACGTTTGTTAATTATTTTTTTCAAAATGATTGAAATAATTGAGAGCACGCGACTTAGGTCTGTTGACCTTGTTTTTATTAAAAATTGTGGGGCTCGAATATTTGGGGGTGATGGGAAAGTGGGAGTGAGTTAGTTGTATGTTTGCCAGTGTATGTAGGCTTGTCTCTCTGACTGCCTGTTTTTTTGTTTTTTTGTTACGTCTACATGTCTGTTTGTTCGTAGGTCGGGATTTCAACATAATGTCACCTCCTCCTAACTTTGCACAGAAAGACAAAATGAATTTTATTTTTAGAGCCATTTTTAGTCTTTGAAGGACCCTTTAGCTTCTTTTTACGCTCTGACATCTCTGTGGGGTTCTTGAGTGATGGATTGCAGGAGGGTTTTCTCCCAGAAAAGACAGGCGCTACTCATGAGTTCCATCGGTATTTGGGTGCTTTTATCAGTGCCATTTCTATACTTTACTCTTGGGTGATTTTGCTTAAAAAATTCCCTTTAGTGGGAAGTTCGCCCCCCCCCTCCTTAATTTTTCACGTATTTGACTACAGCTCTAATTAGAACTTTTTAATAAAAGTCATCCTCACCTTTTAGAACTTGACAGTAGCGGCCATATTCTATCTGCAATTGATCCATAAATAATCATTTAATCAATTAAAAAGATCCATTTCAATACACACATTCTCATCCAAAGGAAAAAATGGAATACAAAAATGGATTTTGCTCTCATAGTCAATATTTTCGAAATAGTTCGTAAACTAATTTAAGATTTTTAAATTTCTCCGAAACAAGAAAAAAAAGGAAGGCATAAATATTTAAGCACAAATAATCTCGGAAACGATCAACACTCTAAGCACTTGCACGACTAACGAGGGCACAAAAAAAATAGAGAAAATTCTCGGAAAGGATAAAGGCGGGAAATGGAAATATTTTGTCGCGGAGAAAATGGCGGTAAGAAAAAAAAGATGGCTGGAAATCGAACAAATAGTGATTATCATCAGGACATCTCTCGTCTCGGAATGCTAAGATTCCTTGTTCGGCTCCCTGATTAGTATCGCGAACATTTTCAGAAAACCCATTTAAACACACACGCCCAGACATACACGCACCAAACTTGTACACGGACGTACACCAGCAAGTGGAGTCTCCTGCTCATTTCAAGGATCGAAAATAATGAAAATCGCTAAAAGCTCCACAGTTTACTAAATTATTAATTTCAGCCACATGATAACTAGAACTTAGAAATAAGAACTAGCTTAAAGTCTATGTATTACATCGAATTTACAGTCAGTTAAACTATACTCCATCCCTTTCCCTCGCACACACACCACAACATCTATCGATTCTCCCTCTCTTTGCTATATTTTCGTTTTAGACATTTTTTTTAACATTCCTGTAATATATTTTACGAAATAAAACCACATATTTACCTGTTTGTCTATTACTGGTCGAATAGACAAACACTCAATTCCATTCACTTTCTTTTCCACTGACATCGTGTTTATTCTGAATAAATCGGGATTATTTGGGTCCTGAATAGAGGGTTGCTCTACCCCATCGCCCGCTATTCGTGGTCAGACCCAGCGGGAGACTGGATCCTGGCACGCCCCGCCCTGCGCCAATGGGAGAACGCCAAGGGAAGTGATCAACCTCCTTTGACGGATCATTAGCAAATCAGAGAACCGTCCTGGGCCCGCTAAATGGACCTATTAATGGACTATTCTAGCTAAATTTGGATTAATGAAGGGCCTCGGTCTGAGTATTATTCTTGTATTTACTTAACAAATAATCAAAACTCAATCAAGGTATCGGTATGAAATCTGTATGATTAGGGAAGTTAAAATATGTTTTACCCTTGTCTAAATTACTAGTGTCTCATTTTTCAAAATGTTTTAGACAAAGGTAAGTTAACCATGATGTCTTTAGCTGTTTACTAAAACCTCGAATAGTTTTGGATGACTGACGCTAAACTTTGCTGTGATGTGTTTCCAAGTAATAATACTTTTTTAATATCGATGATCAAAAAATAAATAAATATATAAAGTAAATTAAACTATAAAAGGGGAAAATTGGGGGAATTTGGCATCCCTTTTTTTAAACAAAACCTTTTCAAAATGTTTCGACAGTAAAGCTTGAAATAACGTAAAGGATTCCAATAATTTAATTTAATTAATTGGCAAACTTACTATCGAGTTAATTTACAAATGATAATACCCCAAATACTTCATCTCTCACCAAATAATAATATATTAAATTATCACCGAATGAAATCAGCCTAAAGTGTGACATGACTAATTGTGGCGACTGTCGGGAAGATTTTTCGAGGGAAAAGAGATCGCAATTCCCTTGAATTTGCCCTTGTTTGGCTGAACAGGTTACCTTGAGATGACCTGTTGGATTGTTTAGAGGCAAAAATGTCCAGCAGGTTTGTCTAGGGTACTGAATCCGTCAGAGTTGGGGTCCGGAGGCATGAAATTTGTGAGAGTTCGGGTTCGGGGGTATTAGATTTGTCAGAGTTGGGGTTCAAGGGGATTGAATTTGTTAGAGTTCGGGTTCGGGAGTATTGGATTTGTCCGAGTTGGGTTTCGGGGGATTGAATTTGTCGGAGTTAGGGTTGGGGTTTATGGTTCTGTGTCGAGGGATAGGCCGAGGGGTGGTTGGAGTTTTCTCCGACTCTTATATATATATATATATATATATATATATATATATATATATATATATATATATATATATATCATATTATCCCGAATGCGGAGTCGTCGTACTACTCCTTATATTTCGTTCGGCCCGTGTGCCCTGAATGGGGTTATTGACTCAGAGTGCTTAGAGGTTGGCTACGGAGGGATTGGAATGAACTTTGCCAGCAAACGATCCAAAGGAAGTTAGATACACAATAATATGAAAATAAAGTTTTAATGAACACTAAACAAGAAAAATATATATATATATATATATATATATATATATATATATATATATATATATATATATATATATATATATGTACAAATAAGGTGCTTTGAGAGATAAATTAATAAGTGAATCTCAGATATCTCTCTAGGCTTGTAAATAACTATTCACTATGTAAATCCCAATACACTTGTAATGTTGGTAAGCTTCGCGGTGAAGTTGGGGAATGTGAAAGAGAAGGGTTACTTTGGAACCTGATGTTCGGGTGGTGCTGGTGAGTGAAGGTGGTGAGATAAGGGGCCGAGATGATGAGGTAGGTTCTCCAAGGACCGACCTGATCCCACAATTCCGTTACGATTCTGCTGCAAGAAGGCAGTGACGGGAGCTTCTTGTTACAGAGGGTCCTACGCTCGTGAACTCCGAGGAATCTTGGGTGCCTCTGTGAGGATTGGGGGATGGGGGTGAAGTGACCTATCGACGCGTAGGGTCACAGAGAAAAGCCGAGATGTAGTTTTCTCGCTTAGGGAACCAGAGTGAGGCTGTTTGTAGCTTCGTCTCTGAACGTGAGTACGAGCATGGGTCCCCGTTGACTTGCAGATCAACGGGGTAAGGAGCCTCCCTAACTGGGACTGATCTCTCTCTGAAGACTTGATGCTTTGACGATTTACCACTACACCGATAGATGGCAATTCTTGTCCCGCCAGACGCTGTGCAAGCTCTACTAGTGAGGGTTAAAAGAATGCATCTTTTATACTCTAAACTCGAGAGAGGTTCTCATAGCGTTGGAAGTAGATTAGATGCAAAGCTCCTCTATTTCGTCCTTTATAAACTTCCGGCAACCAACGGAAGCGAAGATGGGCTCCCATCTATCGATAACCAGTTGAGGAAGGGACTCGGTGGTTAGCTGAGATGGCCGGCGGTTTCTTCCGGTGGAAGGCCATCAGATATCGGGCCGGAAAGGGAAGGTTTGATAACCCGGCCTGCCCGAACGTGAGGTGAGGAAACGGAGGGGGAGCCATAGGCTATTCTCCTACATTCTGTAAGTCTTTCAGATTTGTGGTTCGGGAGGGGGGGGGGTGAATTTATCAGAGTTGCGTTTAGGGGGATGGAATCCGTCAGAGTTGGGGTTCGGGGGGATTGAATCCTTCAGAATTGGGGTTTGGAGGGATTGAATTCGTCAGAGTTGGGGTAAGGAGGGATTGATTCCGTCAGAGTTGGGGTTCGGGGGGATTAAATCCGTCAGATTTGTTGTTTGAGTGATTGAATCTATCAGAGTTTGGGTTTGGAGGGATTGAATTCGTCAGATTTAAGGTTTGAAAGGATCGAATCCTTCAGAGTTGATGTTCAGGGAGATTGAATTTTTCAAAGTTGGAGTTAGGGGGGATTGAATCGGTAATTGTTGGCGTTTGGAGTGATTGAATTCGCTAGATTTGGGTTTCGTATGTGATTCAATCTGTCAGAATTTGGGTTGTGGGTGATTGAATCTGTCAGAACTTGGCTTTGGGAGGATTGAATTCGTCAGTTTTAAAGTTTTCACGGATTGAATCCATCAGAGTTGGGGTTTGAAAGGATTGAATTCGTCAGAGTTAGGGTTAGGGTGGATTTAATCCGTCAGAGTTGGCTTTTGGAGGTGATTTAATCCGTCAGAATTGGAGTTAAGTGTGATTGAATCACTCAGAGCTGGGCTTGTGGGGATTGAATCCGTCAGATTTGATTTTTGGAGGGATTGAATCCGTTAGAGTTCGAGTTCGGGGAATTGAATCCGTCAGAGTAGGGGTTGGAGTTATTTGAATCCCTCAAGTCTGGGGTTCAGAGGTATTTAATTAGTCAGAGTTGGGGTTCGGGGGATTGAATCTGTCAGTGTTGGGGTTCGGAGGATTTAATCCGTCAGAGATGGGGTTCGGGGGATTGAATCTGTCAGAGTTGGTGTTCTGGGATTGAATCTGTTATAGTTGGAGTTCCTCGGGATTGAATCCATCAGATTTGGGGTTTGGAGGAATTGAATCCGGCAGAGTTGAGGTTTGGAAAGGTTGAATTCGTCAGAGTTAGGGTTCAGTAGCATTGAATCCGTCAAATATTTTTGGTTTGGAGGGATGGGGATGGAATCAGTCAGAGTTGGGGTTCGGGGGATTGAATCCGTCAGATTTGGGGGTTGGAGGGTATTGAATCAGTCAGAGTTAGGGTTTGGAGGGATTTAATCTGTTAGTGTTGGGGTTCGGTGGGATTGAATCTGTCAGAGTTGGGGTCGGGGGATTTAATCCTTCAGAAATGGGGTTTGAGGGGGATTAAATCTGTTATAGTTGGTGTTTGGGGGATTGAATCTGTCATAGTTCCGGTTCGAGGGGATTAAATCCGTCAGATTTGGGGTTTGGAGGAATTTAATCCGTCAAAGTTGGGGTTTGGAGGGATTGAATTCGTCAGAGGTAGGGTTCAGTAGGATTGAATTAGTCAGAGTTGGGGTTCGGGCGCATTGAATCTGTCAGTGTTGGGGTACGGCGGCATTGAATCTGTCAGAGTTGGCGGGATTGAATCAGTCGGAGTTGAGGTTCGGGGGAATTGAATCCGTCAGAGTTAGGGTTTGGAGGAATTTAATCCATCAAAGTTTGGGTTTGGAGGGATTGAATTCGTCAGAGGTAGGGTTCAGTAGGATTGAATTAGTCAGAGTTGGGTTTGGGCGCATTGAATCCGTCAGTGTTAGGGTTTCGAAGGATTGATTCTGTCAGTGTTGGGGTTCGGTGGGATTAAATCTGTCCGAGTTGGAGTCGGGGGATTTAATCCGTCAGAGATGGGGTCCGAGGATTTAATCCGTCAGCGATGGAGTTTGGGGGGAAGATTGAATATGTCAGAGTTGGTGTTTGGGGGATTGAATTTGTCATAGTTGGGGTTCGAGGGGATTGAATCCGTCAGATTTGGGGTTTGGAGGAATTTAATCCGTCAAAGTTGGGGTTTGGAGGGATTGAATTCGTCAGAGGTAGGGTTCAGTAGGATTGAATCTGTCAGCGTTGGGTTCAGGGAGATATAATCCGTCAGATTTGGGGTTTGGAGCGATTGAATCAGTCAGGGTTGGGGTTCCGGGTGATTGAATTCGTCAGATTTAGGGTTTGGATGAATTGAATCCGTCAGAGTTGGGGTTTGGAGGGACTGAATTCGTCAGAGTTTGGGGTTAGGGTGGATTGAATTCGTCAGCGTTGGGTTCAGGGGGGATATAATCCGTCAGATTTGGGGTTTGGAGCGATTGAATCAGTCAGGGTTGGGGTTCCGGGGGATTGAATCCGTCAGATTTAGGGTTTGCAGGAATTGAATCCGTCAGAGTTGGGGTTTGGAGGGACTGAATTCGTCAGAGTTTGGGGTTAGGATGGAGTGAATTCGTCAGAGTTGAGGTTCAGGGGGATTGAATCCGTTAGATTTGGAGTTTGGAGGGATTGAATCAGTCATATTTTGGGTTCGGGGGATTGAATCCGTCAGATTGGGAGTTTGGAGGGTTTGATTCCGTAAGAGCTGGGTTTTCATAGTGATTGAATTCCTCAGAATTAGAGTTAGAGGGATTGAATCTGTCAGATTTGGGGTTTGGAAGATTTGACTCCGTCAGAGTTAGGCTTTCATAGGGATTGAATTCGTCAGAATTGGGGTTAGGGGGATTGAATCTGTCAGATTTGGGGTTTGGAGGGATTGAGTCCGTCAAAATTGGGTTTGGAGGGATTGAATTCGTCAGAGTTGTGGTTCGTGAGGATTGAATCCATCAGAGTTAGGGTTCGGGAGAAATTATTCCGCTAGAGGTGAGGTTTGTATGGATTGAATTCGTCAGAGTTGGGGTTTGTAGGGATTGAATTCGCCGAGTTGGGGTTATGGGGGATTGAATCCGTTTTAGTTGGGGTTCGTTGGAATTTAATCTGCCAGAGTTATGGTGCGGGGTATTAAATCCATCAGATTTTGGGTTGGGCGATTGAATTTTCAGAGTTGGGGTTAGGGGAGATTGGATCCGTCAGAATTGGGGTTAGGGGGGATTGAATCCGTCAAAGTTGGGGTGAAGGGTATTGAATCCGACAGATTTGGGGTTGAGGGATTGTATTTATCAGAGTTGGGGTAAGGGAGTATTTAATCCGTCAGAGTTGGGTTTCGGGGCATTGAATCCGTCGGGACCCTGTCTCGGTGGGATTAAATCAGTCTGGGTGTGGGTTAATAAGTATTGAATCCATTAGGGTTGAAGGTTCTATCTTTCGTGTGAGGGGACGAGGTGGTTCTTCTGAACGAAGAAAATATGGTTATTTTCACTAGAGTTCCAAACTTTGGCGGTCTTGAAAGGGAAATACTTAAATATTTGCCAATTTAATACCTTAATACTTAACACTAAAATACATGAACAATCTATATTTTAAAATTTAAATGCGTGAAAACTGAAATCGCAAAAACATTACGCTTAAAGATTTAATACTTAAAGAATTAATACCGGAAAACATCAGCCTTGAATAGTTAAGAACTCTTTTAGGTGCCCACTTAATACTTAAATATTTAAATACTTAATACGTGATAACTGAATATATAAATAATTTGATACCTGAATATTAAATGCTACTATACTTAAATACTTGACATCTGAATACATAATGCTTGAAACATCACTACTTAAGAATTGGATACAAATACTTAACACGTAAATATTTTACTACTTGAATACAATATTAAGTAAATATTTAGGACTCGAAGGCCTAAAACCTAAATCGGAAAAGAATGGTGATATCAGACATACACAAACGCACACAGCTTCGATATCAGGCATACACAAACGCACACAGCTTCGATATCAGGCATACACAAGCGCACACAGCTTCGATATCAGGCATACACGAATGCACACAGCTTCGATATCAGGCATACATAAACGCACACATCTTCGATATCAGGCATACACAAATGCACACATCTTCGATATCAGGCATACACAAATGCACACAGCTTCGATATCAGGCATACATAAACGCACACAACTTCGATATCAGGCATACACAAACGAACACAACTTTGATATCAGGCATACACAAACGCACACAGCTTCGATATCAAACATACACAAACGAACACAGCTTCGATATCAGGCATACACAAACGCACACAGCTTCGATATCAGGCATACACAAACGCACACAACTTAGATATCAGGCATAGACAAACACACAGCTCCGATATCAGGCATACTCAAACGCACACAGCTTCGATATCAGGCATACTCAAACGCACACAGCTTCGATATCAGGCATACACAAAAGGACACGGCTTCGATTGTGTGTAAAATTTAGAATGAAGAGACAAGGAGGGGGAGGGGGAGACATTCGCTTGACGTGCATGTCCATCCCCACAAACACCTCTCTCTCTCTGTCTCTCTATCTCTCTCTGCTTCTCTTCTCTCTCTCTCTCTCTTTCTCTCTCTCCCCCTCTCTCTCTCTCTCTCTCTCTCTCTCTCTCTCTATATATATATATATATATATATATATATATATATATATATATATATATATATATATATATATATATATATATATATATATTCAACAAGGTTGATTCTAAGAAAGCGTCATTTTAATTGCAGTAGGAAGGATACGACCATCAGTAACATTCTTATTTATTCCAAGCAACGTTTCTAATAATGGGTGGCAGGCCAAGTGTGAATTTAACGTGGGCGAATGTGTTTTTATAGGCGTTTTGTTGACGACGCCTATGCACTATTTAAATCTGAAAATAAAGCTTTAAATTTTTTCCAATTTTTGAATACACTTCACCTTAATATAAAATTCACAATGGAGAGTGAACATGAAAACTCTATTTTTTTTCTGGACATCTTAATTAAAAAAAAACACCTACTGGTTTCTGTATGTCCATCTTTAGAAAACCAATATATTTTGGATTAAGTCTAAATTTCTTTAGCTTTTGGGACAAATATTTAAAATGAACAGTTTGTATATTTTGATACAAAGAGCCATACGACTTTGCTCCTCCTACACTTTAATGCACCTTGAATTTGACGTTCTAAGAAGTTTTTCACGTCCAACTCATTCCCCCTAGATTTGGTTAACAGAGTCATAGGCAAAATATTATATGACTCCTTCCATCCAAAGGTTGCAAAGATAGATGTCCCTAAGGACTTGCGATATTTTCTCCTACTTGATCTCGGTCCTCTGAATCAAGAGGCTTCAAGCCGGTACCGAAAAGTTTTTCAGAGTTTTTTCCACAAATACATTTCCGAATAACCTTCATTAATAATTTAAAACTAGGCAATTTCTTCCGCACCAAGGATTTAAACCCGGCTTATTTGCGCAATAGTATTGTATACAAATTTTCTTGTCCTGGATGTTCCCAGGGAACATATATTGGTAGTACTATTCGCTCGTTACACTCGAGGGTTTGCGCACACCTTGGCATTAGTTGCCGAACAGGAAAGTCTCTCGTTAGTAAGGAAGTCTCGCCAATCAGAGATCACATTATAAAGTGTAAGGTTGATGCAAACATAAATAATTTTGAGATTCTGGGCTATAATCCTAACATCACCCAGCTCAGAATTCTGGAATCTCTCTTCATAAAAACACATTCGCCCACGTTAAATTCAGACTTGGCCTGCCACCCATTATCGGTAATAGTCACAACCAACCAGCTTCAGACCTGTTAATATTCTACCGACAACAAACTACCCATAATCGTGTCCGGTTATGGTAAATTCCTTAGTCATTCCCCTGACTCGCTGACAGCAGGTATGAATTTGTTCCTTTCCTTTACTTTGAGCTTATCTGTATATGTACTTGTAATTATTAATACTATTAATTTTATAGGGTTTACTATCTTAATTATTTGCTTTTGATTTGTATTGAGTTTAAGCTGACATTTGTTTGCCTCACAAATTTTGTTTATCCATTTAGCCTGATGATGGATTAGATAATCCGAAACAGTGCTTGAAATAAATAAGAATGTCACTTATGGTCGTATCCTTTCTACTACAATTATATATATATATATATATATATATATATATATATATATATATATATATATATATATATATATATATATATATATATATATATCCTTATTTCTATGTAAATTTTGTTGTTGTTTCATATCTGTCATTTTAGCGATATTTGTTTGTGACAGTTTTCCCGTTCCGAACTGAACGCCATCTTCACCTGACCTTACTAACTATCTCTTGGGGATGCCTTCATTAGTTTTTGCTTCTTAATTTCTAGTAACAAAAAATACAACAAACTTATTCCCGTAATAGAACTCTTTTTCTTTATTGTAAGTTCGTTATTTCAGGAGAGTTGCGTGCCTTTAAAAACAACACTACCAAATCATACTTCAGTATTCCGTTTCGTGCTGAGGAAGTGTACACAAGACGGAGAAATCTGTGCGCCTTTTCATTTTTCCTCTGTGTTTTTTTATGTGCATCTCCTCGTCTGGCTGTCTTTATGTGTGTGATGTTTGTCATAAACGCCATTTATCTTTCCTCCACCTGACCTCATTTTTAACATATTTGTAAACAGACCCCAGAAAACAGACGGAACCAAGCGCATAAAAAAGGCCATCAGCTTCAACAGTTTTTGAGCAAAGTCAAAACAGAGCAACTTGTGAGTCTTGGGTCGTCTGCACCGACCATTCTACCCCTCCCATTAATGCCCCCTCCCTTTCTTCTTTGATTACACTGGATTATAAAAAAAAATCTTTGTAAATTGTCTAAGTTTTTTTTAAGTGATTTAGGACAATTTTACACCAGTGAATCCGAAAATAACATCCGTTTCCTCTAATCAGTTCATGTTTTTGTACCTTGATTTTTAAAAAATCCGATCTCATAACTAAATCGATTACATTTTTTTGTACTAATTCAATTTTTTAAAAATCCGATCTTATAACTAAATCAATTACATGATTGGGACATTTTCGGTTCATTTTTGTTAATATTTCTCATCCGAAATAGGTTTTTAGGATAAAAAACATAGTTTTCTAACGCACTTTATTAATTAAATGTTACAAATTTTGGGGGGTGTACATTAAATAGTAGACATTGATAAAGGTAAGTAATTGTAAATTGTATAGTAGGTCTTTAGTCTTCAGAATTCAGGGCATGAAATTCCGTTTCTTTAAACTCCTAAAATGCTCATCGGTAGGGATGTCTTTTCAGAGTCCAACAGTAATTAGCCATCATGACTGCATCCCACCATCCCTGACACCTGGTCTCCATCTCTTCCATGTCCTGATGGAATCTTTGTCCCCTCTCGTCGGTTAATTGATCCCAGATTTTCAGGAAAGCGATTCATATGTGAGAATAAGTAATCCATTTTGATACTCATATTACACCCGATGCTTCCAAAGGAAGTTAACATATTGGTGACAAGTACTGTGTAGTTTCTGGCCTTCTGGTTGCCAAGAAGGTTCTTCACGACTAGAACAAAATCCTTCCACGTTTCCATTTCCACTTCGTTCAATGAGTTTTCAAACTCTGGATCTCTGATGAGTTGACGAAGTTGAAGACCGTCAACTTCTCCATGGTGAATCCTGGAAAAGTGTGACATAAATAAGTGAAACGCCACCATCCTTGTCCAGAGCTTTGGCGAACTGTTTGGTCAAACCAAGCTTGATGTGAAGAAGTAGGAATAGTATCCTATCACTGTCCACCACAGGGTTGTTTATAACATTCCTTGCTATGCAAGGCACCAATTCCTCCCCTACAAGTCAGTCCTTCTTCGTCTAATGCTAAGCTCTGTCCCTACTATCCCCCATGCACAGAAAACATAGGCACTTGGGAAACCCGGAGTATTGTTTCAACAAAAGGTTCGCCATCTTCAGTTTAACATAAATCAACCACCCCTGCTGATCATAACGAATTTTTTGCAGCACGTATTTCACCGCTTCATACTTCTCCTTTAATGTAGTCGAGTGAGCGGAGGTTAGAGCGGAAATTGGTTGCCGTTGTGAGGCAGAACACATTTCAGCGATCTCTTGCAGGTGTGAATGAAAATTCTCCAACCTTCGGGTTAGTACTATGGCACGTTAAGCTTGTGCAGAAGCTGCACAGTATCTCTACTACCCACCAACTCCTCTTCAGAGAAAAAAATGAATGTATGCTTGATTTGTGTTGCGGTAGAAGGTGATGCGAGCTATGCCAAAGAGGAGGGGGATTTTTGCCTTCAATCTGGACGACAGCAGTTCGGCAGAGGACTTTGACAAACTGAGACCGCGAACTAGATCATTTAGCTCTTTTTTGAGAAAAAATAAATGAAGCATCATCGTCAAAAACCACTTCTTCTTCTTCTTTATCTTCTTTAACACTGGAGGAATTTTCGTCACTAATGTGAGGAAGTTCTCCAAAGACAGGTAGTGGAATTTCATCACAGTGAGCGACAGGACGACGTGCTGATTGAAGATCAGGATATTTGATTCTGCTCCAATTCTTCCTGTTATTTTATCAAATAAATAGCGCAGAAGTAGCATTTAGTGCCATGTTTTGTCGGCTCCATCCAAACCATCCGAATTCCAAACCAGACAACTCTTCTTTCCCTTGGTCTAACGACCCAGATACTCGATGCATGTCTTGCATACCATGTGTGGTACCCAAGCTTTATCCTGGTCACCAAGTTTCATACCAAAATAAGCATAGTAAGCATGTTTTATGGAACTTGGGACTAAATTCCTGTTATGAACAACAGTGTATTCGGCGCAGATGTAAGATCGGGCATATTTTTGCAAGATCTTCCAGCCAAATCCATTTCATTCACCTGCAAAAGAAAACTACCAGTTAGTCAAAAATCGCTGTACATAAATTCTTCCGAATTCATTTATTTAAAGAAATATAAAAATAAAATACCCGTAGATAAAAAATAATTATGGTTCGATAAATCAAATTTCACCTCATTGAGTAAAACCAATGTGATTTTTGGATTCAGCAAATTAAAATTGATTTATATCAGCTAAAAAAACAACACAGAGAATAAAGTTGGTGTTGGCCACTGTTATCAATCCTCTACCGATAGATTATCAAGTGTCTACACTTTTCTTGATTATTAATTTCCCCCCTCTTCCCTGATTATCAATTTACCTTCCCCCTAAACTTTTTTTTTATATACTTTTTTACATTTTAGAATCTTCCCTGAGGTGTTTCGGTAAGGACTTAGCTTTAAATGGGGGTTTTAGGGCATGACGTAGCTGAAAGTAAACATTCTTACACACCACGAATGAAGTTATTTCACACTGAGTGTGGTTAGTCATTAAATGAGTGTAAAATTCAGTTGAACTTTACTGTAAATTGATATCTCGCCTGGTCAATTTTGGCACCCGCTTTCAATTTGAACCCTAGTGTCGTCATTTCGAAATGGTAATAGGCTTCATTCACCACCCATACCCACCTTTAATGGTGTGGGTTGCACCCCCGCTATTTTTAATCAACTAGTAGTATTCACAATTCGAAAGCCTAGCATTGGGTCTGAATTCAAAGGCGATTACCAGACGTCGTTAGGTGCTCTAATGCTTATTGTCTTTATACCGTGCTTTTGACTTCAGACATATAAGTCCCGCCTTAGAATGCTAATTAATTAAATCATATTTTCTTTAATATTTAGTAATATAAAATGTCCAAATCATATTTGAATCCAGAAAAAAAATCCCTTCATAATGATATATAATACAATATGATATCATTCCAATTAACAATGTGGCTGTGTACTAAATATTAACCTCTGGACACGAGTGGTTAAAGAATATTAGAATGTTAAAAACAAACACTTAAAAGCATTCCCAGTGCCCGGGTTCGAGTCCAATTTCTCTGCCCATGTATTTGCACAGTTAAGTCCTTGTATCCATTAAGAGCTCTTAATTCTCCATTAATGGTTCAATAGAGCGAAGGGATCAGGAATGTTCCTCCTCCAATTTCAACACAAAACATTACTTAGAGCCTTAGGACCCCGGATTCCCCCAGACGCCTGACATTCAAGTTTACATATGCTAATATCCACCACTGCATTCCATGGGTATCGGGTATGCCTGGATGCCGTAAAAGGTGAAATATTCGTGATTTGTTCTGTGTGAATATTCCGTATACACGGTTACTATCTCACTTTCATATCTATTTCATTTAATAAACTGAAATGAGTTAAAAAGATCAAAATCAAACCAGATTTAACCTTCTTCAGTTGGGATACATTTTGGTCTCGACTGACCAGCAATGGCCACCCACCGCACTTTACCCACGTAACGAACCGAGATCTAGAAATAATTATATTCTATAATCAACTGATCTCTCACAAGGGCGAGTTGACGAGGATCAACGCTACAACCAGCATAAATGGGTGGGAGCTGCGACACTCCAGCCCATTACCGCCATTAGGTATCGCGCTCGCAAGAATAGAACTTAGGGGCAATCTGTTTCGACTTGAAGTGGCCCATATCCGCGTTTAGTCGCTGTTTACGACACACGCCTGCGCTATACCTTAATTAAATAACCTAACTTACAACTACCACACACACCGAAGCAAGGAAATTACGTTAACCCTAACGTAATTAACTAGACCCCATTAGTAATGGGGTTAACAGCCCACATTACCTAGGGTCTAACTTATTCTTCTCAATCTTTGTGGGGGATATAAGATAACTTAAGGGTTTAACTCTATAACGAATTTTCTCGAATTGAATCTCGGGAATCGTTTTTCAGTTTTTAAATATTTTATTCGAGTATATAAAGATGTAAACGTACTGGTTGGTCCATGCTGTCTCTTTTGAGGGTAGTTCTGCATGATAACGTGCCCTCCCGGCCCCAAATATCATAGTTAACCAAGTTTGGCATTGAAATATTTCCAATTGCATCCTTCAGATGTCAGCTGCAGCATGGTTGCCCCTGCTACACCTGATCCACCCTTAGGGGTGAGACCTTCCTTTTTCATGATTATACCACTAGCTACAACATCGCCTTCTATCATACCCATCGCCATTGCTTCCAATGCCATTACGTCTCTCGTCATTGCCCTCTTAGCTACAACATCACCTGCTATCGTACCCATTGCTATTGCTTCCACTGTCATTACGTCACTCGCCATTGCCCTCCTAGCTAGAACATCGCCTGCCATCATACCCATCGCTATTGCTTCCACTACCATTACGTCTCTCGTCATTGCTCTCTTAGCTACAACATCGCCCGCCATCATACCCATCGCTATTGCTTCCAATGCCATTACGTCTCTCGTCATTGCCCGCTTAGCTACAACATCACCTGCTATCGTACCCATTGCTATTGCTTCCACTGTCATTACGTCACTTGCCATTGCCCTACTAGCTAGAACATCGCCTGCCATCATACCCATCGCTATTGCTTCCACTACCATTACGTCTCTCGTCATTGCTCTCTTAGCTACAACATCGCCCGCCATCATACCCATCGCTATTGCTTCCAATGCCATTACGTCTCTCGTCATTGCCCGCTTAGCTACAACATCACCTGCTATCGTACCCATTGCTATTGCTTCCACTGTCATTACGTCACTCGCCATTGCCCTACTAGCTAGAACATCGCCTGCCATCATACCCATCGCTATTGCTTCCACTACCATTACGTCTCTCGTCATTGCTCTCTTAGCTACAACATCGCCCGCCATCATACCCATCGCTATTGCTTCCAATGCCATTACGTCTCTCGTCATTGCCCTCTTAGCTACAACATCACCTGCTATCGTACCCATTGCTATTGCTTCCACTGTCATTACGTCACTCGCCATTGCCCTCCTAGCTAGAACATCGCCTGCCATCATACCCATCGCTATTGCTTCCACTACCATTACGTCTCTCGTCATTGCTCTCTTAGCTACAACATCGCCCGCCATCATACCCATCGCTATTGCATCCAATGCCATTACGTCTCTCGTCATTGCCCGCTTAGCTACAACATCACCTGCTATCGTACCCATTGCTATTGCTTCCACTGTCATTACGTCACTCGCCATTGCCCTACTAGCTAGAACATCGCCTGCCATCATACCTATCGTTATTGCTTCCAAGGCCATTACGTCTCTCGTCATTGCTCTCTTAGCTACAACATCGCCTGCCATCATACCTATCGTTATTGCTTCCAAGGCGATTACGTCTCTCGTCATTGCTCTCTTAGCTACAACATCGCTTGCCATCATACCCATCTTATTGCTTCCACTGCCATTATGTGTCTCGCCCTGCCCTCATAGCTTCATCATCGCCTGCCATCATACCCATCGTCATTACTTCTACTGTCATTATGTCTTTCGCCATTTCTCTTCTAGGTACAACATCGCTTGCCATCATATCCATTGCTATTGCATCCATTACACCTCCTGCCATCCAATCACCTCTCAATGCTTCCTTTTTTACAACTTCTCCTGTAATTATGTATATCCCTTCATATTGCCATCATACTCATCGCTATTGCTTCGCGGCCATTACATCTCTCGTCATCGCTCTCCTAGGTATAAAATCTCCTGCAATCATATCTAACGCTGTTGCATACATTACACCCCCTGCCATCCAATCACCTCTCAATGCTTTCTTTGCTACAACTTCTCCTGCAATTATGTATATCCATTTATATTGCCATTAAATCCCACATCATCGCTTCAATTTCCATAACATTCCTTGCCTCACCACGCCATGACATTACATCTCTTGCTGATACATCCCCTGTCATTAAATCTCTTACCATTACATCTCTTGTCATTAAATCTCTTTCCATTACTTCTCCCACCATTACATCTTTTGCCATTACATCTATAACCATTTCATCCCTTGCCATTACATCTCTTATCATTGTATCTCTTATCATTACATACCTTGCCATTACATATCATAGCATTACATATCTTGCCGTATATCTTTTACCATTACATATCCTGTCATTACACCTATTACCATTACATAATTTGCCATTACATCTCTTACCATTGTATCTCTTACCATTACATATCATGCCTTTACATATCTTGACATTACTTCTCTGCTATTACTTTATAAAAGCTCAGTACTCTTACGTCCCAGTTCTCGACCTTCCACGCATCTTTACTATATCCCTTCATCATTATGCCCCCAGACAATTTTTATCAATATATTGATAAATGTTGGATATGAATAATGTGACCAGCGACGGAAACAGGACAGACAGCATAAAATTCCTTCGAGTGTGGCTGGGTGAGTGGATTACGAACTTCATTGGCCAACTCACTTTACGAACAAGATTTAAATCCACCCAATGGTACGAACAACTGGTCCCAACTGTATACTCGTTGTACGAACAAATTTTACCAAGTGCTGAGGAGTACGAACAATGCCGAATCAAGAGCGTAATATGGACTAGCTCGTAGTCAGAAAGTATGTCAGAACAATGGCTTTTCCGGTTGGGGAGTGAACCCTCGATCGAAGTCCCTCGGAACGTATCATGAACGGGGTCGAGGAGCGGCGTCGCTGCTAAGGGGAATGTCCCCCTCCTTCTCTTACCCCTAACCCCCTTAGTGTAGCATGGGAAAAATACTGTAGTTGACATTTATAGGGGTTGCGTGTCCTAAGGCCACAAGGCCCGCAAATCTGCGCCCTACAGAACTCAATACCCCCAGGTATTGGGCTATAAGAGTATACCCTTGAGCATCGGTATCAAACAGCCTTCATAGATTTATATATTTACCATATCTAATAAAACTTTTAGAATTTATCATAACATTGATAATTATGCATGATAATACTGTGTATTTTGCTAATATGTATGTGTGAATATTTTATTAATATGTTTGAATTATTTAGTATAGTAATAGTGTGTAATTCTTAAAATGGTGTTTTCTAAAATCAGAATTAAACTAATATTTCTAATGTTTCAGCTTAAATTTATAACTATTGTGTATTTATTATCGTTTTAAATAAATAATATGACTAAAACTAAAGAACTTAGAAAAGCACAGGGAACAGAAATCCTACTTCTCCATAGCCGGGGGTTATCATAAATAGAAATTGATAAATAAATAAAATGTTCAAGATATGTTATCTAAACCACTATAAAATTCTATCCAAAGATCAAGAGCTTTGTATCGAGGTAGAGAAGTGTGGCAGAAAAAGTCTTACAACAGTTAGAGAGGAAATCGCTCATTCGAATTTCACTACAGAATCGTGGAAAAACAGCTTCTGAACTTGTTGAGGCGTTCAATGGAGTTTCAAGTTAAAAGATATTGCCCAGAACAGTTAGAACGAGACTTACAGATTATAAAAATATGCATAGTAAGAAAGAAGCCTTGCATATATGAGGTCAACAGAAACAAACGTCTTCATTGGTCCAGAAATCATAAATTTGGACACATGAGCGATGGTCTATAGTTATTTGGTCAGATGATAGTAATTTCGGTTACTAGCAGAGGTACTCGACGTTGCCCGGGATAAAAAGTCATGTTGTCAATAAATATAGATTCATATTGTTTGAAATTCTTATATTGTGACACAAAAATATCTTTACTTGCTGATCATTATCATTATTTTGGGGGTGAAGGCAGATTCATGAGAGTTGCGCGCTCTTCCCATCGTATAATATCATACACTTAACATGAGGAAACTTTTCACTGCGCGCGCCCGACAGTTTGCGCGCACCCGTGAATGGCCGTTAGTTATGAGCGAACAACGTTGTGGCCACAGAAACAGAGCGTCTTATAGATACAGATGTAAGAAAGACTGTTGTATTGTTGTTTTACATGTAATTTATGTAATTCCATTTAAATATATCTTGGAAGAAGGTTATTTAATATTTTGTACAATCTTTCAGTTTTTCACCAATTCTGAAGCTACCTTTTTGACGCGAAGAGTTGGAGAGGCATTTCTAACAATAGCCAACTAACTCATCGACCAAAAAAACTCAAAAAGACATAACGCCCTCCCCCCTCCTAAAGAGACAATATTTCGAACAAACAACCACCTAAAAATCCAACTCAAGAATAGAAAAAGGAACAGACAACCATTCGAATAGACTACCTAAAAACAATCTTAATATGAGAGAAAACAGTAAACAAGAAAACTTAAGAAACCGCCGCCCCTCAATAACAACCCCTCAAACAGGAAAAACAGGTAACATATTAAACAGTCAAACTGAAGAACAAACAACACATTAAAAATACAACCTGAGCATGTAATCCTAATAACAACCCAAACCCCAAAGAAATCACTCAAAACATAAGTTACAGAACAGCAAACCCCTCGAACGGAGCGACCAAACGATATAAAAACACACGACCCAAGAATAACTTATAGAAAGAACAGTCGCCCTTAGAACAGAAAATATCACAAATATAAAACCTATCGAACAGACAAACTCAAGAATAAACAAGTCTCAAGACTTAGAATTTCAAGAACAGACAACTTTCCTAACAGACCCGTTCAAAACTAGACTAAATGAAAGGGATTGCGAAAATGAACAAACAGACTTCCGAGCCGACATTTCTAAGAACAGAGAACCTAACAGACAATTTTAAGAAAAGACAGTCGGTCAAACAAAAATCCCAAGGGCAGTAATCTCAAGAACATACAACTCGTCGAACAGACAATCCATCAGCCATACAGCTTCGGAACAGACAAATACAATGAAGAGATAACTTCATGAATATACAAACATTTAAATATGTAGACAAGTCTACCGAATAGACAATTATCGAATACATAATTCCTACTCCACCCACCAAAAACCCAACATTAATTAAAACAGACGATCCTTGACAGACAAGCTTCAGAACAGACAAGATCCAAAGAAAACTATACTGAATGGCTTAATGGTCCCGGGGGAGGTAAAGTTCTTATCCCTGACGAAGAACGAGTACCAAAGGGTTCCTAACTCGCTAGGCTGGGAGGGTGGTATAAAAAAAGCAGAATACGACTACAATTCCTCAATTTTTCCTCAGCGTTGGTCATTCTGATCTTTATGTAGATTTCATTTTCCGGTTGGGGATCTCGTCAACGATTGAAAAGTGAAATAGGAGCGAAATTAAATAAATTTTGGTTAGGAAGGAACGAAGAGTTTAATTTATGGGAAATAAAAGTATTAACTTTATCGATTTATAAATTATTTAATAAATTTAGAATTAAAGGAAAATGCGTAAGATTTTTATTATATATATATATATATATATATATATATATATATATATATATATATATATATATATATATATATATATATATATATATATATGCACGAAAGAAACCACAGTGTTTGATCCATTTATTTGCGAAACCAGGTTTCGACGGAGAACCTCGTCATCTTCCATCGCTGGTGAGCTTCTGAATACAGAAGAATGTTTAGCTTAGGGACGCAGAAATTTACAAGTCAGAAAGTAATTAGGGAAAGAAGGGCTCTCCATCGAAACCTGGTTTCGCAAATAAATGGATCAAACACTGTGGTTTCTTTCCTGCATTTATATGTACGTTACGGGAATTCCATTTCCATATATATATATATATATATATATATATATATATATATATATATATATATATATATATAGCCAAAAGCGCTTCGACTAATATATACATATATATAGATTTTTCCTTCGTTTTTAAAATTTACGTTATAGGAATAATTATTCTAATATTTAAATGATCTCAGGTTTGTTAAAAAGTCAAAAATAAGAAAAAAAAATGAATTCCTACACTGAATCCAAAATCGTGCTCTGGTCCTATTTCTGCAAGAAGGGGATTTCATCCTGTCCCTAGACCTTTGCTATTCGATTAAAATGGTAAAATTGTGATAAATATTGATTACATGAATGCTGTGTAATTATAATCTTTCTTAATATTTATTAGTCCAAATAAATGATTGAACCTTTTTCAATTCCGGAAAGTGTTCTTTCCAAAGAAAAGCATGCAAACAATGTTGTTTTGTATCATAGAGGCCTGAAATGCAAGGAGATAGCTGCTAAGGGTATTGCATCAACAAGCACCATCTTTAAGATATTAATGACATACAAATAAATGGTTACACTCATGTGAAAAAATCTTCCTGGACATGCAAGAGCTTCAAAAGAAGTCCAAGATCGCTTCTTGAGAAGATCTGAGCTTAAGGATCGGGTTACCTCCAGTGTCAAGCTTGCTCGCGATAGGAAAGAGACGCGTGTAATGCTTCAGCGCGCGCACCGAGGCGGATACTTTTTGAGAAAGGTGTCAAGTCAAGAAAGGGTGCGAAAAAGCTTCATCTTACCAAAAAGTACTTTACTAATAGCCTTCACCTTTGTAAAAAATATAAAGAATGAACTGTTGAGCTTGTTTGGATCTTCTAGAAGTTCCCTCGTTAAGAAGATAAATGACAAGTGCCTTCACGAGCCCTGTGTCGGTCCCGCAGTGAAGCATTTGGACGTTCTCCATGTTTGGGGCTGCTTCTCATCTAAGTGAACTGCAGCACTAACAATTTTGATAAGAATACATCCATGAACTCAAAATGGTACCAAAACGTGATTCTTCACCACCTTTTCCCAACAGCTCAGGACCAATTTGGAAATGATAACTGTATTATTCATCATGATGGCACCTTGTCACAAAGCAAAAGCAATGACAAAGTTCTTGGCAAAAGATAACATCGAAATTTAGGTACTTTAGCCCTGAAATTCGCCAGATTTGAACCCAATAGAGAATTTGGGGGCGATAATCAAACTGGTGGTTGATAAAAAAGAAGCTATAAGATTGAGAGCAGCTGCAGGTGTTTATTAAACAAAAATGGATCAATATCAGTCCAGTCAAGATAGCATCACAGATTTGGTTTCCAGCATGTTAAAACGAATTGAAGCAGTCCTAAAGAACAATGGACATTGTAAATATTGACTGCATTCATCAACTGACTATTTATTAATAAAATGTGTTGAGGCTTTAATCTTTTTGTATATTTCATATTCAAATCATGATACAAACATACTACAACAAAATGCAACGTTTGATTAGTTGATTAGTTCTATTAATTTTCTTATATGAAAAATATAGTAGTCTCAAAACCTTTTGACTATAAATATATATATATATATATATATATATATATATATATATATATATATATATGTCTAGAATTATTTGCAATGGCGCACTTATAATTATACGGCTTAAATAGAAATGATCTATCTAACTAAGCTCTTTGTCAAGCCCTCGGACGAAGCTCTTCTTTCAGTAACAAGAGGATATCTCATCATATGCCGGCCTTTTTATCGCAAACAAAAGTTTACGTATCAATTATCTATTTTGATTGTTATTGCTGCTTTCGAAGAGAATGGAAAAAATCATATAATTCATCTTACCGGCCACGTAAATTGAGAATTATTTGAAATGGCGTAATCCTAATTAAGAGGTTAAAATGACTATTACTAAACCTGAGCGTATTAACCTCAAATGAAACTTGTTTGAGGTTAATACTCTCGATGTGTTTCGTTTATTTTTTTTAATAAGAACCCAATACTTTCCCTTGGTCTCTGCTGCGATACAAACATATTCAGCTCCGTCGTCTTCCTTGGCGACGTGAATTGGCACATATGTATACACGAGTATTCTATGTGTTATTTTTCTTCTTTGTCTCTATTGGCTGGGAGCGAAGTAGATATGAATGCAAAGGAGGAATTTGCGACGTCGGAATTGGATGTATTCATCTCCGTCTTTTGGGGGTCAGGGGAAAGGATTGTTGATCGATGTGTGTGGTAAACGAAGCTAAAGTGTGTCATTGGTATTCTAATTAGAGCGGCGGTGTTGCTTCTATTCTTCCCCTTCATCTTCTCCTATTTCTTCTAATTCTCTTTTTGTCTTATCCTTCTTCCCTTCTACTGATAAGCCATAAAATTATTGCGCTCGTGAAAAAATCTCATTTGTGATACATTAACGTCTTTTGTGATTTTGGAAAACCTAATTGTGGTGTGATGATATATCCTGGCCTAAATTCGTAAATAAGTAAATTATTTATTCATTATTAGTTAAAACTCTATCTGTAACTTGTTTTAAAATAGTCCCCACTTGGTTAAAGAGCCGTGAAGCGTTCTCCACGGCATTTTTGAGTATCCGTTTATAGCGTTTATATATTCGAAAATCAATACAAACACCATGTTGGCAATTCAATCTCAAAGCTCTACAAGTGGTTTTTCCTTTAACAAGGAAATTTACGTCCCAAACCGGCAAGCATTTGAAGTTAAGTTTTGTAGGCGATGGCGGAAATTAGAGCTGACTGGGGTAACTGTTTTCATAATAGGGATCTTCAATATACTCGTATGTATTCAGTATTACAACGAGGTATGCTCACTGTATATTCTGAGTTAGTTAAATGCGCACGCAGAAAATACGGTAATTTAAAGAACGCCCACTGGATCAGCAACGAAATAAAAAAATACACTATCAAAACGTAATAGACGTTAGCAACCCTCGAGAAAAATTTTAATCAGAAGTAAATCGAGCAATATATACATATATTATATTAGAGACTGCTTAAGCGAAGCGTTAGGAAAGTGAAAATAGATTATGGAAAAGACCTTGCATTAAACTCCTAAATATGATACTAAGCGTTTCTATAGTTACATGAACAGTAGAAAGCCCCAAAGGGAGGCTAGAGAACCGATTAGTATTAGAGATGGACTTCCCGCCGAGGATAAAGAACAAATTTTAATATATTAAATGAGCAGTTCTTAAGTGTTTTGCTGCTGACGACTTGTCACAGCTAACCCTCAGTAAGAAAGGGAATCGATTTGGCGGGAACATCAAATGAGGGGAGAAATTAATACGTATATAAACAGGATGAAATGATCAAAGGAACCCGGGCCTGATTACGTGTACCCAACTCACCTAAAAGAGTTAAAGAACGAATTAGTAAAACCGCTTTGTACCGTATTTAACTAGTCCATTATGGACAGTGTAGTCCCATTACAGCTCATCAAAGCTAATGTTGCGCCAATCTTCCAAAAAGAAGAGCAGATAAATAGCAGAACTTTAAAATATGAAAAGCAAGGTGATGCATTTCGAAGATCGAATTTTAAAGGCGGATTACCAAATGAACGACTAAATTCATGAGTCGGTTAGCTGAGAAAGGGAAATAGTGGTTTTAATTTCGAAGGACCTCATAGTGCCTGAGCAATGGGTCGAAACTAGTAATAAAGCAAACCGAATTCTGGATACATTGCCCGCAACTTTACCTTTAGGTCGAAAGGTATAATTTTATCCATAAACAAATCACATGTCTATTCATATCTTGAGTACGCAGTGCAATTTTGGTCTCTCTACTTCAAGAGAGACAGCGCCGTTAGAAAGAGTGCAACGTAAGGCAATCAAACTAATTCTTGAGGTTAAGAATAAATCACACGAGAAAAGTCTTCGGTCTTTCAAGTAAGCGATTCCGTGAACACCTTATCGAAGAATTTATATTCTTAGATTGATAACACTGGGCAACAATGTATTTGGTGAATTGACAAAAGTACATTTTCCTGCCTAATTCGAGCATACTGAATTCAAATCTGAAATCAGATTCTCTCTAAATGCTACAGATTTTTCGTAATATCAATAACTACTATTATACAATTATTTTCATTTTATCATGCTTTAGGATTACTAATACTGTAGTCAAATAGATGCTAATTTATTAATGACCGTACATCAGGCTGGAGGACCTCTTCTTGATTTCAATCGGGCAAAAATTTGCGTTTGTAACTCTTTCTCTTGTAAGTCTTCTCTGGCTGATATCTTCTAATCGTCCAGCAGTAGTCCGCCATCATGTGTCTATCCCAGTGACCTTGGTAGCGCTCTTCCATTGTCATCAAATCCTGATGGAAGCGTTCCCCTTGTTCGTCGCTCACGGCTCCCAGATTCTCTGGGAATCGGTGTAGGTGACTATTTAGGAAATGCAGCTTCACACTCATGTTGCATCCCAGATCACGATATGCTAAAAGCATATTAGTAACCAGATCCTCGTAGTTACGCACTTTTTTGTTTCCCAAGAAGTTACGAACAACGGCAGAAAATGAGAGCCAGGCTGCCTTCTCTTTTTCAATCATGGTGTTCACGAATCTAGAATCACTCAGAAGTCTTCGGATTTGGGGACCAGCAAATACTCCTGCTTTTATTTTTTCGTATGATAAAGCAGGAAACGCCGATACTATGTACTGAAAACAATCATTGTCAGTGCCCAACGCCTAGATATACTGCTTCATCAACCACAGTTTGAGATGAATGAGGGAAAACGATCTTCTCTCGACTTACGATTGGCTCATTAACAATGTTTGGCATTCCTGCTTCCAAAGTTTCCCGAACTGGCAAATCTTTTAGGGACCAGTGTTTGTCACGGGATCGACTGTCCCACATACAGATATAGCATGGAAACTTTGTATATCCCTTCTGCTGGCCAAGGAGGAAGTTGGCCATCTTAAAATCTACACATATGATCCAATTGTGTTCATGGTACTTAAGTAAATCCATGACCATTCTTATGTCATCGTGAGTTTCTCGCAGATGGACAGAGTGACTGAGAGGAACTGCACCAAAGTCATTGCCATTATGCTACGCTTGGAGCTATCCAAAAACAGTCTCCACTCAGCAGGGCTATTGGTGCCAAGTCCCAACTTGGTAAACAGACCAGGAACAGACCAAATTGTTTGTCCTCTGAGAAATACTTAACAAATGTACTCTCCCTTGTTCGGTAATATGATACCCGTACCGACCTGTCAAGCATATGTCTTTCACTCGACCTGCAGACTAAAAGTTCTGCAGCTTACTTAGAGAGCGCCAAATCACGTATCAAGTCATTCAAATCCTTCTTGAAACAGTGAGGAGCTAATGACTGTTCAGCATCTGATGATGAATCTGCAGACTCTGAATCCATTACGTGCACGTCCATATCAGGTACATAATTTTCCTCCTCCGAGGAAGCATATCCACTGAAAATCGGAACTGGTAAAGCCTCAGCATGAGTTACTTGCCAGATCGCCGAGGGAATGTTAGGGTAGTCGATCTTGTCCTGATTTTTCTTGCCAATCCCTTTAGTATTCACCATACAGAAATAACAGTCCGATACATGATCCTTTGGCTCTCGCCACACTATGGGGATTCCAAAATGAAGACCATTTCTCTTTCCTTTGGTCCACTCACGAAGATGTTCCACACAACTATGGCAAACAGCATGTGGGGTCCACTTCTTCTCTTGATCGCCAAGAGGAACATCAAAATATGCCTCATAAGTGCGGATCACAAAGTTTGATATATTGCGCCTTTGACGAACTAGCATGTAACAGCTAAATACGTAGCAGAAGGTGTTTGGATCATTAACGCAATTTCCTCTTGACGAAGCCATCACTCTAACATGAGACCTGAAAAAAGAAACAATAATGTGAATATTTTGCACAATAACACTTATTACTATCTTACTACTATGTACTGTGAAGTATTTGCTTTCTACAAGCACCCTTTCTGTCCTTCCGGAAGGCAGTTTTCGAGGAAACGAGAAAATAGAAATTACAGAAAAAACGAATTAAAATTGGCAGATAAACCTAAGTCACCAGAAATGTGATTAAAATGTTCCCCTGTGTTATCTAATATAAATACATAGCTGTTCCAGATGGATGATAGGTCAAACACTAGTCAGAACGGAGTCAAATAAAAAACAACAAGTGCTTTAAAATGGTTATAACTCAAAATTATTTTAGTTATAAAATTACCCAAACGTGGAATAACTTACGTAAGCAAGTAGTGGGAAACACGTCATTAAATATGTTTAAAAATCTACTGGACGAGTATTTTTAGAATGTAATTATTTAATGGTAGGAAGCACAGAGGAAGAACGTTCAATAGAAGATCAGGAAAAGTGAAAAAATAAACAAATAAAATGATGTCAGCGATTAGTGCCCTATAGCGCATGTGTGAAAATTGTTTTTTATTCTTTTTTGACTTTCTTATCACTATATTCCTTTCTTTAATCACCAGCATGCGAAAATTCGCGGGAGAGGAAGATCTTTTCTAGCCGCTCTTTTCTATGATAGGGCGATTTTCATGGATCATCGGTACGCCTAAAGATAAGCAGCCACCGAGGTTCTAGAACGAGTAGAAAAAAACATGATTTTAATTGATGCAAATATAGATTAGTATGTATCAACATTCTCGTACTAACGTTAGAGTTAACGAATATTTCGGTACCCTGTAGCCTTCAAATTATTGCTTCCTGAGCTGACCTCAAATGGATCCAAGAGGCTTTTCTGGTCTTTATTCTAGTTGTATTCTTCCTTTCATTCTTATATTGTTAATAGTATTATAAGAAAATTAACTTTCTCCTCTTACACAAATCGCTCTCCTTCTTCATAATTGTAAGAGTAGCTGGAGGCGCAAATTACTAATCAACGAAGATATAATAGACACCTTCAGCCTAATTTCCATACTTCATTAAGATGTGTGTCTTTAATTCAAACCTTCAGCCGCCAAATTAAACTTGATAGCAGCAATTTAGTCCAAATTTGGCATTCGCGAAATTTCCACATCCTCCTCCTTAAATTCACCATACGCTCATTTTCTTATTTGTGGCAGACTTGATTACTTTACAATAATTCGTGTTTCCTTTTCCCAACCAGTTCTTATCTCTCGTGTATATTTTGCATGTAAGATTCTTATTGTTTGAATACTATCTGAGTTATCCAGCGCTGCACAGGTAAAAAAATACATTTGAAATGTAAAAAGCGTGTCTAAAAAGTGAATATGTGTTAGCCATAATGTATAATTTATGGCAGTTTATAAGTTGTTTCCTTTAGAAAGTATGGATATTATGAAATTATTTTAAAATTTGTAGGTTTAGCTGTTTAGTTACCTAATAACAAATAAATAAACTAATGACGCTCTTCTCAAAAAGAGTAAGGTGAGAAAAAATGCTGCCAAGGGCCATTTCTTTACTAACCAAGACGTCCTTCAACCCTTTCAAGGGGCATTTTCCGGGAAAACTGATTGCAAATGACGTGACATGATGTGAATAGAAAGGGAAAGTAGAGGAATGACTGTGGATACCACAGATATCTGGTAGTGAGAGAGGAAAATATTACGGAGAAAATTAAGAAGAGATAAGAAGAATTAAAAGGCAATGGCTAGACACTGATGAGATGTGTTTTGGTGTTTTGTATTAGTAGAGTTGTGTTAGACTGGGATAGCAGGGATGGGCGGTCGGAAGGAAGAGGCCCTAGTAAATAACGCAAAACTCATGATGCTGTTAACTCATATATAGATACGAGTTGGTTGTGGGTAGTCTAAGGCTGCTGAGTATCATAACGCCAACGCAGCCTGTTGCCAGGCATGTACTTGGGCGTATGCAGGGTCTCTAGCTATTTTACACAGATGTCATGTATGTGTTGAGTGATGTGAGTTTGATATTTTCGTATTAGTGTGGACATGAGTGCGTAAAGAGGAGTGCGACATGCGTTTTTCAGAGAAGTGTAATTTTCTGGTTAGTTAGGCTCTGGAGAAACACCCTACCAAGGACTGTGAGTTTGATGGGAAAGTTTTTATCCAGGCTGTGCCGGCCCGTGGCACACCTGGAAGGAGTGCACCAACGCGGGCTACAAGAAGTGTCTCAATTTTTGGAGCCCCCTACTGCCTGCTCTCAATGTCGCGCAATATAAAGAAGAGCCAGGTGAATGAGAACTAGAGAGACATGATCTAGTGAATCTGCGGCGCAAATCAATCATATTTGGATTCAGAAACCTCAATTACCCCTTGTGACATTGGTTTGACCTTCATATCTGTAAAAATGGCCGATTTAGCACCTCTAGCCACTAGGTGGTGCCACCTGGTGGTCAACTTATATCATATTTGAACAAAGTGACCTCAATTACTTTTGGTAGCATTGGTTTTAGCTGGCTACATTGAGCCAGTCATTCAACACGAAATTTGAATGACTCATAAACTTGTTTGCTTCGCTGCAGTTGAAAAGAGACAAATCATCGATAGGAAAAACAGAAAGGTGAACACTTCGTACACAAAAGCGATGAAATCCTGGTTGTGTGCGTAATACACGCCCGTTTTTTTTAACACTGTAAAACCAGGGTGCTATGTTTCTAAGCTCAATAAGATGTTTTACAGAACGGAGACAAACGAATGGGGTTTGCAGACCCCCCCTCCCCTCTGGTGAGTTATATCATGCCCGAACAGAGAGCAGCCCTTGGAGAGCATCAAGATCCCGTTTCAAATTAAGAGATCCCCGTTTGACTAGACCAAGAAAACCTGAAACAATGGAGAGTATGAAAACATGCCACCTATCGCAGGAGGAAAACGTAACCTCGCAAAAGATGACCCACGAACGGAGATGATCTTCGAAATGCCCCTAGACAAACAAACACATGTAGGCAACCTTATATTTCATATGCAAACATATGTCTTACCTAAAACTTATTAAAAGCAAGAAAATCATTGAAAGCCACGTCAATGAAAATTTAAGTGGGATTACGACACCGAGTCAAACGAAGAAGAAATACTCGAAGCGCTGAAACACAACCTAAATAAAATACGCCCGAGGCAATGATTCAATCTTTCTCACGGTCAATTTACAAAGAAAAGACCAGGTAGAGTGAGATCGCCGGCCAGAGTAGAAAGCGCTTAAATGCAAAACATAGAAGAATCCAAGCATTGCAAGTAACGTCAGATATCTAAGACTAAAACATTTCTCATTAAACCTAAATCTTTGGGATAATAAGAAAACATATACTTTACAACATCATCAAATAGATCCGAGCGGTATACTAATGTCTGATAATGGATTAGACGAAGATATTAATTACATTAAAATCTATATCTAAAACAATAATGACCGACTACACTAAGGAGAGGTACGATGATGTGACTACTGCCATCAGGTTTAAAGAGATACGGGACTTGGAATAATCTTATCTGTCAATCAAGTTCAGTACGACCATTGATTACCTATTCATAGCAGTGGACGACCAACTACTCAAGCAGCCGTACCTCCTGGTCCCTAACTTCCTGCGCCTATTCAGAATGAACACATCTACCATTCTGATTGGTGACCTCAATGCCCGCTGCAGAGAGGTTGGCTACACCACCGAATTTAATGGTGCAAGAAATACACTGAGTCTGATCATTAGTAGCAACGTAGTACAAAGAAGCGGTTCAGGTTTGCTACGTCCCTAACCATGAAACAACTGAAGGTACATATACACGATTGGATCACGTCAGCATGATCACCAATGTATCAACGTCTGCCATCCTGGTAAAGATGCCGATACGCAGGTGTCTACCCAGAGCTAATTGGATGGCCTACAAATAGTTCATCCAAGATTACATAGTGGACCAGTCAGACGGATCCACGCGCGAAGATAGCGACGATCACTTTAGTCAGCTAACATCAAGAATTGCGAACCAGATAGATTGATCATCCACAGAATGGAATTTAAAACTCTCATTGCTCCACGGTGGGACAGAAATTTTCAATACAGAATAGACTGGCTGGAGGCGTTGATTTCAGAAATCAACTATTATGGAAACACGGCGTATAGATATAGAGAAATACAGGACATAAGGATTGAGCTTAAGCACCTAATTAATGTTAAGGCGGATGGAAATTGGAGAAACATCATAAGAAATAGAGACACTGAATGTGATCCCCAAAGGTCTAGAGCCAGATAGGCAGACTAAAAAGACCCGACTCCCCAGGCTGGCATTGCCATCAAAGTCAGTTAAAGAGAGATCACAGACGACTAGCTAATAGAGCCCCATTTAAAAGAACATTGCGATAGTAAATTTAGGATAGGAGATGAGGAGAATGAAGAATTTGACTTGGGTTATCAAAAAGAAATATGAGACAAAATGAATTTGGAGCAGAAGTGACACCATTTTATTAAGTAGAAAGAACCAGACAGGTGCGGAAAGAAGGAAGGCGGTTTATTCACGAGGAGTTTCAAGCAGCTATAAAGAGCTTTAAACATAAAACACCTGGTATTTCTGGTATCACTAAATTGTATCTGAAAAACTCCCCCGCTAACACCAACGAGGTAATAATGTTTCTTCAACGCCTGCCTAAACGTGGAGTTATTTTCCACACCTATATAAAAGAGCTAAATGATCTTTCTCTTAAAACTTAGAAAACCCAAGAGAGAAATTAACAGCTACAGACCAATCTTCTTGTTAAAATTCATTGGATAGCTGCATTCAAAGAGTTGTGTGTGGACGTCAGGCCTAAGGAAATAGATAAAGGACCTTGGAATGGAACTTAATGCCACGGAAATCCTCGGCAACTATCAGGAGGATTATCGAGCGATCCTCTAGATTAACGATTTTGAAGGGCAGCCCTTCACCATGCAAGCAGGTGTGCCACAGGGGGCTATCTGAGTCCCAGCAAGTATGCGCTAAATACTGTTGACCTCCCTCACCCCTACCCTTGATTAAACCCAATACATACAATTAGCGGACGACATCACGCAGCTGATCACCAGTGATTGCCCCAAATCGATCGATATTGCCAACAGGACAGGTGGAAAGTTCGACAACCTAAAAAACTATGAGAGAAGGAACAAAATCTACACTAAGGCTAAGTAATTCTCATTGGACGCAGAAGAACAGTGGATATTTTGATGCAAGGGGATTATTACCGCTACTCCCAAGAAAGCCGAGTGCTCTGCCTCAAATCGCAGCTGATTACAGAGACATCTTGGCCACGAAAGTCGTGTCCTGAGTGAGAAAGATCACGAAGTTGGCAGACTAGGTTATTCAGCAGGGCGATGCTCCGGCCTGTGTAGGCCGGGGCATCGGTAGTGTACGGGATATTACCCGTGTGGAGAGAATGATCCTCGAAAATCAACGGATGAAGGTAGAAGAAATCAAGCGACAACTTGGAATATCACATGAAAGTGTTATCAACATCCTCCACGACAATTTGGCCATGACCAAGGTCTCTACCAGTTGGGTCCCTAAAAACCTCACGCCTCATGATCGACTTCAACGTCATCTAAGTTCACAAGGTCAAAGTTGCACAAGCTGCCCTGCGCGAGTGTGGATTCGAGGAGCTCAACCATCCCCCCTACAGTCCAAATCTGGCCCCTAGCGACTACTTTTTATTCCGCCAGCTCAAGGCTGCACTGTGTAGACTCCGGTTTGGGGACGATGAAGATGTCCAGCTCGCCGTCCAGGAGTGGATTGAACAGCAGTCGGGAGATTTCTGGTTGTCGAGAATTCGAAGCCTCAGGGACAAGTGGCGCAAGTGCATTGAAGTCGACGGTAGTTATATTGAAAAATAATAAAACACTTTTCCTCATATCTCGTTTCCTTATATCCGAATTGCAAAACTTATTGACCGCCCCTCGTATCTTGCTTGTCTGCAACTCTGTTAGATGGAAAGTAACTGGCTAAACAGAAACTCTCTAGCGAGGCGCCAACTCCATGAATCATTTGCAACCCTGTGACTAGATGGAAAATCTATTGCAAAGCAGCAGCAACCCTTTTACGAAGCGAACACACACTGACTATGTGGCAACTCACTGCCTCTCCGGCAAATCTCTAGCTAGGCAGCAATTACCTGGCTAGGCTGCAACTATCTGGCTAAGCAGCAAGTTTCTGGTTATAGGGCAAATTATTGGCTATGTGGCTACTCTTTGGCTATTAGATAACTCTCTGGCTTAGCAACAATTCTCTGACTAGGTGGCAGCTTTCTAACTTCGTGGCTACTTTCGGGCAATGGGCAACACTCTTGCTCGGCTGAAAATCTCATTCTAGCCAGCAACTCTCTGACTATATGCCAACTATCTTGCTAGGTGGAAATTAACTGGGAGTTTTCTCATTAAGTAGAAGATCTTCGGCTAGGTGTTAACTCTTTGGCTATTCAACAACTCTCTGACTAGGCGGCAACTCTATGGTTATTCTCAACCCTTTACCGTAGTACAAAAATCAGCTCCTGGAATTGCAGAGTCTTCGAATCTTTCATTATTCATGCCAACATTCCAGATGGAAGCAGTCACCTCTCTCTTACTTTTTGTCACACGGTGAACCAAAAACTTTGACTGTTAATAATGCACCTGAAATGTATTGTGGTGAGACCTTACTACCTTAGGCGCGCTCGCGCCACAACCAATAAAATGTATAGTGGAGATTAAATTTTGAGAGTTTCTCTTTACAGTAAGGAAGCATCAAGCCACAACTAAAAACATCATCATAGCATTCCTACACACCCCACGTCAGCACCAAATTTTATCATTTAAATACACTATAAAGGATACATAATAAATTACTCACCTTCTCCACCTGAAACACTCAAGAACACGAGAATGATTTGCTCTTTAGTAAAAAAATTTGGTTGGTGGAAATCTCTTGTTTATTAAGCGAAATGCCTCTCATTGTGGGCGAAAAGTATTACCGTGTCCTAAATTGGATGGAAGGCAGTTCCCAACATGTGTGAAGATAGTAGTAAACCAGATTGTACTGCATTCTATCCTTTCTTCTATCTTATCGTGGTAGTAAATGGGAGCATAGCAACATTTCTGTGAAATCCGAATTTCATACTTCATTCTCCTTGAATTTTTGAGAAACCGAAAAATTTATTCGTCCTGAAAGATGAATTTCAACCCGATTTAACAATACAAATAGACATATAAATATTTCATAATGAATATTCCATTAATATCTTATTTAACTCTAATTTAACTTAGAAATACGAGTTTTGTACTTGAAATCAATTCATAGATTCTTTTTAAAAATAATGGTACAAAAAAGGCAATAAAAAGTGTAGTAGATTCAGAATTTCAAAAAAACGAAACTTTACTCAATATAATTTACCTTTTTCCTAAGGATTTTCCTTAAGAAAACAAAGGCAATTTTTCTGAATATAACGAGCTCGCCTGCCATCTTTACATTACAAGGTGCTTCAAAAACAACGTGAATTTGGGGTTAAGTGGGTGATTTATGCTGAGGTACCCTTAGTTGACTTGTAAGAGGCTCGTAAAAATCTGTCTGATTGAAATCTGATTATCTTTTCTACTGCTTTTAAATGGAATGTTTAGCAAAGTTTTCTTCTCTCCAGCAGTAATCGATGCAAGATTTTGTGTTATTATTTTTTTCCGCCGCCATGAAAGTTACAATAGTACATTGTCAATTGCTCTTCATACAACAATCTCTCTGATCACACACAGCACACTACTTCCAGATCGTTAGGTTTATTTTAATGAGGTCATTTGACTTGTACTTTTCTCTGTTGACAGCGATTGGAGAGTTTTCATGTTTCTTTTTATTCTGTCGCGTTTAAAATTATGATTTTATATAATTTGTCGCTCCGATTACTTTCATTCATTATTTTGATTGCAGTTCAATACGTTGCATCTATCAGATCGTTAGGCTCCTTTTAAAAAGGTTGTTTAACAATTTGTGTCTCTATTCAGCTGGAATCGATGCATATTTTTGTGTTATTATTTTTCACAGGCGCTTTGAAGGTTATAATGATACATTGAAACCAGATTTTGCAAAAGTTCTGTTGCACTCAGGTTTTTAAAATATTTTTGAAAGGTTTACGTGTGTGATAGAAAATGTTCCGTCAAACGAACTTAAAGTTCTACTTTTCCAGCATATGTCATTAAAACGTCTTTTCCATTATGTGCAAGTGTGTCGAGATGGAAGTGAAAGGAAACGAAATCTCTGCTCTCCTGCGCGGGCCACTAGTTCGACATCGCCAAGCGGCTCAACGTCAGCCGGATGACCGTCCACAGAGTCGCGGAGAGGCTCAAGAACGAAGAAGACCTCATTTGTCAAACGGTTTGGCTCTTAGAAAGGCCTTCGAAAATGCTCCGAAGCTCAAAATGACTTCTCTCGCGAAGAAGAACATCTCGGTGGCCACGGCCGAGAAGTGATGACGAAGGCAAGAGTTTGAGATGCGTATAGAGGCCTCTGCTCACCGACCGTATGCGAGAACAAAGTCGGGAGTGCTGTCGTCGCCTTCTCAACGACTTAAAGAGTCATGGTAATCAAATTCTAATTTCTTTCTGATGAAAAAACTATCATGGTTGATTCGGTCATCAACAAGCAGAACGATTGCGTTATAAACTTCGACCAGGACATCTTCAAGGTCCGCTACGTGTCCACGATCAAGCATCCGGTCTTCTTGATAATGCTCCGCATTGTGGCTTGGAATGGCGAGAAGATGCCACCGGTGTGGTTAGAGGCCAGTTACAGGATCACCGCAACCGATTACAGGGACATTTTGGCCACAAAAGTCTTCCCTTGGGTGAGAAAGATCACAAAAAATGTAGATCTGGTCTTTCAACAGGACGGTGCCGAGCCGACACGGCAAAGACCGTGCATTAGTGTTTGGGGTTGAACATGATCTTCTGGTCGAAGGAGTTTTGACCCTCACAGTCACCTGACATCAATCTCCTCGACTACAGGGTGTGAGCCCAGGTCAAGTGCAAGGCCAACAAGAGCTGAAGTCCGTCATCAACTACGTGTAGGCCAGCATGAGAAAGGATTTCGTCAGCAACGTGTGCGCTGCCTTCAGATCTCGCCTGGAGCACGTGCTAGCAGCCCATGGTGGCCACATTGATATACGAGAGGCGGTCAATAAGTTTTGCAATTCGGATATAAGGAAACGAGATATGAGGAAAAGTGTTTTATTATTTTTCAATATAGCTACCCTCGACTTCAATGCACTTGCGCCCCTTGTCCCTGAGGCTTCGAATTCTCGACAACCAGAAATCTCCCGACAACCAGAAATCTCCCGACTGCTGTTCAATCCACTCCTGGACGGCGAGCTGGACATCTTCATCGTCCCCAAACCGGCGTCCACGCAGTGCAGCCTTGAGCTGACGGAATAAAAAGTAGTCGCTGGGGGCCACGTCTAGAGTGTAGGGGGGATGGTTGAGCTCCTCGAATCCATACTCGCGCAGGACAGCTTGTGCAACTCTGGCCTTGTGGACTTTGACGACGTTTAAGTCGATCATGGGGCGTGAGGTTTCTAGGAACCCAACGGGTAGAGACCTTGGTCATAGTCAAATTGTCTTGGATGATGTTGATAACACTTCCATGTGATATTCCAAGTTGTCGCTCGATTTCTTCGACCTTCACCCGTCGATTTTCGAGGATCATTCTCTCCACACGGGCCACATTGTCCTCGTTGGTCACGTCTGACGGGCGTCCTGGACGGGCATCATCTTCAAAGAACTCACGCCTATGGCGGAACTCCCTATTCCAGCGAGCAATGGTTGCATAGGAAGGGGCGGTGCCGGTGTACACTGCAACCATGCGTTCATGGCTTTCTTTTGCATTCTTGCCTTCCTTGGTCAAAAATTTGATCACTGCGCGGTGCTCAACCTTCTCCATTGTTAAAAGATTTGTGACTGACGATCTGCGATCAGCTACTGCTTCTTAAATAGACGAGGCAGGAGCGTGCGGCTGCAGCTCCTGACTTGTCATAACTTGTCCTAACACCCTCACAAACAGCCATCCCCCTTTCTCTGTTTTGCCCTACCGATTCGCAAAACTTATTGACCTCCCCTCGTAGTTGGCACTTAAGCAGAAAGTTGACTTATTTTAATTCCTCATTCTTCTGTTTAAGTTTTCCTTTTTCCCTTTTTATTTATTTCTCTTTTTAGATTTTTTTTTATTTCCTCATTCATCTTTTTTTATTTCTCCTTTCTTCCAAATCTCTTTTTTTCCATTTTTATTTTTTCAACTTGTATTTTTGCCAGTTTTTTATTCTATTTTCTTTCCTTTTGCAAATTTTCTTTTCTCCATTTTTCTTTTCTTGCAATATCTTTATTTCATTTATTATTTTTTCAAATTCAATTTGGTTTCCGCTATTCTTTTTCCCATTTCTTTTTTATTTTCAATCATTTTTATTCTCCTATATTTATTTTCCAAGTTTCTTTCTTTTTGTTTCTCTTTTCTTCCATTTTGCGTCTCTAATTTCATTTTTCATTACTCTGTTCTTTCATTTATTTATCTTTTAGTTCTATTCTCTTCCACTTAACTTGTTTTCAATTTTCCTCTATTTGTTGAGGAAAAGTTAAATGGAAGGGAATAGACCTAGAAGATTTATTTTTCCTTCCATTTAACTTTTCTTCAACTTTGATCTATTTATCTTCCCTTCTAATTTCTAAATTTATTTTTCTTTCCATTTTATTCTATTTATTTTCATTTCATTTTCTTCGTTTCATCATTTTTCCTTTTTGTGTGTTATATCTTTTATTCCCTACACTTTTCCCCCCGGCTCTGTATAATGCTGATTAACGGTGTAAAATAGCGTTAAATCACGTTTAAAAGTTCTTCAAACTTTTCAAGAATGAAAACTAAATAAAATATAGAAACTTTCAAAAAATCTTTGAAATAATTTTTGAAAAGCCCCGCAACCTTTCAAAAAAGGAAAGTACGTGGTATGAAAGTTGCTATAGTTGATTTACTTTTAGTCTAAAAGTCCAGACTCTTTCGGGGTAAGTGAAAAAACATCCTTAGAAAATTTACAGAAAAGAAATTTCAAGAAATTTCAAGAAATTTTTCATGGACGTGTTTACGTTTCGAAACGAGGAAAAATGGATTTGAAATACGAACACGGAAATATCAATGACGTGTAAAATCTTTAGAATATATTAACATTTATTTTTAAATTTTATTTTTTAATTCAACGAAACATTATAAGCCATAATAATCTAAGGAACTTTGACACAATGAGGTCTCCAACTAGAGCAGCCATTCTACAAGTGAGCGATAAGTGCTTCATCGACTGCACAATGTTTACCAGAATCCACATTGTGCATTGAATTGTCCAAATCATTGTTTGTAATATTCTTTTTTACGTCTTTTACTTCATTATATCTTATAAATTTCTTTATAGAATATATATAAATATGTATCTCTACTTTTAATGAAGTTATAAAGTACTTTCAATGATAATTATATAGAGAGGTTTGCACAATCTCAACATATTTTTTTCAGAGGCCAGTAGCTCCTTCCACAAATATTTCTCATTGGCTTTGTATATGGTCGCATGCGGCGTCTGCTATGATTCACTGAATCACTATTTTGGATGAGAAATATCAACCAAAATCAACAACTGAAAATGTCACAAGAATAAAATTGATTATTATAGTTATTAGATCGCATTTTTAAAAAATCGACTTGGCACAAAAACCTGACCAGATCTTAGGAAACGGATTTCATTTTCAGATTTAGCTCTGCAAAACTGCCCTAAATGAGTTGAAAAAACTGAGATGATATAGCAGATTTTTATTTGTAACACACTGGTAATTGGGTTCAGAAAGGGAATGAAAATAAAATTCGAAAACAAGTTATAAAAAGTATAAATTTATAAACAAAATAAAAAATGATACACTTTTAACATATATTAAACATAAATAAAAGTGAGTGTTTGAAAATTGTTATATTTTTTACTGAAATAGATAGTTAATTCAGTGACACGATGTATAGCACTATACGTAGGGTCTCAGGTCTCTATGGCTACGAAAAATTGGCTGATTTATATAACGTTATACGTATCCTATTGTGGAAGAATACGGTTCTCCGTCAACTCCCCACCCAACACCCCTGACTTCCCCAGTTCGCCGTTTGACCGGTTGCCCCAAGCAATTCTCGCGAGGGCGAAACGCCATTGTCGCAGGCGAATTCAGTCGGCCAACGTCCCGTTCGCAGCACTGTATTTATCTGCCCTATATACTGCGAAAATTAGAACAATGGAAAGACCATTGAGGGGGCATCGCGACTTCTCGCTATGGGCCCGTAACGCAACCCAAGGCAATTAAGGAAGTCTGTTAGCGATGAATCTCCCCGTCTAGATAATTTTGGAGTATATATTCGAGACTTCGGAATTCACAAGCAGATTTTGTCTGAAGCCGCCGTCCAGTGCGTTAGCCGTTAACGTCTTCGTTAGTCGAGAAAGAATCGACTACATTCTCGTCCAGAGAAGAATTGTATGGTTGTCGAAGAGCCAAGGAAGAGCTAGTCGTCACTCACTGTTGTTCTTGGATATAGTTTTAGGCGCACTCCAATCCTTTTTACCACGTCTTCGGATTTTAAGGATCGGAAAAGCCATCTCCGAAGCATCCTCCGTTTGCCTCTTAAGGATAAGAGCCCCCCCCCCACCATATTCAATTTCACGAAGTTGGATTGAGCGTCTCGTGAGACACCCACAAGTTCAAGGTCGAACTTACCTACCTGGTCCTACTCGCCGCACATCAAGGTAAAAGTGATTTAACCCCCGCTTCGTCACGCTCCTCCTACCTTTACCACGTCGAACCTCAAGGATCCCCTTTGCTCTAGAGCTTGCAGAATTGTAAGATCATTTCTTAATTAATTATCCCTCGGTTCAAACTTAATTGATAGAGTCAATCATCTTAGCCGTGAACCGTCAATATTTAATTGCATTGCCATTTAACTTGCCCTATATGTGTATGTAATCTTTAGTCCTATTAAAGTATATTTTTGTAGCCTTGTTTGAATATTTTTGGGCCTAGAAACTGTGTATTTAAAGCACTCTTATAACCATCCTCAGGTGGAGCCTTAATTTCGGTCGGCCAGTAGGCCAGTGTGTTTATAACAGCGTACACCTGGTTATACCACGACACCTATGAAGACTAACGTTTCACCTAGCCAATGAGGATTCTATGCTACGGAAGTTCAATTAATTTATTTAACGATCCGCATAGGCTATGAGATCTCTATGGCTACAGAAATTTGATTGTTTTCTTTAAAAGTATGCGCAGCATATGCGGCATCTATGATGACAAAAATTCACTTACTTTCTATAATGCAATGCGTATTCTATGAAGGCTTTATGAGTACGGAAATTTGGTTTAATTATATAACGCTATGCGTAGCCTATGGAAATTCTATTGTTAAGGAAATTAGATTGATTTATTTAACGCTAAGCTTAGCTTATGAGATCTCTATGGCTATAGAAAGTGAATTGTTTTCTTTAACAGTATGCGTAGAGTATGAGGTCTCTATGGCAACGAAAATTCGGTTGATTTATATAACGCTATAGATAGGCCTATATGGACTTTCTATCATTTGAGATTAAATATGTCTAGCGTAATTCAATGACTCTTATTTATGGGACAAAAATATGTACACAAGCCCAGGTGCTTTCTTAGATTTTTCAAGTTATATCTATTAAAATCCCCTTATAATCAAGCCTCGAATATTCACTTTTCGTGAGTTTCGGATCAGATAGATGCCGATCTGATCAACACGTTAATTTACGTAAATTTATTTTTTAACACAAACATTTTTTTGTATAAAACTAATGACTCTTCTTTATATACGTATATTTTTATAGGATTAAATTTGTACAAAATATTGAACTTACTTTTCAGTTTCGTATTTCATGGAAATACAATATATATATATATATATATATATATATATATATATATATATATATATATATATATATATATATATATATATATATATATATATATATATATATATATCTTAAAAACTTTCTTTTATTTAATATATTACCGTAACTTGCTCTCATCGATTACTAATATATAAACGGTTAATAATAATAATAATAATAATAATAATAATAAACTATCGTAACCCAGTGGATAAGTCGGATTTCCACGCCTAGTTACGAGGTTCGATTACTGGTGAGAGCGCCGAAGGATATTTTAGTGCTCGTATAGGGCAGCCGCCAAAAAGACGGGTCGTCGATATTTTAAAATTTAATACTCTCGTCTGGCAGCTGCCATCAAGGGCATAGAGGCTGAAATTAATTCCAAACCTATTTAAAGCTAATTCAAATTTGAAAATAAAAATAGAAAACTAACAAGAAAAAATCACATGACCTGTACCACAGGGTGCCCCTACCCCTAGGGACCCGAACATTAACCCAATGCTTAAGGGCTTACATACCATGGAGTAGGCTTACCTCCTCCAGAAACAACCATAATCGAGAGTGAACGAATGTGTCCCGTTTTGAATGGATTATCGGTTCCTATACCGGGTCAGGATGAGGAGAGCACCCTATCAGATGGCGCTCCGTCCTGCGAGTGTGCCCAAGTAGGCACTGAGTCATTAAGGGGTACGTCCACGGCAATAATTCGGCGTAAAGGCACGTAAAGTTAGATTCCCGTTGGCCATCTCCCATCTTCTTTGCCATGCAGCTCAATTAAGCGTTGTGATTCTATCCATGTATTCAGAGTATAGAAGAACCCAGTCCTTGCAGATTGTTTGGCACCCTTATCAGCGCCCTTATCCCTACATGTCCAGGAACCCAGCTGAAAATTATCTCGACATCCTTCCAAGCTCGCAGCACCCGTGGCGTTACGAATACCGCGAACCAAAGGGTGTGGTGATTCAAATGCTCCTAGGACACTTAAAGCGCTCTGTGAGTCGCAATAAATAACAATCCTGTCTCCAAACCGAGTACGACGCATAATCACCCATACAGAGCGGCGTATTACAACCAGCTCGGTCGGGAAGATAGACGCAGCGCACGGAAGAGCCCCGCCGGCTTCAAACGGGGGCAAAGGCATGGAAGCCGACCCCCTCCTCAGATTTGGAGTCATCCACGTATTGTAAAATCTAAGGCATACGCAAATAAATTCTTGAAATGTACATCACGACACACACAATCAATCAAATTACTGTCGCCTCTTCCTACAACTATTCTTTGCAGAAAAACACATCACTCTTTCGTCCTAAACCTGCTAAAGGAGTTTAAATTCACACTCCCCTAACGCAGAATGGGCGATACTCCCTTAGGCACCTAAAGTCCTTTTCTCCCCGGTGTAAATACATAATACTACCTTGCATTACTTCCTCCTAACGGGAACTGAGTCTTCTTAGCACCTTCGACTTGGCAGCGATTGTTATTTTGATTATTGTATTAATTTCATAATAAAAACAGTGACTTGGAAATCTAGCAAGGACATGTTTTAGATGTAAATATGTGACATTTATCAGGAACATCTTTCATAGATATTTGACATCTAGCAAGGGCATCTTTTATAGATATTTAGCATCTAGCAAGGGCATCTTTTATAGATATTTAACATCTAGCAAGGACATCTTTTATAGGTAGTTGACATCAAGCAAGGAAATCTTTATGGATATTTGACCTCTAGCAAGGACATTTTCTATAGATAAAGTTGACATCTATCAGTTAAATATTTTATAGATATTTAACATCTAGTAAGGTCATGTTATATATGTACATACGTGATGTCTGTAAGTATATCATTTATAGATATGTGACATCTACTAAGTAAAAATACAAGTGACCTTTCTAGTCGTTGGCATTTCGACCTTTTTCAGTCTCCGAGTTTTTTATGGGACAAATGCTAAGGATATATTTACTTATACAAGGTAGCTCAAAAGTAGCGTTACCATACGAAAAAATTATTGAAAATCTACTTTAATAAATAAAAAGTTATTAACATTTTAATAAGCATTTCATTTATAAAAATAAAAGTTTATTTCAGGTTTTTAACAAACAAAAGCTTCAATATATTCAAATTTTTAAGTAAAAATTTGTTTTTCATAAAAAAGCAGCGGTCCTTAAATTGTAGCGTGAAATTTGGGCCACCCTGTAGTTGACTCGAGACTAAGTGTCCTTAGTGTGACAATGACATGTTCGCCCTTGAGCCTTTGATACATGATATAACCAAAAGGGATTCCACGATTAAAGATGTGGAATGCATAAAAATGGAATATCAGATTTCACTATTGTATTAATCCTATGTTATCTTTTATGTGCAGCTGTTTTACTGGCTCGATGGATAGACACAGCTGCACAGGCGGGCCACGAATGGAATTCGACAGCGCGAATCTCGCAAACGAGATAAAAGGGTTTAGTTCTCCTCAAACTCTGAAAGATTTGTCAACGTGAAAAGAAATCGTGCGATTCCTGCGCAGAAACGGAGCCTGGTCGGGATATTGGAGAAGTTTCAGACCTTACTCATCACTCAGAACATTCACTAAGTTGAATTGTTCAACCAGCATCTCCTCACTCAGATCGTTCACTAGATATATCTCTTCAACCAGTATCTCTTCACTCAGAACATTCGCTAGTTATACCTCTTCAACCAGCATATCCTCACTCAGAACATTCACTAGGTAGACTTGTTCAACCAGCATCTCCTCACTTCATTCCAATCTTCAAATCACTCTTTATTAAAAGACAGATTCTGTCTCTCAAAGTCGACTCAACTTGCAAGTATTTATTGGATAACTACAACCAATTAACATTCAATACTTCACTACTAACCAAGTCAATTACATTATTCAACTACATTATTCTCAACCCTTTGTGGGGGCAGGTGAGCATAATGTAGTATTTCATAATTCAATTATTACTTGAGGATTGTTTATATATATATATATATATATATATATATATATATATATATATATATATATATATATATATATATATATATTATTAATGAAAAGATGAATCCAAGCACTTTCGAACTATATTTGCAAGTTCATTTTCAAGGAATAGCATGAAAATGAAGAAGACAACCTTATGTAGGGTACAAAGATACGAAGGGAACGCCCATCACATAGTACAAACCAATGGAAAAACACAAAAACAAGACAGAAAAATATCAATAAAAAGAACAATAGACAACTAATAACAGACATATGCATCCTTAAAACGATATACACACAACAACGCCGTGTATATGAATGGAAATGGGGGGTTGCAAAAACAAAAAACATTTTAAAGGATTATCATTAGAACTCTTATTAGTTGCCTATTAATCCTTTTCTTGGTATTTTTCTGTCTTGTTTTTGTGTTTTGTATTGGTTTGTACTACGAGTATGTGATGGGCGTTCCCTTCGTATCTTTGTACCCTATATAAGGTTGTCTTTTTCATTTTCATGCTATTCCTTGAAAATGAACTTGCAAATATAGTTCGAAAGTGCTTGGATTCATCTTTTCATTTTCCTGTGGGTTAATTTTCATATATATATATATATATATATATATATATATATATATATGTATTCACCTAGATTTATTCTACAAAGCTGAGTCTTATATTCAGTAAGAAGGACAAAACGAAGAAGGCGGGTTCCAATCTTTAATTCCAACGTTTCGGGTTATTACAAAACCCCTCTTCAGGAGCTAAAAACAAATTCCAAATGAGTAATCTAAGACTAAAAACATAAATAACAGCACAAGTTCAAAGTTAAAAACCACAGATCAGAAAAAATCACAAAAACGACGTTATAAATATAAAATGAACGTTACGTTAATGAACAAACAAAATAGTGAGGTAAAGAACAGCAAAATATTTGTAAAAAGATACTATCAATTAAGGACAAACAAAGTAAACGTAATATTACAAAATTAAACAATTGAAATGGAAAAATAGAGAATTGGATACAATTGTATAATTTTGTAATATTACGTTTACTTTGTCTGTCCTTAATTGATATATATATATATATATATATATATATATATATATATATATATATATATATATATATATATATATATATATATATATATATATATATATATATATATATATATATATATATATATATATATATATATATATATATATATATATATATATATATATATATATATATATATATATATTTATATATATATATATATATATATATATATATATATATATATATATATATATATATATATATATATATATATATATCCATAACTCTATAATTTAAGCTGGGGATTTTTTGAAAATTTATAAATGTTTTTTTTGCTTAGTTGACCAATGACTTCGGGGGTTTTAGAAATTCAAAGGATTGAAATAGTTAAAAAGATCAAGAAAAGGAAGAAGAAGAAGAAGATGATGATGATGATGAAGAAGATGAAGATGAACATGATGAAGATGAAGATAAAGATGATGTGGAAAAATGAAGATGAAGAAGATGAAGATGAAGATGAAGAAGAAGATAAAGAAGAAGATGAAGAAGAAGAAGAAGAAAAAAAAGAATAAGAAGAAGAAAAGGGTGTTCAGGGTGTTAAAATAGTCTATAAATGGGATTAAAAAAAGCGGTTAAGATTAGCAAATAATGCCGTAGGCCACCCCCCCCCCCCCCGCAGGGGTGCCTGTGTAACCAAGCTCTTCCTTTTAAGGAAGAGAACAGTGGTTTGTATATATATATATATATCACTCCTTCAACCCTCGACTAATTAATTTTATTTTAAGAGCAACACGTGAATACTGATGATTGAAAACTTTTCAGAAAAAATCGTTGCAGGATGTAACGTAGTTTCCGAGCAAAGCAGAACTCTGATTGATGGGCAATAAGTACTTGAAACGCCAGTTCTTATTTTGTAATTTGATGGATAAGTAATTATAATGAAAAAGTAACACTCCTAACTGCATGAAATGAGATTACGGGAGAATAGGGAAAAGGGGCTACTTTTTTCATCATTTTAATGGCTGAAGCTGCTCTGAATTTTAAGAGTTTGAGAGTTCACGAGAAGCGATTAATTTAAACTCGTATTTTAATTTTAAATCACATTTTAAATTCATTGCTGCTCACCAGTTTGAATTTTTTGTGAGAGTGAGTTTTTTTTTAATTAATAACTTGTGAATTTGTTCGGGTTATGTCCCGGAATGATTTAAATTTGGCTGAAGTGTGCGCTACATTAATTAAGGGTGCGTTTAAGTACGCGTTATGATATGCTTCACATATCCAGGTAGGTCTTTAATAATTATAAAATTATAATGATAATAATAGGTATTTATAATGCGCCCTTCAGGGTTGTTAGCCCTCCCAGAGCGCAGGTTGTGTAGCGAGTGTAGAGAAAGTTTACAGGGGAGAGAAGGCAATTCTGAAGAGATGAGTCTTCAGGAGACGTTTAAAAGTAGCAAGGGAGGGAGAGGATCGGACTTCGGCAGGAAGAGCATTCCAGAGTCTAGGAGCACAAACTGAGAAGGAACGGTCACCCATCGAGCAGAGGACAGAACGAGGAGTGTTGAGGAGGGGAGCGAGGTTAGACCGGAGTGCCCGAGGAGTTTGACAACGGGAGAGGGCAGACGAGAGATAAGATGGAGTTTTGAGGTTTAGGGCCTTGTAGGTGATGAGAAGAATTTTATAGTGTGTACGGAAGCGAATAGGTAACCAGTGTAGCTCCTGTAACAGGGGCATCGAAGGAGAGAACCTGGGGCGGCGAAGAGCTTGCAAATAAAACTACTAAATATATATATATATATATATATATATATATATATATATATATATATATATATATATATATATATATATATATATATATATATATATAAGCTCACCAGACAAAATATTAGTCACCTAGGGAGAAAAAAACTAATTTAACATCTGAAGCGTGCAGGAACCTTAGGCAGCCGAGAGGCGTAGCTTAGTTTACGTCGAAACGTTTGTTAGGCTTTATTTGTGTTACGGACGGCGTCGAGATCTGTAGATAGCAAATCAGCTCTACTTAAAATGGGCCGGAAAAGCGACGTGACGGAATGTCAAAAAGGTGTGAATGCATTTGGCCGCGCGAAAGGTCATTCTGTGAAGGAGGTGGCGGAATTTGGCAGTATTTCAACGAGTTCGGTCATCTGGATTTACAAGCAATGGCAGAACTCCCAAAATGCGAAAAACTCCCGCCAGAATTGTGGACGTAAGAAGGTGTTGACAGACAGAGACCATCATAGAATCTCCAGGATTGTAATTGCAAATCGATTTGCTTCCACAGAGGAATTGCTCCAAAACGTCAATTCTGGTCCTTCACCACCCATTTCAGAAAGAACATTACACAGGGAATTCCATGGTATGAACATATGGAGCAAAGTGGCGTGCAAGAGGCCCTTACTATGGTTACAAGTGAATCCAGTGAGCTTATATATATATATATATATATATATATATATATATATATATATATATATATATATATATATATATATATATATATATATATATATATATATATATATATATATATATATCATAAACTGTTGAGCTTCTTCCAGATCGGAGTTTCAATATGAAGTTGAAACTAAGCACACTATTGATAAAAACATCTTCTTTATTTGTCTGAGTTTGAACGTTTCGAGGTCCTATCCTCTTCATCGACACTAAAAAACTAAGATAGTAAAGGGTTAAAATTTCTAGTTTTTATAAAATACTAAAATTGAATAGTGCAATTTAGGATAAACTGCTTAATACAAGAATAAAAAATTTCAATAATTCATGATACAATATAAAGATTGGATCCAGTTTGATGAAATATTTAAATTAGGTTTCAGTTTTAGGATGTAAAGTGATTCTAATATTCGAAGTTCGTTGGGATGGAGGATATGACTAAGTATTTAAAAGTTATCTTGATTAATTTCAGACTTGGAAACTTTGATGTGATCTCGAATGGGCGAAGGGTCAATGGATCGATGCGACAATGGGTCGATGCGACAATGGATTGACCTAATGGTCGAACCAATATAAGATGAATCGCAAGATTCACAACTATATTTATAAATTACCTAAGAGCGGCAATGGAATGGAATTCGGTCCTTATAGCTGAAATAGGATCCAACATTGTGCCCATTTTTTAATATGAATTTTGGGTCGAGATTTGGATGGAATTTACTTAATCTTCTTAATTTCCTTCTGGGACTTCCAATGCGAAGATCTCCGAAGTTTCAAGCTGTGGTTACGAGGGTAGAGCGGCTTGCAAACCTCACTCTAAGCGTTCTGAGGCGAAAAGAATTCCTAAATATGTCGCGGAAATCAAGGCCATCATTGACAACGATTTGATCAAGTCCAAGAGGCCCATAGCCTTTGTACATGGGAGGATCAGTGTCTTTCATCATGCATTTAATGCATGAAGACATCCAGTACTACTCATAAAAGATGAAAAAGGGCCAACTTGTGTCGCAGAAGATGAAGAACAAGCGAAAGGAATTTGTTTGGAATCTTCTAAACAAACTGAAGCATCTCCTCACGCCTGGCTTGTTTTGGTTCTTCTTAGACGAGAAGAACTTCTGCCAAGACCAAGTGAGGAACTACCAACACAACTGCTCACTTGCTCTGTCCCCCAAAGATGTACCGAGATTCATGAAGACCAAGTTCCCGGTCCACATCAGGGTGTTTGGGGTAGTGCCTAGCGATGCCCACGTTATGCCACCGTTTATCTTCCCGAAGGGCTAAATCAAGTTCTCGGAGGAGTTGGTATTGTCTTGGATCCAGGAGGTGGGTGTTGGAGAGCCGTAAGTGTGGTAGCAGGACTCTACACCATGGCACACAGCCAGAAGGATCCAGTCTTTGCTGTCAGACAATTTAACCACATCAATCAAAACATCTGACCTCCTAACTCACCAACCTGCAAACCCCTGGACTGTTATGTGCAGGGCGTGGTGGGGAGAAAGACTACCAAATCACCGTGCAATACCAAGGTGAAGATTAGGTCCAGGATCACCGCAGTATTCACCCAGTTAAACAGGAAGACCGTCGAGAAGGCCTGCAGCAGGTTCCGCCGCCGCCTGGAGGTCGTTATCGAGGCCGATGGCGATTTCTTTGAATAAAATGAATAGTACAAAATTCCTTCAAGTCTTTAAAATATAAATTTGGTAATTATAAATGGATAAATGAACAATCTCTTAGTTTCTTTTATATTTAATTTAGGGCATAAATTACCCACCACACCCTCTATATAACAGCATCAATATTTCTTAAAGAATTCTACCAATAGCATACATTTACATTATACATATTCGTACCCTAATTCTCAAAACCGAGCACTCACCCACTTTGGCCGGTAATAGCCTCTCCACCAGCACACTCCATTCCAGACTAACATCCATTATATTTATAATAAAGCCTCAAGCTCTTTTTTCAACCGACAAAATCTTCATTTGACGATCCCATTTCGTATCCTGTAAGAAATGGACTGCCCATTTTGTAGTCCCAATTTACGACTATTAATATTCATAAATCCATGCCATAAATATGTGTAATTGAAGATAGCTTATGCAAAACTTCGCTCTCTCTCACAGGATTTAGTACACATTTATGTATTATCAAATGGTGTTTAATCGGAGAGGTGGAGACGATTTAGAAATACTACTTTTTATTGATATTACATATAATCATAGTACAATCAGATGGGCAGACAATATATATATATATATATATATATATATATATAAGTTCAAGAAGGGTCATTATACCACGTCTATCGTGGCTCAGCGGTTAACGCCCGCTCTTCGCATACCTGTGTTGCTAGTTCGAATCTTGGTATAGGATTATAGTTCATTTGTGTATGAATATCTGCATGTACGATTAAGATGCATACATATTTATTTATTTAGATATTAATACTTATGTAGGTATAGTTATCTCAAAAGGTATGAAAACACGACAATAAACTATACGTGTATATCTCTCCTCTAGATATTTCTATGTATGTATGTGTTTCTCTTTAGGTCTTCACACGCTCACACCATCGTTGCAATCTCTGTTCCTTTAGGCAGGCTCATTCTCATTCGCTCATTCCTAGAACCTGAAGAGTCTCAGAAATTGACACGGTACATTTTATATGTAAAGGGATATGGATCATCATCACCCCGCTTCATCCGACCTCTGGGGAGAGGGCCTCCCTAAGAAACTCCTACCGATGACGGTCCACGGCTCGAGTTTGCCTGGTCACTCATTACGTAGTCTCTTCATTTTCAACCTGCACTTATTTGTAGTCTCTCGTGCACTAAGTAGTCTCCTCATTTTCGAGCTCCATTTCTTTGTAGACTCTTGCGTACTACGTAGTCTCCTCTTTCTCAACTTAACCTTGTTTGTAGTCTGTTGCGCACTACGTAGTCTCCTCATTCTCGGCGTAGGTATTTACCTCCGCCCCCCCATTTTCGCTTTCGCAACTTACACCAAGAAGTCTTTCCAAAATTTGGAATTACTTGAATTCCTTCCTAGTTTTTCGCTTGTAGCGCCAACCTCCCCTTTCTCCTTCCCCCTTTTACAAATCAACATTCCTGGCATCCACTAAGAGTAGGGGTGTGTGTTTCATGAGCACAATACAGAGTACAATGTAATGTACTCAATGAACAATCATTCCATCGATGCGTCAGCGGCCCCCCATAAGTATTAGGTTCTCGAGAAATCAATGGTCGATTTGCTCAATAAATTGCTCCATTTAACGAATTTTCCCGTATATAATCGGGAATAGAGTGACTGACCCTAAATACTTTACCCGAGTATTTACGGGTACAGCAAAAGATGGATGACTTCACCGTTGTCTCCATGGCAACGTGCCATTTTGTACCAAGTATACAGGGTGGTGCAAAAGTCTGGGCTCATAGGCAATTTATTATATAACAATTTACAGTTTACAATAAGTGTTCGACCTGAGATCGAACCTCTTCTTCCAACCCCTTTCTGCCTCGGGATGAGCTTTGCACATTTCTAAGCGACTGAACGGGACCGGGGGGGCGTCCTTCGCCCACCAAAGCACAAGTTCTCCTCTTTCTGGAAGCGTTAGCTTTTCTGCCATGGGTATCAATCTGAAAGATAATGAATAAATTTATAAATGATAATTAAATGATCAAAATTATGTTTAAAAAAAATCTATAGTAAATTGCCTATGGGTCCAGACTTTTGCACCACCCTGTATATGAGTACATCAAAAGATTTATGTATTTTAGAAAATTTCCCCGAGATATTACGTTTGGCTTCATAATTGGCATGAGTGTTAGTAATGTCAAAGTTTAGTGGTTAATATTTGGTCATCCAGAAAGTTCGTGCCGTTTGTTTGTTTTTATAACTAAATTTAATTAATTTTGTTCCCGAACTTTACTGGTTGAAAACAAGGTCAACAGACCTAAGTCGCGTGCTCTCAATTATTCTGACTTATGACCTTATGACCACATGACCATATAACCATTAAAACTTTCAAGTACTCATTGAAAAGTAAAATGGTTGCCATCCGACGGACCGACAGACTAACATAGTAACTTATAGAGTCGCGCGCGCGACTAAAAACGCGAAACAAAATTGGAGGAAAAAATAAGAATTGTGATGCAAAAATATTTTGAGCTAAAAACACTCGTCCCTAATGATAGACAAATGAGGCCTAAGTGAGACTATTTGGGATGTCACTATTCAGTTTAACAAGTCCTAAGTTGTTCATTCCTGTGAACATTCGCTTAGTTCCTGTAATAAGCTAGCCTTGTCCTAGTTAATAGCCTAACTAGGCTCGCCTAATCGTTATTAGAGAGAGTCGCCTAGCTAACTCCAAATGTTTGACGTAATAATTCCTATTTTTTCAACAAACTTTTGTTTCGTTTTTTTTTTCAAAACCGATAAAATAGGAAAAGGTTGCCGCACAAATTAATAACTATTCAAATGTTTAAATTTACTTACATACACACACACACACATATATATATATATATATATATATATATATATATATATATATATATATATATATATATATATATATATATATATGATAGTGAAACTACTGTATAAGAGCGTAGACTAGTTTCGTTATACGACTGAAGAGGGTATGGTAAACTTCACACCGAAACTCGCTATTGAGTTCTTTCACTTATATATATATATATATATATATATATATATATATATATATATATATATATATATATATATATATGTGAAAGAACTCAATGGCGAGTTATGGTATATGATAATGAAACCACTGTATAGGAGCCAAATCAAAGGTTTAACTTACGAGACTTGTTTCAGTATGTTGTTTATCATGCCCTCTTCAGTCGTATACTGACAATGCAATTGTTACAAAAGTCTATAAATAGCGTAATGGTAAAAAAAAGAAGAAAAAACACAGAACGGGGGAAAAAAGTAATTAATCAGGGGGGGTGAGTCTAAGATCGTTAACTAAGCTGTTTACGATGAGGTTACCGGAATGGAGGCTGCATTTCAATTGCCATCTGACAAATTAAAATTGGGAATTTCTCCAATTAATATAGATTCTACTATTTTTCTTTTACGGAAATATTTACAATTATATATGATTTGTGCCTTTGAATAGTCAATTTAGAGGTTGAAATTGCTAATATGATTAAAAATACTGGATGTGGTACTGCCTTGTCTGACATCACCTTTATGTTCATAAATTCGTTTTGTTAAGGGTTAAGGTATTAAGGTTTTTTCCTGGCGATCCTATGTAGAATGAGGAACAGTTTGTGGAGCTACACGGGATTAAATATACACCTGCTTCATTTGGCTGATCCACGGGCTTGGTCGAAGAAAAAGATTTAAGGATAGAAAAAGGGTATTTAAATATTCAGAAAGTTAGTAGTATTGAAACTGCTCATCTCCTCTTCCAAAGTCAGGAGATGCCTAATACCGCTAGATGGAAAATACCAATCGCAAAGTGGTTGGGAAGAGGGTAGTGTTTCAGGTGTTAGAACTTTTAAAAATGGGGGTGGGGCGGGCGTTTCAGCATATTCAAAACAGTTTAAATTGAAAATGATTAAGTATAAGTTATTTCCTTATAAAAGTAATTTGAAGTTAAATGTGCATGAAACCATGTCTTCAAAAATTTGACTTTAGTTACAAAATTAATAAATTTTAAAAATAAATTAGGTACTCACATTAATGGCATTCTTCTCCTTGGACACTAGATACATACAGTATATGTAAAAAAAAAAAATTGAGTTAAGAAATTTAATAACTTTGGTTATAGATAAACAATGTAGGTAGCTAATTGAGCTTTAGGTCTCTGAATTGGGAGGAATATATTTGTTCATAATATTATACTCTTCTAATATTATGAATATACGAGTATTGTATTTATTTCGTCAGGTCAATTAAACTAATTATGATAGTTTTTAGCGTCTTCTTTTATGCGCAGGTTGTTTTTATTAAAATTGTCTATTTATCACGAAACTAAGAGCAAACCTTAGTGATAAGACAACCAAGGCGTTATAATTTTTAAGAAGCCAATATAATAATTATGTTTCTTAATTGAAAGGAAAATCTTAGCTCTTCTAAAGGTGGGTTTTTTACAGTCAGAATTTTACTTTAGTTTCCACAGATTGCACATTTTTACATCAAAGAAGTTTTTTTTTTAATATTTTAAAACAATTATATAGTTATATATTAATAACTTCATTAACCAGTAATTTGACTCTTCAATTAGTAGAAGAGCAAAGCAAACATCAGGAGGAGTACTTATGACGATATGAATATAGTAATTAGATAATTATCATACTCCTACTTATAAAGAAATAATTAGATGGTTAGGAGCCGGAGACAGCAGAAATTGTAATGGCTCCGGCTCCACTGAATATGATCAGCTTATCCTTGGCTCAAGCTTCGGCTCCTCAAAAACTTCCCGGCTCCATGACTCTAGGCTCTGGCTGCGGCTCCGGCTCCGGCTCCACAAGCTTTGATGCTAATATTCCTCAATTCTTCAAATTGGATTTATACATCAAGATTCATACTTTATTGCTCAATCCACCACAATTTAAATCATTTGCATTTCGCCAACCATCTTCTTGTACTTCACCAACTTGTCAAGGATTGGCAAGTGAGTCTCTTTGGCTTGATGCGGGCACAGTCTCTTGCGACGCCATCACTAATTCAATACTATAAAATGGCAAAGCACTGCACTACTAAATTACAATAAAAATAGGATCAGTTTAGAATAGGGGCTTAACTTCGTAAGTTTTCAAAACGTTAATAAACGGATATTAAAGAATAGCACCGAATAGTACATGCATTCATATACACGTGCACAAAAAATTAGAACGGAAGAAGCACGGGAACATAGGGGGAAAATCATCAAAGAACGCGTAAAATCGGAAGCGCGCAGGAGCAACACCTCGTGACCTCTCGTCCGACAGCTGGTTCCCAGCTCGGACCTACCTATTTCTGCCTCCAAGGCACGCGCGTCTCGCCCATATGCTAAACTGGAACCAAAAACTGAAATTATCGATTATCGCTAGTTTGGAACCAAAAGTATCGGCGATACCGATGAATCGATAACGCAGGGAAAAAATATCGGATAACCGATAACTCGATATCGTTATTGCGATAATTTATCGCGATAGCACTCACCTATGGCATTGCCTATTCAATTATAATTAAAAAACATAAAACTCAAAGCTCATCATTCTAAATACTGAATCAATTCCTTTTTTTTAAATATAGTAAACTATAATTTTCCCATTTTCCTGGGATTCGATTTTCTTATCCCGGGATTTCTTGGGATAAAGAAAATGCCTGGAAAGCTTAAAGCTTAAGTTGGATGATTTATATAATAAGCTTAAGCAACACAGATAGACACAGACACAAATACAGAGGCAAGTATATATTATTATCATTTGGAGGATACTTTTGGAATTACTTAGTACTAGTCGTACTAGTACTAGTTTATTTTGGCCCTGGTATTCGACACCCAATCTCACCCTACCAAACCTATCATAGTTGGGGAGTTTAATGCGGGGTAGGAACTATGGATTACCCCCAAAATTGACACGAATCGATCTGGCAACTAACCATACCCCATGTATCTTAACATCACTCAACCTAGCAAAGATAGATTTATCCACCTTGCATAGCCGAAACCAAGTATTATTAGTATTTCTACTATTAGCAATGGTAGTAACAAATAGTAAACACATGTATAGGAAGGTATGTGTACGTTTGTGTGTATTTGTCGACGTGCGGCAGGACTATTAGGCGAGGCCCTTGTCCACTCAACAGAACAGTAAATCTTTATAAACAAGGCACATATAACACTAATTAATTCTGACGATTTATTGAATTAAGATGGAGTGTGCAGATAGAAATAAATTTTATGCAAAATAAACAAACAAGCGTTTTTTCCTTTTGTGGTAGACTATGATAAACATATATATTAATGCAGATTTATGAGAGAGAAATAAAACGAGTTTTTCCCGCATTTAATAAACAAACTTTGGCTTTCAATAATTCATATTTAGCGGCTATAATTTAAGGCAATAAAATACAATAATACTTACAATTTTATTGTAAATTCCGGCTAAACTCTTATAAGTTCAGGTGTGTCTGCTACTCCCTGAAATATTTATGATCATCGTTTAATATTTCAATGATTATATCTCAGGTATGGTGATATATATATATATATATATATATATATATATATATATATATATATATATATATATATATATATATATATATATATATATATATAGGATGCAATAAACCACAATGAAAGAGAAAGCGGAATAAATTTCTCTTACAGTAATATTTATTACCTTTTTTCGAAAAAATCCGTGCAGGAAAGCGATTCGAACCAGGCACACTGAGGCAGCGAGCACCGCTTGGATCACAGTTAAAAGTATGGCTGTTAGTACACTCTGCTACACTCGGATTTTTTCGAAAAAAGGTAATAAATATTACTGTAAGAGAAATTTATTCCGCTTTCTCTTTCAATGTGGTTTATTGCATTCATCTTCATCATTCTCTCGCGCTACTTTGAGAGATTATATATATATATATATATATATATATATATATATATATATATATATATATATATATATATATATATATATATATATATATATATATATATATATATATATATATATATATATATATATTAGTGGTAGAGTTTTTTCTTGCGAACCTGACCCATAGTAAGAATATGAAAACGCAAACAGCAGTTCGAAACATTCTATTTTCCGGACGTTTCGGTGCTCAGCAGACCGTCTTCAGCAACTAGGCATCTAATAAGAAAACAAAAAAATTCCCTCATAATAGAAGTGCATACCATTAAATATAATCATGTAAATGTATAAAAGGTAATAAAGTATATGAATATCAAACTGATAAAAGAGTCAAATGTAAAAAGCTTTCAAATCACACCTGGGGGATATTTTGATATTTCTATCATTTTGGACGATCACATAACACCAACATTCCCCTCTCTAACCCTGAATTATCTTCAAATCATTTCTAAATCTCTAAATTATGACCACTTCATTCTCTTTAAATCTTCTAATTTAGTAACTACTGCTTCCTTTTCACTAAAATTACAACTTATCGAACCTTTACAGATCAAACAACTAAATGATTACTCATGTTCTCTTAAATTGTTCATCACCTAAACCAATACACATTCAACCAACACAAAAAAAACAAGCAGAACTTTGCTCGGAGTTATTTTCCTTCACAATTATCAGTAATCTCAACAGCTCCAACGGTGAAGGTCAGTTTCTGTTTCCAGTTTTCTTGTTTTTTTGTATTATTTTGGTTCTCTTTTTTGTATCTAGTGACTATTGTAAAACGGCTTTGTTCATTATCTTATTTATCAATTCTAATACTTTTTATCTTTGGGTTTTAAATGATATATACTTTTGGCATTTTTGGCCTGTCTGGTGTAGATTTATCCTCTTTAAATACTTTTTAATACGTTGCTTCACCCCCAGCTGTTGTGATATTTTTATCAGTTTTTTGTTCATATTTTTATTACCTTTTACCTATTCACTGGATTATTTTTAAGGTATGCACTTGTATTATGTGATGATCTTCATATTCCTTATATATATATATATATATATATATATATATATATATATATATATATATATATATATATATATATATATATATATATATATATATAATGAAAATTAGTGCAATATCGCAAGAAAAGATGAGGAATTAAACCACATTCTCCAAGGACAATTTAATTCAGAACAGTTTCGGTGTATCTCACACCCTTTTTCAACTGACACTGGGCAGAAAACATAAGAGAAAAGCATAACACAAGATCCCCTCTTTTCCCCCCAATCTTCTACTTGTGGCTAATCTGGGGGCGGGTTAGGCCTAAAAATATTGAAGGGCTGAAATTTTACTATTTTATTTATTTGCGATCTTATTACAGGATTAAAAGAAAATTGACCCTCAGATAGATTTATATTAAGAACTGACGATATCAAGCTCGATTCTACGATTCTTCTCTTAACATAGTTAGCCGATTTAAATAACATTTTACTTCCATTGAAATCGATCGTATGATTCTTGTCTCTAACATGGCAAAAAATTCCACTACTTTCGCTGCCCACTCTAATATCTCTTTTGTGTTCGTACAATCTCTTGTCCAGATTTCTACCCGTTTTCCCTATATAAACTTTATGGCAATCGTTGCATGGTACTGCATATACTCCTATGTTATGATGTTCTTTGGGTTTCCTAGCCATCATCAATTGGTTTAAGGAATTATTATATTTAAAGGCTAGATTAATACCCGCTTTTCCAAAGAACATCATAACATAGGAGTATATGCAGTACCATGCAACGATTGCCATAAAGTTTATATAGGGGAAACGGGGAGAAATCTAGACAGGAGATTGTACGACCACAAAAGAGATATTAGAGTGGGCAGCGAAAGTAATGGAATTTTTTGCCATGTTAGAGACAAGAATCATACGATCGATTTCAATGGAAGTAAAATGTTATTTAAATCGGCTAACTATGTTAAGAGAAGAATCGTAGAATCGAGCTTGATATCGTCAGTTCCTAATATAAATCTATCTGAGGGTCAATTTTCTTTTAATCCTGTAATAAGATCGCAAATAAATAAAATAGTAAAATGTCAGCCCTTCAATATGTTTAGGCCTACCCCCACCCCCCCAGATTAGCCACAAGTAGGCGATTGGGGGGAAAAAGAGGGGATCTTATGTTATGCTTTTCTCTTATATTTTCTGCCCAGTGTCAGTTGAAAAAGGGTGTGAGATACACCGAAACTGTTCTGAATTAAATTGTCTTCGGAGAATGTGGTTTAATTCCTCATATATATATATATATATATATATATATATATATATATATATATATATATATATATGGTGAATGACAGGAATGAAGATGATTATTCTCATTATAATAACAATAGGAAGTTAATAATAATACTAATAATATAAAATAATTATAAAAATTAAGATTATAAGATGATGGTGATGATGATTTTCCGAAGTTTTTCATCATCATCACCATCATCACATTCAGGTGCTACAAGCCATGAAATGGGTTAAAATCCAGATTATGATCCAGCACTTTTGGTATATTAATCCAATGAATTTGTATAATATTCCTATGAATGCGCTTGCAAATTTTTATATCAATTTAAAATTAAAGTCACTCATTTTTAGATGCATTTATAATGAATCATTAATTTTAAAAGGATTTATAATAAAAGTCCCTAATTTTAAGATGGATTTGTATCACTCATTTTATATATTAGGTTGAGGAATAAGTTCTTGCGTTTTTTTAATGTTGCGTTGAATAAAGTTTTGTTGACGTGATTTGTGCACATATTAAGAAACAATAATAAATAATGAGAGCAAAATTTGCAAAGGTTAGGCTACGTCTCTTAACAGCGTAGACTATTAGGTTTTTGCTTAGGCTACGTCTTGAAGTTGAATAATAAGTCATTGCAGTTTATTTAAAAGTTGGGTTGATTTAATTTTTGTTCTGTACCCTCAAAATGGAATGTCAAGTTGAAAGAAAAGCGCATTTTCAACACTTGTTGTTATTCATTTTCAATCGAGACGGGAACAATGCAAACGCAGCCAAAGCTCGTCGCGATATTTGTGCCATGTACGGAGAAAATGCTTTATCAGAAAGGACAGCTCAATGGTGGTTTTCACGTTTCACAAACGGTAATTTCAATCTTAATGACGAAGAACGTTTTGGTCGCACCCATTTAGTTGGATGAAGATCGATTGAACGACTTTCTTCATGAAAATCCTCGTCATCGACTAGAGAATTGTCTGTACAATTAGTGTGTGATCAGAAAACTGTAGTGAATCACTTTCATGGTTTCCGCACGCTTTGAGCGAAAGGAACAAACTTCAACGCTCCACGATTGCCGCAGGTTTGCTTGCTTGTCACAAGGCTACTCGTGGGTATAAGGACAGATTTCTTCACCGCATCATCACTGGCGATGAAAAGTGGTGTGTTTATGTCAACATGAACCATCGAAAACAATGGCTTAGCCCCAATAAAAAACCACTTCCGCCATTAAAGCAAGGACTTTATCCACGAAAGACGATGCTGTGTGTGTGGCAGGATTGTGAAGGCATCATTCTTTATGAGCTTCTTGCGAACAACGAGATTGTCAATGCAGAACTCTACGTTCAACAACAGTATCGACTCGCCGAAGCTATTGGTGAAAGGTGACCTCATCGACGTTATGGAGTCCTTCTGAAACACGACATTGCTCGTCCTCACATTGCCAATATGACAAAAGAGGCCATTTAAACGCTTAATTCGGAAATCCTGCCACATCCTCCATATTCTTCGGACTTGGCTCCATCGGATTTCCATCTGTTCCGATCGCTCTCCAACAATTTGCGCGGCGTTTCGTTCAATCCTGATGTGGAATTAAGAACTTGGTTATACGAATTATTCGAGTCAAAATCCATAGATTTTTATTACAGAGGCATCGAAAAACTAGTTGAACGTTGGGAAGAAGTCGTAAATAACAAGGGAAATACATTATTGATTAAATTGCATATTGTTATCAATTAAAAATGAGGTTTTTCGAAAATTGTTAATGGTAATGAATAAATATGATAAAACCGCAAGAACCTATTCCTCAACCCAATAGATAAATAATAATAATAGAGGTTTTTATATGGTACCCTTCACGACCTTGAAGCCTTCGAAGCCAGCTTGAAAACACCGGGCGAGGAAGAGGAGCGTAAGTCAAGAGTCAAACCATTCCACAGCTTAGGAGCAACTATATGGAAGGCACGATTGCCTATATAGCAGAGACAAGGGCGAGCAACCGAAAGCAGGACGGCACCTTCCGAGCGAAGGGCTTTTTGTTGTGAAAGCACAGCCAGTGTAGAAGACAGCCAATGTAGAGATAAGGGAGAGTTGCGGTGTTTGGGATTTTAAATGTGTGAAGGAGTACTTTAAATGTAATCCGAAATTTAATGGGCAGCCAGTGCAGTTGACGGAGGAGGGGTGTGGCATGAGAGAACCGTCCTCGACAGAGGAGAACTCGAGCCGCAAAGTTCTGGACAAGTTGAAGGGGACAAATTATAGTGTTCTTGGCTCCATTGAGAAGAGAGTTACAGTAATCAAAGTGGGAGGTAACAAAGGCGTAAATGGCCATCTCGAAACTGTTTCCTTCAAAGTGGAACGGGATACGACTGAGGTTACGGAGAAAGCAGAGAGACGAGTCGCTGATATTAGCAACATGCGATTTGAAATGGAGTTGACTGTCAAAGGAAACACAGGTTTCAATGTTTATAATGAAAGGCGATTATTTTTAGATGGATTTATGAATTACTCACTTATAGATGACTTTATAATGAAAGATACACATATTTAGGAGACTTTACAATGAAAGTTATTTATTTTTAGTTGGATTTATAATAAAAGTCGCTTATTTTTACAGGGTGAAACACTGTCAAGAGTGATATTTATTTCATTTTTTTCATAACGCAATGTAATATTACATAATGTTTATACTAAAACGAAAGAAAAAATTAAATCCTAAAATATGATGCAATTAATATTTAATGTAGTCGTTTGCGTCCATGACACGAAGAAGTTTAGATGTGTCGTGAGCGCAAGTGGCACTCCAGGTTTCAGAGGATGTTTTCTCTCAGCATTTTTTGAGTTTGCACTTCAGAACTTCCACACTTTGATGAGATTTGGTACAGACCTTTTTTCAACTATCGACCACATTACAAAGTTCATGGAGTTCAAATCTGGCGAACTGGGAGACCAAAGTTCCTTTGACCGAAACCCCATAAATTTTACCTGGCACCAGGTTTGAACGTTTTTTAGCTGTGTATGAGGTTGCTCCCTCTTGTTGAATAGTTACACCTCCATTTCATATGGTGACAGACACCAGGGAGTGACTTTCCTCTCTAACATGTCCAAATAAACATGTTGATTGATCTTTAACCCCTTCTTCAATGAAGGTGTTTTGGGCCTTTTGCTATTACACCCGCCCACATCGTCTCCGAAGGTTGCTTCTGTTTCCTGAAAGATGTGCGATGTGCAACCAGAATCTCGTTTTTATTTTGTGTCCAAACATGACCACGCTGTGTGTTGGGGCGACCTGGACAGTGAACAACTTCTCACCCGTCCACAGAACTGGAGGCTGTGAGTGATCAAGGTGCCGTTGGACCCTCTGCTTTTTGGAGAGTTGGAAGCAGATATCTTTTAGCTATCTTGAATGGACAAGGTTTGAGATTATCTTTCAGCAATTACTCCATAGCCACATGGCTCACCTTGCCTCCATATCAAGTTCTCTGATACTCCTGGTAGTATGCCTGATCTTGTTCTTCGTGTTCTTGATGAGGTTTGAGCTCTTCATTGACCAGGGCGGGATGGTCATCACTCTGAGAAGACATACTGCTGGTCTCTTTCAGCCGTTTGATAGCTTCAAAGTCTCCTGATCTGCCCACATCGCGGTTCACACATTTGAAAATATCGCCCACTGTCTTCCCGCTTCTATGCAGATACACAATTACTTTGCATTTTCCAGTTCTAGTTGTAAACTGGTTTTGTTTATTATAAATTTCTACTTGATTCACAAAATCCAATAAATCCTGAAAGAATCTGGAACAAAATAATTGAGTAATGGTGTAAACATATTTAAAATTCGAAAAAAAAAGCTATCTAAACGTCGTTTTTTCACCCTGTAAATGAATTTATAATGGAAGTCACTCATTTTTACATTATTTATAATAAAACTCCAACCTGCACTTTTATCTTGGTTGTGTGAAAGTATATGAAGTATGTAATGGAATCTCTTTTGTTCACCTATGGGTGTTGTTTTTTTGTAGAAACAGTCAGTCCACATTTATTCACAATGTTGATGTTTCGTTTACACATCTGTAAACATCTTCACAACTACAGGATGACTGAACTATAAAAGGACTTACAGGGTGCGTTTATGTAAGGAATATCGGAGTTCTCGAGAGACAGGTGGATAAGCTGTTGGATTTCTAGCGTTGAGGTGCCAACGGACACAAAACTTTCCTCGAGGGGGTAAGTAGCCCCACACCCATCATCGCGCACATAGCCAATCTCAGCACCGCTATCATTTCATTTCTCGCCTTCACAACCCAACATACCCACTCTCTCATATGTGCCAGAACCTAGCCACCAGGGTAGTATTATCCCTATGCGGGCACTCATATCCAACCAAGACCCCTCCAGGCTTGATAACGATCGTCATTCTGATGTTTATGTGGATTTCACTATATGGTAGAGGGAACATGTGCTTGATGCAAGGGATGGATGGCGCGACTCAAGAGGTTCGGAATAACCAAATTTGTACCTTTAATTCAACTTTCCTCCTACCAGCATTATAGTGTGGCGAGGTTATTCATGTACCCCAAGGAATTGATGGATAGCGATTTTTTTCATGCTACCAGAATTATAGTGAGGGGGTATTTAAGTACCTCAAGTATATGATGGATAGCGAATTTATTCGTGCTACTAACATTATACTGTTAGGTTATTTAAATCCATCATGTATATGATTGATACCGAATTTATTCATTACTAACATTTTAGTGTGAAGCCTTAGAAATACTTCATATATGTAATTGATAGTCAATATATTCATGCAACCAACATTATAATGTGGGGGTATTTAAGAGCTCAAGTATATGATGAATAGCCAATTTATTCATGTGACCAACATTATAGTGTGTGAGCATTTCGGTACCTCAAGTATATGATGGATAGCGAATTTATTCATGCTACCAAAATTATAGTATGGGGGAATTTAAGTATCTCAAGTATATGATGGACATCGATTTTATTCATGCTACCAACATTATAATGTGAGGGTATTTAAGTAGATCAAGTATATGAAGGATCGCTAATTTATTCAAGTTACCAAAATTATAGTATGGGAGCATTTCGGAACCTCAAATATATGATGGATTACGAATTTATTCATACTACCAGAATTATAGTGTGGGCGTATTTAAATACCTCCAGAATATGTTGGGTTTCGAATTTATTCATGCTACCAACATTAGAATGGGGGGGGGGTATTTAAATATCTCAAGAATATGATAGATAGCGAATTTATTCATGCTACCAACATTATAGCATGGGGGTATTTAAATACCTCCAGAATATGTTGGATAGCGAATTTATTCATGCTACCAACATTATCGTATGGGAGTATTTAAATATCTCAAGTATATGATATATTTCGATTTTTTCAGACTAATGACCAATCATGTATCCAATAAGTTATTCAGTTTTCACTCGACTTAAACCAGCTCATGTATAAGGCGATAAAAAGTTTCTCCGCAGTAAAAAAAAAATAATAATACTGCCATACAATATCTTAGAGTACGTGTTGGAAATGTCCTTGAGCTCTAATGCAAAGATTGATTCTGGTCAGTTTATAGGCAAAAACCTGATTTTTAGTCTTCTTTTCTACCGTCGTCCTCGTAGAGGGATCACTGCAGTAGACCACAAAGATCGTGTAGTGAAGAAGAAAAGGTTTGGTAAAAATTTTAGAGGGGCTAGGAAGAGTTGAATGGTCGGTGGCTTGACACCGATGGGTGGTGCTAACTACTTGTTTTCAGTGTTGACGGACAATTTAATTGACTTTTCCACAAAGCAATTTTCCTACTAGGGGGAGACTTTAGGATTTCCTTATATAATGCGAATAGTAGTGAATACTAAATTGAAAAAAATGGTTATTTCAAATCTAAAAGATTTCCCATTTTTAGTAGCGTGCGACTTTTAAATCAAACTATGTCGGTCGGTCGGTCCCCGTTTTGCTTTTTTTTGTTTTTTGTAATTACATTGTAACTAATCGTCCGATTCTAACGAAATTCGAAACCTTTATGTTGTTTTACATTTTCTTTCGAATGATATAACTTCCAGGGTCCTTCTAAGGTTAGGCTTTGAATTATTGAAAGTTTTGGATGTCGTAAGGTCATAAATCAGAATAAGTGAGAGCACGCGACTTTTGGGTTAGCAGACCTTGTTTTATCAACAAGATTATCGTGTAGGCCATAAGTGGAGAGCGACAAGCGCATTCTCTGTTTTAAAAAAGTGTAAATAAAATCTATTTTCGAAAGATTTTTGGAACTATATTTTCCCCCATTGGCATGAAAAAAAACTACAGGCAATTTTACGTCATTACATTTTATGAGGTGTAAAGACATCAGGATTTTCATTATTCTTGATTGATGGATTTTGAGTTGATGCATAAGATTTATTATAGTGATGGAATAGACAAAATGTTGAAAATGAATTGCGATTCATTTCATTTCAATGAATTAAACATCAAAAATACCCCCCAAAAGAAACAAAAAAGAAAAAATGCAATTGTATTGAGTGAAAAAGGAAACAACCCATTAATGGGTATAAATACCAGAAAAGAAATAGAAACAAAAAGGTTACATGGAGAAACTAATAGGAGCGTCTTTTTACCACTTACCTGCCCCTTTTTTATTCTTTTAATTGAACCATCCCCCATTCAAAATATTTTATATCTCTGGACCATAAGGGAATAGACGTAATTGGTGTAATTAGTAGTAATTGCGAGAAACGGGAGAGTTTATAGCCTATGAAGGCCTTGGTTACATTGAACTACTGCCAAACACTAGCGACATTTGGCATTCATTATCCTAAGCCACGCCCCCCAAATCACGACTCTCCTTGATCAATGATTTATCTAAGATAAACGAATTGCTTTACACTGTACCAGCGATGCCATCCTTTGGTTTTATATTACGCGCCTCGGTTTATTGGTTTATTTTCTAGGAAATCAAAGAAAGCTTGTTTTTTTTAGTAATTGATAAGAAATTCCTTTTCTAAATGATAATAAAATAAGTTTATCATCGCATGGCAGTCACATATTTTTGTATATTGCAGTGTTACCACATTAAGTTACCCGAAAAGTTCTAGCGAAACCAATCCTTTTGGTATTGTCATTGGTGCTTTCCGGACGAAACATTTTGAAACAAAGCGTCGATTTTTGAAATATTCAATTTTGCAATCGGTGCACTTAAGAAATGCTTAAAAGGCGATTCTGATTTCCAAAACAATGCTTTTAGATTTTCTTTAAAGCTTTATTTTCACTTACTCGTTCTATATTAATGAGAAATGTATTTAAAAATTGAAAGAGGACCTTTCAATGCATCTAAATTGATGACCTTTAAATTTGTATTTTCAACTGAACGAAAATTAGAGGCAATTATTATGAAAAATCAACCACTAATAAACCTTATGCATTAAATCAAAATAACTGATTCCTGACTAAATTTTCTTTCGATTTTGGACTTTATGTAAATAAAATGTTTCTTTGAATTCGGATTTAGATTAAAGAAAAAATACTGCATAATTAAGCGGTACTATTTAAATGAATTATATATGTGATATTTTACTCCATAAATATTCATAGATAATAAGTATTAATGCAAGTGATGCTATGATGCAATATAACGTCCAAAAACGTTTCTAAACATGTTCCGAACTTGCGCTGATCTCACATTGCCGTATATGCGTAAACGTTTTACTATGTATAACAAGAGAATTTAAAAAAATTCGTTTATGCCTTATTGTCCCTTTAAATTTAATAGTACAATATAATAAAATCAAGAAAGTGGGTTTGGGATACTTTTGTGATTTTATAGCATCTTATGACGCGTGAAACGTATAAAAATATGGGCATGAATCTCTGGAGAAATCTGGCAACACTGGTGTTTCCCCTTCTACTCCAATAATTTTCATCATAATGGTATTGGTATATTCAAAATTAAAATTAATATACTGAAAATCTTTGTTCAGCAAGACGTGGTGTCGTGATTTAAAAAAAAAAAGTGAAATAAAATCCCTCATTATGAGTGAAAAGTCTCCAAAGAGAAAGAAAATGCTACACCGAGTCATTTAAAAATGAATGGCTTGAACTGGAAGAATTTAAAGGATGGCTAAAGAGAGATGAACAAGATGGAAGCAACTTTGAAGCAGCTACGTCAAAATTCAGTATTACTCATTTTCTTGCAAAGAAAACAAGTTCTGAATCTGAAAAAAAATGCCAATGCAGAAATGTTATTTGCAGCATATTTTGCTGAACATCACATCTCGTTTTCTCATATAGATCACCTCCTTGTAATTTGTCAAAAAGCTTATCCTGACAGTGATAGGCCAAAAATGTTAATTACAAAATAACAAAACTCATATGCCATCCAAGATGGCATTGCATATTATGAAAAAATAGAACTAAATGAGTTATGTCGAAATAAAAAGAATTCTATTATAATTGACGAAAGTACTGATACATCTATCACATAGGTTTTAGCTATAGTCATACTTTACTTTGATGAGAGTAAATTAGATGTAACAGATGCCCTTCTCGATACAGTAGTGGAAGAAAATGGGCGTGCAGCAAGACTAGTGATAACTTACACGATGCTAGGTAAAAAAAATGGCTTTCAAAAATTACTAAAGGATCTTTTGCCATCAGTTTTCGTTCTTGGATGCATTTGTCATTCATTTGCGCTTTGCGCCAACCATACTGTGTCAGTACTAGCCTCATATCTAGAGTCATTTCTTAAAGATATTACATCTTATTTCTGCCGAAGTAGCAAAGGTCAAAATGATTTTGTCACTATTCAAGATGCCATTCAAATTGTTAATCATAAAATTCCCAAACTGGCACAAACAAGGTGACTTTCCACAGAAAATGTAATCTACAGAAGTTTGGAACAATGGGAGGCTCTCGTTCTATATTTTCAGTCCGAATCAGAAAGCGACAAAGTAGACGGAGCGAGGAGAATATATGAGGTACTTATCAACCGTGGAACAAAGCATATGCTCTGCTTCCTTCATTATCTGTTGGGTAAAGTCAATTCTCTCAACCTGGGATTCCAGTCAGAACAATTAAGACTGCATAAATTACACTCAGTGGTATCAGCTGAATACAAGATTATTTTGAGTTTTTTCGTTAAGGAAGAGTACTTAAGTTAAATGGAACTATGCAATATTGATCCAAGAGACAAAACAGTGCACAAACAGACTGAAGATTTATATCTCGGAGGTAGAACAGTGTCTCTCTTAGAAGAAGAACACCTTGTTCATCATGAATGCAAACTCAGATTTAAAAACGATTGTTTGAAATTTTTGATTGAAGTGTGTGGCCAAAGTAAACAGCGCTTTCCATTCAGTGAAAACAGTATAATAGCAAATTTAAAAGTTTTAGATCCAAAGATTGTCCTTCGTCAGAATTCATCAATGGCTTTCTCAAGTTTGGCATCTCAGTTTAAAACACTCGTGCCAGAAGACAAACTGAATGATCTGGATGATGAATATAGAAGTTTTCGGGTGACCACAGAACAACACAATATTAACAAAAGTTTGAAAATTCTAGAGTCCTGGTATATATTACGTGACACCAAGGATGGCTTAGATCTACCCAAATATTTAACTTTATCCGATTTCATGACAAACATGACATCACTGCCTCATTCTTCTGCATGTGTAGAGATAAATTTTTCTCAAGTACGAGTAAATACGGTGAAAACAAAGGACACCAATAAGCTAAGGTATCTACTACAAGAGATAGAATTTGGGCTAAACAACATGTTAGTAAAAACAATAATTCTTGCACAACTTGGCAGCATACAAATGATACAACGAACGACTAAAAAAAGCTAAAAGTGAAGACGAAATGATAATGATTTATGAAGATATTAACGAAGATTAAATGGTAAATATTTATTGTAAGTACTTGTTCTTTGCTTCTTTTTATAATTTTAATATATAGGCTTACTATAAAAAAGGCAATTTGTATTTAATCTGCATTTTTACTAGTTATCTAAAATGCTTGTTTTGTTTTTTTACTTGACACTCTTGGCTTTTTGAAAATTCCCACAGGCATCACTGCACTGTACCGTTGGTATAAAGACATACAGAAAATACCAGAAAGATAGCATAGTGGAGACAACAACGCATCTATATCGTGAGGATAAGAATATCAAGCCTATTTTCGTATAAAGATATCTTCTCTCCTATGAAATTTAAAGATATTCTTTTAAAAGCTGTTAACATCTTAGCCTTTGTTTCGACCGTTTTAAGCGCCCATCTTCCAACCGCTTTTCATCATCACTTAACGAAAAGATGGTTGTGATATTTGGTAATCTGACCTCATTAACGTCAACATACGCATGGGGCATGTTTACGAAACATCCGCCTTCTCAAGATTGCATCCCATGGGTGAAAAAAAAAACTCCTCAATTGTGGGCTCCGGACAGTGTGTAGGCCTGTTTTCCGGAAGGAGGGGAGAGATTACATAATGAGGGCCATCTGGTGGCGAGAGAACGAAACACTCCATATGGGCGTGGTTTAAAGGTTGTTTTAGAGATTCACGTGACCAAACAGGAAGAGGCAAATGGCACATACGGTTGTGTACGACCAAACAGGAAGACAAGAAATGACAGCGAAAAAAACCCAGAAACTATTCGAAAGATGACGCCTTTAGACCAAAAAGGTACAGGAGGAGTGGGGAAAGGGGAGCGGTGGCTATTTACGAGATACGATGCCATTCTCCTCATCTTTATAGGTATAGTATCTCGTAGTTTTAAACTATTAAACTTTGGTATACAAAGAATAGCTTTAATGGCCACTCTCCAGCCAGACGAGGTTGGGAGGGGGTTACAAAATTGGCCCCTGGTGTTCGAACGAGGCACTAAACCTGATTAAACCAATTTATTTGCTTACGGAAGCAATCCCTTATCTCTTATTTTTACAGTAAACTAGTAACAATTACGATATTTTGGCTTATGCAGGGATACATCGATTGTTTTTCGGCCAATTAAAAAAAATAAAACCTGTTTATGACACATCACTTAGACACTCCCCTTTTGAAACATGTTCATAAAGCTCACACCTGCCGTATCCATGCTGAAAACAAACATTATCTAGCATTGAATTTTTTAAATAAGTAATAATAATTGATAATAATATTAAGATAAAAAGATAAAGTAAAAATGCTAGTTAAAATTGAATTTGGTTAAGATAATATTGGTTGGGTTAGGTTCGGATTAAATAACCTCACCTAACTAACCTATATTGCAGGATCGATTCGATTCGAGTGGATTAAAAATTTCTGCCATCTCTTTTTTACCACTTGGATTGATATTTTGCTTTGCTGTTAGTTTAATTGTGTTTATTTCATTTGTTTGCGTAATTTGCTGGTTCTTTAATAAAAGACATTTTTCCGATTATTTTTTTTAAATATACCAATAAGTTTCCTGGCGGTCATCACCTATGATATTGGGAGGGGGAGGATCATCTTCTAATTTTTTGGGGGGGACATCATTAATTAGGAATGGTGTTCTCGGGAATCCTTGTCTAGGATTGATTCCGAAGGACAAAAACAATGGATAGACGAAGGAGAAAGAATAAAAAAAATGTTATTTTTATTATATATAAATAGAAAACGAAATGAATTGATCTTTAGAAGATGTCTAGTGACCTTGTCTTCCTCATTGCCCCGTTAGTTTCCCCTTTCTGACCTTTATGTACTCCTCTCTCTCTCTCTCTCTCTCTCTCTCTCTCTCTCTCTCTCTCTCTCTCTCTCTCTCTCTCTCTCTCTCTCTCTCTCTCTCTCGCCGTCTTCTGTCGTGATGTCCATCTTTTCTCCTTACCTCCTTTATTCGACAGCGTTCAGCTTAGTTTACAAACTCTATATTGAAATGCCAAAGAGACACAAATGCGCTTGTAACATGTGCATCCTGGCTGCAAGAGTTCAGCGTATGAGGACAAAAGCAACTGATCTTGTATGCACCCTTGCATCTCACTCATACACCCCTTTTGAAGTATGTTCGTAAAGCTCACACCCGCCGAATCCATGCTGAAAATAAACCTAACCCCGAGGCTGTTCAAGCTTCTCGCTCGTCTCCCTTCTCCCATCACGCCTCAGTCTCCTTCCTCCTCCACTCCCTCCGTCTTCTCTACCTTCTTTCTTCTTAGTCAAGATGATTCATATCCACTCCGAGTTTTCCCCTGATTCTGCTCCTAGACAACAAGTAACCCCGCCTATCCCCACCCTGATGAAGTAGCCTACCGCATACTCTCTTCGAAAAAAGACCAACTCTCTTCTCGATTCTTTCCATTTCAAGCCTCCATACAATACCCTGCATGTTGTTCTCCCTTGCCTCTCTGGCATCTTCAAGGCCTCCCTCATTTCAAGAGTAGTACCATGTAATTTTAAACATTGTCCTTCGCCCAATCCTCAAGAAACCTAACTTAAATACCGAGGAGCCTGCGATCCATCTCCCCTTTCCTTCTAAACTTCCGGAAAGGCGGGGGTCAACCCGGATTCTTGCTCATATGTCATCCTCCAACATTGATAAGACCATCTAGTCTCGTCATAAGATATTACAGCATTGAATCGGCTCTCCGAAATGAGACGAGTCGCTCTCGGCGTGGCGACGATACTTGTAGTATTTGATACTGTCGATCATATTGTACTGCTTCGTCGCCTTCGTCAATGTATATGTGTGTCCTGGGTGGCACAGCTGATTCTGCAGATCTATCATATCATACCCAGCCCATTCATATCGGGGGTGATACATCTCGGTCGGCTAAGATGTGTTGTGATGTCCCGCAGGGTTCGGTTCTAGTTCTGTCCCTGTTTCGTATTTATCTTTTCATCGGTATTCTTTTACGCCACTTTTGGTTATCATTCTATCTTTAGGCTGACGACATGCAAATCTATTTTTCCTTCTCCCGTGACTCGTTCGCTAAAACTCTTAGATATTTGGTATCCATTTATGACATCAACACTGGAAGGCCCTCAGACAACTTTCTGAAGCCTAATCAGGACAAATCTGAAGTTTTAGAGGTGGACACTCTCCTTATCTTAACCTCTTAACCTTGCTGGATTACTTGTCGCCTTTTTTAACAAGTTAGAAATCTGGGTGTTTGTTACCTTCGATAGCTAATTATCAAAACCCATGTAGCAAATGCCTGCAAATCCTCACTTTCTAACTTCGTAGCCATCTCACTCGTATTAACTCTCCTTTTGATCATGGCAGTTTCGAGATTGCCATTTATGCTATCGTTAGCTGCGCCTTGATTACTTGTAACTCCTCGCTGGATTACCAGCCATCACCAGTTCAACTTGTTCAAAACAACTTTGCGAGGGGGAGTTTCTCTTGTGAAACCCTCTCCCCCCCCGTCCTCCATGCATTGTCCTGTTGCTTATTTGTTTCTGAATTACTTTTAAGATTCTTTTTACATATAAGTTATGGAACATCACAACACTCTCTTATCCTCCTCATTGCACTAATCACGACCTTGGACAACTCTTCGCTCTCAATCTTCCCCCGCACTCTGTCCCTCACAGTTGCCTCTTTTGCATGGTGAGCGGGCACTTGACATTGCTTGTTCCTAGAATGTGGAATGAGCTGCCTGCTGCTATACGCTACTTTCCCTCTCGGGTTGCCTTTTAATGTTCTTTAAAGAACCAACTATTTTTTCATGGTATATATATATATATATATAAATATATATATATATATATATATATATATATATATATATATATATATATATATATATATGTATATATATATATATATATATATATATATATATATATATATATATATATATATATATATATATATATATATATATATATTAGGTTGAGGAATAAGTCCTTGCAGGTTTTTTTAATGTTGTGTTGATTTAAGTTTTGTTGACGTGATTTGTGCACATATTAAGAAACAATAATAAATAATGAGAGCAAAATTTGCAAAGGTTAGGCTACGTCTCCTAACAGCATAGCCTATTAGGCTTTTGCTTAGGCTACGTCTTGAATTTGAGTAATAAGTCATTGCAGTTTATTTAAAAGTGTGTGTTAATTTAATTTTTATTCTGTACCCTCAAAATGGAATCTCAAGTTGAAAGAAAGGTGCATTTGTTGTTATTCATTTTTGATCGAGACGGGAACAATGCAAAGGCAGCCAAAGCTCGTCGCGATATTTGTGCTGTGTATGGAGAAAATGCTTTATCAGAAAGGACAGCTCAATGGTGGTTTTGACGTTTCAAAAACGGTCATTTCAATCTTAATGACGAAGAACGTTCTGCTCGCACCCATTAAGTTGGATGAAGATCGATTGAACGACCTTCTTGACAAAAATCATCGTCAATTGACTAGAGAATTGACTGTACAACTAGCGTGTGATCAGAAAACTGTATGACTAACCTTCATTCGATGGGGAAAGTTCAAAAACTCGGTGCATGGGTTCTGTACGCTTTGAGCGAAAGGAACAAACTTCAACGCTCCACGATTGCCGCAGGTTTGCTTGCTCGTCACAAGGCTACTCGTGAATATAAAGACAGATTTTTTCATCGCATCATCTCAGCGACGAAAAGTGGTGTGTTTATGTCAACATGAACTATCGAAAACAATGGCTTAGCCCCAATGAAAAACCACTTCCGCGATTAAAGCAAGGGCTTCATCCACGAAAGACGATGCTGTGTGTGTGGTGGGATTGTGAAGGCATCATTCTTTATGAGCTCCTTGCGAACAACGAGATTATCAATGCATAACTCTACGTTCAACAAATGTATCAACTCGCCGAAGCTATTGGTGAAAAGCGACCTCATCGACGTTATGGAGTAGTTCTGCAACACGACAATGCTCGTCCTCACATTGCCAATATGGCATTGATAAATCCTGCCGCATCCTCCATATTCTTCAGACTTGGCTCCATCGGATTTCCATCTGTTCTGATCGCTCTCCAACAATTTGCGCGGCGTTTCGTTCAATACTGATGTGGAATTAAGAACCTGGCTAGACGAATTCTTCGAGTCAAAATCCATAGATTTTTATTACATAAGCATCGAAAAACTAGTTGAACGTTGGGAAGAAGTCGTAAATAACAACGGAGAATACATTATTGATTAAATTGCATATTGTTATCAATTAAAAATGCAGTTTTTCTAAAATTGTTAATGGCAATGAATAAATTTGATAAAACCGCAAGAACTTATGCCCAAGGTATAAAGCACCTCCTCTATTTAACATATTCAATCAAACTTCTTAGAATTTATCATATTATTTATAAAGTTATATGATGATAATATATATCTTGCTAATATGTTTTAATTATTTAGTATTTTACTAAATGGTGTGTAATTAATAAAATTATATCTTTTCTAAAATCATAATTTAATCAATATTTCTTGTTTCAGCTTAAATTCATAATATGACTAAACTAAAGACCTTACAGAAGCACAGAGAGCGCAAATCCTACTTCTCCATAACCGGGGATTATCACAAAGAGAAATTGCTAAAATAATCAACCAAATGTTCAAGTTAAAAAGTTGTTCAAAAGTTGGAGCAAAGGTTGTACAACACCTACATAGGGAAGATACATCTATCATTCACGCATGACTACGGAATCACAGAAAAACATCTTCTGAACTTGCTGGGGAGTTCAATCAAACTTCAAGTTCAAAAATATCACTCAGAACATTTAGAACGAGGCGTAGAGATCAAGGATCAAAAGATGCAAAGCATGAAAGAACCCATGGATACAGAGACGACAGGAAGGGACCTGAAGCCGCCGAGGAATTGATGGGTAGGTCCACGAGAACAGGCCCGCGCGATGCCGCGCAAATTTAAGGTTCCCTGAGACGTCTCCCATCTTCTTTGCCAAGAAGCCAGGAGTGCTTAGGAAGTTAGTGTGAGGGGGAGCGAATCACTGGTGTGGTCGACAAGTGCTCGCGGAATCTTTGGCGCCCTCATTCCCCGCAATTCCTACGTGTCCATGAACCCAGCAGAATATAATCTCGACATCCACCCGTCTCGCCCCTAACTGCCGCGTCATGGACATCGCGAACCAGGGGGTGCGGAGGTTCCAATGCCCCGAGAGCACTCAGGGCGCTTTGTGAGTCGCTATAGATCACGATCCAGTCTCTTCACCCGGCACGGCGTGTTATCTCCTGTACCGAGCGATATATTGTAACCAGTTTGGTGGTTAAGATAGACCCAGCGCCTGGTCGAGCCCCGCTGCCTTCAAAAGTAGGGTATACGGCGTCTGAGGTTAACAGATATAAAAAACATCTTATGTGGGCCAAAGTTCACGCATGAACAATGTTCTAAAGTTATCTGGTCAGATGAAAGTAATTGTACGGTATGTAACAAAGACTATTGTAATATTTTACGTGGAATTTAACATTTTTGTGACAATTTTGCAGATTTTCAGGATTTCTGGTGCTACCTTTGTGAGACAAAGAGTTGGATAAGCATTTTACCCTCCTGGTGTGTTACTTATTGTGATCTAGAAGGTAAGAGGCTGAGGAAACAGAATTACGAGAGAAAGGGGACAGAAAAGGAAGTACGAGACCGCTGAAAAGAAAGGACTATAAGAGAGAGAGGAAACAAGAGAAGACATTCAAGGCAGAAGAAATTGAATCGGCTTTTGAGATAGGAGGACGGGGGGGGGGGGCATGAGAGGACGTATGAGTCACATAAGATAGCAGAAGACGTAAGAGAGAGAGGGAGGGGGGAGGAGATGACGTGGAGAGGGAGGGCACAAAAAAAAAGAAGTACAATACAGAGGGAAAATTAGAGGACGTCCAGAAGAGACATAATAGGACGTAAGGCACATGTGAAAGAGGACAGAAGGTACTAAAGAGGAAGTAAGAAGAAGAAGGGAGATTATAGGATGTAAGAGACTTAGGAAACTGAAGAGAGCCAACGAGACAGCGGGAGGAGGAGAGGACGCATTATTAATAGGATAAACGCAGGAAATACAGACAAAGAGGACAGACAAGTTCGCAAGAAACAAAGGAGATGGAAGAGGTCGTGCGAGAAGGGGGCAGAAAAGGACAGGATAGGACGTACGAGATGAGAGGAGATACGGGATAGAGGGAACAAGAGAGGACCTACTAGACAGAGAGGACATGAAATAGGAGAAATGAGAGGACACACATGAAATAGCAGAAAGGAGAGGACACACATGAGATAGTGGAAAGGAGAGGACGCACATGAGATAGGAAAAAGGAGAGGACGTACATGAGGTAGGGGAAAAGAGAGGACGCACGCGAGATAGGGGAAAGGAGAGGACGCACATAAGATAGAGAGAAGGAGAGGACGCACAGGAGAGAGGAAAGGGCGTAGGGGACAGAAAGGATGATTGGCTACACTATTGCTGCCATGCAAACACAACTCCTAGATTAAAAATGTTCTGGTTGTTTTTGTTTTGGATTTTGCTACCAGTTCTTACTCTCTAGTACTTACCTCTGTCGCTAGATGGCAGCTGCCATAAAATCGACCTGAATCAGAACGCCACCCGTTAACTTACCACGACCAATGCGGACTAACTTCCTGGTGTGTGTGGGTGTGTGTAATTGGTGTTTCACGAAAGAGTAATTTAGTGAAGAGGTTTAGTTATTTAAGTGATAAGTTAGATCAATAACCATAAATTAGCTGTCGTTTTTAACCGGAAAAAGAGAAAACTAACGAGGCATCACCAAAATGGTTTGTGGAAGAGGCTCTTAAAGAAAGCGATAAAGTTAATGGAGGAGAAAATCCGACAGGGGCGCAAAGCCCGAGGAAGACGCATGGCCGTGACGTCATTTGGTGAAATGTTAACTCAGGACATAAAATTTTCTCCTATTCATTATGCATATTTTCCTTAGCAACGGTTTACACTCATTAACAACGCTTTGTACTCTTTAACAACCATTGGTACTCTTAAACAGCTATCGGTACTCTTTAACAACCATTTGCACTCTTTAACAACGATTAGTACTCTTTAACAACTATTGGCACTCATTAACAACGATTTATACTCTTAACAGTTATTGGTGATCTTTAACAAAGCTTGGTACTCCTCAGCAACCATTGGTACTTTTTAACAACCATTTGCACTCTTTAACAACGATTTGTACTCCTTAACAACGATTGCGATTTTTTTAAGAGCGATTGGCACTCCTTAACAACCATTGACACTACATAACAAACTTGGCACTCCTTAACAACTATAGGTACTCCTTAAAAACCATTGGTACTCCTTAACAACGATTAGCATTCCTTAACAACCATTGGTACTCCCTAACAACCATTGGTACTCCTTAACAACCAGTGGTACTCCTTAACAACGATTGGCACTCCTTAACAACGATTGACACTCCTTAACAACGATTATGAATTTGTAAGAGCGATTGGCTCTCCTTAATAACCATTGGCACTCCTTAACAACCATTGGTGCTCCTTAACAACCATTTGTACTCCTTAACAACGATTAGCATTCCTTAACAACCATTGATACTCCTTAACAACCATTGTACTCATTAACAACGATTGATACTCTTTAACAACGATTGGCTTTCCTTAATAACAATTTGCACTCCTTAACAAGCACACTTTAACAAAGATTGGCACTTAACGCAGTTGCAACCAAAGAACACTCATGTCTACTTCATTCACCAACCACGGGGTAACAATCTCTCAACCATACTGATTATGCTACACAGCCAAACACACAAACAGGAACTCAAATTAAAACTTCTGCCAAAATGCCATGATCGAATCGGTGAAATCAGAGGAGGGTGTAAATTTGGGGAAGATTCCCTGAATAAAACGGAGAGTACTAGTAGTAAACATAATTGTGATAATAATAATGATAAAAACAACAATACCACAAGTAATTAATAACAATAGGAACAATGATAATAATAATAATGCTAATAGTAATAATAAACAATAATAGTGATTATAATGCCAAACGCAGTGTATCCATATACGTACACATAGTTTGAGGTATCTATTTAGATTGCAATTCACAGTGTATTTACATTGATTTGCCATTTCCTCCTTACCACTACTTGAAACCTCCTTGGTATCAAAGATGATACTTCTTTGGAATGAGAGATAAAAAAAAATACTGTAATGCTTTTGAACAATAATAAATGTTAAAGCTATAAATGTGCTCATTTAGAGAATATGGCTTAGGCATGGAACCTTATTTGCCTCTAATTATTAACAGTCAGCAACAAATGGAGTTAAAGAAGAGAAAGAATAAATCAAGCACTAGAATTGCACCAGCAAAGTGCTCGCAGGAATAGGAAGAATTGTAACAAATGTCCACACGTATATATATATATATATATATATATATATATATATATATATATATATATATATATATATATATATATATATATATATATATTTGTAAGCCGGTCTAGGAAATTAAGCGGGAAGGCGAGAATTCAGATAGCAGTAAAATTTGGCGACAGTGTAATAAAAACCAACATTTCGCGTGTGGGAATGGAATTAGGCCGAGACAGCTGTCTGTGTCTCAGAAATGACAAAATTATATCGAAGAAGTGAAAATTCGTAGGCGTCATAACTTGATTAGCTTCGGAGACCATGGTATGATAAAATACCGCCTAGTGGGCGGAGATAAAAACATTGTGATTCCAGAGGTGAAAAGAGGCCACGCCTCCTGTACTATTTATAGAAGAAAATTGGAGAACTCGACACTTGGGCAGACAGTTAAGTCACACAGACGGAGAGACACCGTAAGATAGATTGTAAAGAACTAATTATGGTTCTTAGCGTCGCGAAGCTCCCGTTGTATTCGCCTAAGTCTTGTTCCCGTAACACTCGTTTTCGTGACCAGTAGTGAAATATTTCCTGACAGTATCGTGTAAACGCGAGCCTCCCTTATGCTTTGCTTGTTTTGTTTGTCTGAATTAAACATTTATTTTTCTTTACGTGATCCCTATCAGTCCCTTTTCGATCATAAAGCCTTCGGTAAGACCAGCCAGGTCGACTTGAGGGACCTCTCCAAAATATCCGTGACATTAATTCCTTTCCCTCTATAATCCGGGTGACAGTCACTAATAATATACATCAGCTAGTCGAACCTTTCCCCTATAAACAGGTCACCTAAAACAAACTTAACCCCCATAAATCCACTTGTCACAGTTTACATATACCGGATTAGGCAAAATTTCTTTTACACTTGCTGTTTTTTTATCTTTCTAGAGCTTTATGTATGTGATAGCCAAAGTTCCATTAAAGCAACTTAAAGTTCTATTTTTCCAGGATGTCTCATTAAAACGTCTTTTCCATCCATTGTGTGAGGTGTGTCGAGATGGAAGTGAAAAGAATCGAGATTTCTGTTGTCCTGCGCGCGGACCACAACAAGTCTGACATCGTCAAGCGGCTCAATGTCAACCGGATGCGAGTCCACAGAGTCGCAAAGAGGTTCAAGAACGGGGGAAGACCTCGAAGATCGACCTAGCTCAGGCAGACCTCAAGTCGTTGACCGTTTGGCTTTGAGAAAAGCCTTCGAAAGTGTTCCAAAGGTCAAAATGACAGCGCTCGCGAAGAATGCATCTCGGTGGCGACAGTGTCCAGGGGCGTAAGGAGGAGGGCGATAAGAGCTTGAAGTGCGTGGAAAGGCCTTTGCTCACCGACCGTATGCAAAAACAATGTCGGGAGCACTGTCATGCAGTCATGGCAATCGAATGCTTAATTTTCTGATGAAGAAAAAAAACAATCGCGGTCGATACGGTCATCAAGAAGCAGAACGACCGCATGGTAAGCTTCGGATAGGATGTCTCCTAATTCCGCTACGTGTCTACGACCAAGCACCCGGCAACCGTGATGTTGTTTGGCGTCTTGGCTTCAAATGGCGAGAATATGCCACCCGTGTGGTTTGCGGCGTGGTTCGCAGCCCGTCACAGGCTCAGTGCGGCCGATGACAGAGACATCTTCACAACGAAAGTCCTGCCCTAGGTGAGAAAGATCACGAAGAAGGCGGACTAAGTCTTTCAGCAGGACGGTGCCCTGACCCACACGGCCAAGACCGTGTAAAAAAAGTTGGGGTCGAACATGAACTTCCGGTCGAAGGACTTTTGGCTGCGGCAGTCGCTCGATCTAAATCCTCACGACTACAACGTGTGGGTGCATGCCGAGGCCAAGCCCCGCAATGTCCACCACAGCAACGTCGATGAGCTTAAGTCCTTCTTCAACCGCGTGTGGGATGTCATGAAGAAGGACTTCGTCTGCAACGTGTGCGCTGCCTTTAGTTCTCGCCTGGAGCGCATGTTCGCAGACAAAGGCGGGCACATTGATTAATATTGCAATTTAAACACACATTAATATGTGAAAATATTAAAAACTTGTCAAACTGCATCAAAACTATCATTATGTCCTTTGATGTAAGCGTCGTAACGAGTGTAAAAGGACTTTTGCAATACCCGTTACATAAGTACGCTATTACCATATTTGACGGCATGAGTGTTGTAGTGATGATAATAATAATTGGCCTTGGGCCTTACCTCAACGATCTTCCATTTTGTCTTCTCTTAAAGACGAGTGAGAGTGCCAATGTTTAAACAAATGAATCTAGGCGAATTTACTGAAAACAATTTACCGACAACAATTCATTGACAACAATTTACCGACAACAATTCATTGACAACAATTTACCGACAACAATTCTTTGACAACATTTTTCTGACAACAATTTACAGACAACAATTCATTGACAACAATTTACCGACAACAATTCATTGACAACAATTTACCGACAACAATTCATTGACAATAATTTACCGACAACAATTCAGTGACAACAATTTACCGACAATAATTCTTTGACAACATTTTTCCGACAACAATTCTTTCACAACAATTTACCGACAACAATTCTTTGACAGCAATTTATCGGCAACAATTCTTTCATAACAATGTACCGAGAACAATTCTTTGACAACAATTTACCGACAACAATTCTTTGACAACAATTCATTGGCAACAATTTATCGACAACAATTCTTTGACAACAATTTACCGAGAACAATTCTTTGACAACAATTTGCCGACAACAATTTACCGAAAACAATTCTTTGACAACAATTTACCTACAACAATTTATCGACAACAATTCTTTGACAACAATTTATCGACAACAATTCTTTAACAACAATTTACCGACAACAATTCTTTGACAACAATTTACCGACAACAATTCTTTGATAACAATTTACAGACAACAATTCTTTGGCAACAATTTACCGACAACAATCCATTAACAGCAATTCTTTGACAACAATTCTTTGACAACAATTCATTGGCAACAATTTACCGACAACAATTCATTGACAACAATATACCGACAACAATTCTTTGACAATAATTTACCGATAACAATTCTTTAACAACAATTTACCGTCAACAATTTACCGACAACAATTCATTGACCAATTTACAGAAAACAATTCTTTGACAACAATTTACCGACAACAATTCATCGACAAGCTCAATTTATCGATATACACAATTCACCGAGAACAATTCATTGACAACATTTTACCGACAACAATTCTTTGACAACAATTCATTGACAAGCTCAATTTATCGATATACACAATTCACCGACAATAATTCAAAGATTTTTTTTTAAATATTCTAATTTTAAATAAATGTATAACTAAGTCGTCTTTTGATCCTTAATTTAGCACACTTTTATATTTGATATAGGAAATAATCACTTTCATAGGATTTATTTGGCATATTACAAAAACAAGGTAGAATTTCTCTTCATAGTATTTATTAAGAATAGTTAAAAAATTTTAATGGCAGAACTATTAAAAATGACAAATTAGTTTAAACTAGACTTAAAACTATAAATTGGTTTATTTAAAATCAGAAAGCTAAGCTATGGACTATTTATTGCCCGCAAATAATGAACGGCGTTGCTATATCATGGATATCTTTCTAAAAATGTTTTTTATCCATTCAGAAGAGTCACGATATTTCTTTCTTTGTGGTTGAGATGAAGTACCATCCAAGTATTGATCTACTTTGACATCATTATAGTTTTGTTCTTTCTTAAGGCAGTCGCAAAACTTCCAAATATTAGGGTGGTGTCCAGCAACCTGTTTCTCAAGTGTCCTATGCCATCCTTCAAGCGAATTATTTGTTTTCAGTAAAGAATGTAAAACGGTTTCGTAAACATTCCACATCACGAGCTCAAACTTCGTAGGTCTGCGTCGGTTTCTCCTCTCGGGACGACCTATACACGTATTTTCAAATTGGTCTACTACAGCTTGAGCTTCGCGCGGAAAGATATCACTATCACATACTAAATTAAATGTACTGACAACCCTGTTAACAAGTGCATATGCTAATGCCCGCAAATAACGGAGATTGAGAACGAAATCTGCATCCGCTTCATATCTTCTTTTCAGTCCATTAGCTTGTATTCGTATGAGACTAAAGATAAACTGAAAATAATGGAAGAAACATTCTTTTAATATTACGTTTGAGAATTCTTTTTTGCATGCCTTTATCATTGCGGGTTCAAAATCAAGAGTTATCGAGGAAGGAGACAAAAAAAATGTGAGAGTATATTGATCGGTGATTTAGTGCTTCGGCTGTTTCTTACTTGATTATTGGCTAATTATAAACAAGTGTACAACCACAACCTAACTCTTTACTTCCCCCTACTTTGCAATCCAAGCTAATTCGGTAATTTGATGTTTCGGCACTTTCATAGAGATTTAACATGATATTTTTTCTCTCTCGATGAATTGTGTATGTCGATAAATTGAGCGTGTCGATGAATTGTTGTCGATGAATTGTGTCGGAGAATTGTTGTCGGTAAATTGTTGTTGGTAAAATCGCCGGATCCCGCCAAAAATATTGGCACTCTGAGGTATCAAAATGCCAAACACATAAACAATTTTCCCAGATCCTGCAAAGCAGCACGCGCCAACATAAATTCCTCTCCAATTTATTTTTCCCCTCTTTCGAGACGGCGCGCTCCGTCTACGAAGGCAATGGTGTCACAGCCATTATAATAAGCCTCCTCCCACGTAAATCTGCCTTCCGCCACATTCCTCGTATAAATCATATGCAAGTAAGCATTAAGCACCCAAACTCCTCTCAGGCTGCTTTCTTCCACCATCCTTAAGACGCCTCCCCTTTGTCTTCAGCAACAAGAAAGGTGTACTCTTCCCTCGCCCATTCTTTTCCCCCTTAGACACAATTCTTCCCTTGACAAGACCAAATTAGGAGCGTCTATTTTCCTGAGTTATCCCGTTTGTTACACCTATAGGATGCATATTTATACTTCCCCTTTTAGTGTGTGGGGAAAGGAGGGGAAAATGTAAACATGGGGTGATGGTAAACAAAGAAAAATTGGATGTTATTGATATACTATTAAAATGTCCTTCACGTCAGCTATTTAGCAATATGTTGGAAAAATAAAGGTTTGATTTTATTTTTAAATTAAATGTGTAATCCATGAGGTCACGCATCATCATATTTTAATTAACGCTCATTTCAATTGTAGAATTCCCCCACCCCCCCACCTCGGATGTGCTTGGGGTGGAGATTGTACACATGAATGTTGCTGGGGTGGACATTCTACAGTTGATCATAGCTCGTGATACTAATTACCTAGTTAAAACAGCCAGGTAATAACAGATAGTTAAAATAGGTTATTCATTGGGGGCATATAATAGGTTACAAAGTGAAGAGGATATCGACATTCCTGAATACTTATTGTTCTCGTGACTACTGCGGTGACCTGTTGTGAATCCTAATTATAGGAATTCTATTCTCACCCATGGATCGTGATACTTTTCAAGCTGTGATTTTTCCTTTGCCGTGCGAGGATTTTTTTTACCTGTGATTAACTGGTTAAAACAACATGGAATTTTAAAACGTGAGGTTGATTGCGCGATTTTTAGTCGCATGCGACTAAAAATGAAATGGACGAAATCTGCAAATACAAGATCGTTATGCATCGAAATACCAAGTGAAAGACTGCTCAAAATATAAGTCAACATTGCCAATACGGACCGGATCCTTTTTTACAAAGTGAAATTTTCCATTGTAGACGTGGGTCCACGCTATTTATTTATGGACTGAAAAGGCTGGAGAAAAAGCTGCATCCAGAAAATTATAAAATATTTCAGAGAAGACCATGGTACACTGCTACAACATTTTCGTGAAGTATGTACTATCTACTTCAGAGCGAATCCTATTATTTCTCTAGGAGGTCCCGGAGTTGTTGTGGAGGAGGACGAGTCTTGTTTTTCTCACAAGCCAAAGCACCATCGTGGACGGGCGCCTCTTTCGTCATTGTGGGATTTAGGTTTAATTGACACGAATGTAACTCCTTCGGTTGGCTACATGGAGATCGTGGATCGAAGAGATACGGCTACGCTTTTGCTCATTGTGCAAGCAATTGTGCAACATGGGTCTATCCTTCATACCGACGAATGGAGATTCTACCAAAATTTGCAAGTTCTTGGGTTCACTCACAAGACCCTCAACTATTCAGTGAACTTTGTCGGCCGGTGAATAGCAGTGGAGTGCAGTCAATGGAAGCAAGAAAAAGAAAAAGAAATCGAACCCCAACAATTAATATGACAACAGCAGAATCAATTCTATTCTCATATGTATACTTGCCTACACTTGTATACGCAATACGATACCGTTCACTTTCAATCGAATTGGCGTTAGGCCCTGATGGGCCAGACTGCAATTGAAGAAATGCATCCTTCTCATCAAGATTTCTACTTTTTTTATCTCTTAATTTCAATAATAGTTCTGCTTTGGGGTTCTTTGGAATGAATAGTTTAAAAGATGTCTTGCTTTTCCTAGCAATAATATACATTCATTAGAGTTTTATGATTTTTATCTAGATATTTTAACGCCGTGTTAGAATTGAGAAAAATATAACCTATTTGTATAAGGAAAAGGAAGCAAATTTATTTTTTCAGTCATCGGCTAGCATCTAGTAATCCTACCGGGTTGCTCTGAAAATTAAACATTTTTAAGGTTATTTTTAAATACTGGTTCTGAGAATGAAAGCAGCTACATAAACTCTGTATAGTTACGCTCTTGTATCTTAACATTTAAATAAAGTTTAAAAAATAACATTTAAATAAAGTGATTAGCTTACAATTTTATAGTTATTTTTAATGAAAAACATATTAACTTCATTTAACATATTTATTTTTCAAAACTTGAATTGCTTCTTCAGCTTCAAAAGTCACCGCACGCCACTGGTGAATAGAGTCCATACTCAACATATTGACTCGTACTGGAACGAACACAAGACCCAAATAAAGACAATGCGTGGCATTGAAAGAGAATCTTTGAATTCTTACATACGAGAATTCATGTGGAAAGACAGGTACTTAAATGGTTTTGAAAATTTGTGTCAACACATTGCTTTGAAATATCCTTAATAAATATATTGCTTCATTTGTCTTATTATTTAAACATTATGTATCTAGGTGGAGTTTGTACAATTGACTTTATTTGGAGTGGAGATTCTACAGTTGATAAGTGCGAGGAGGAGATTCAACAATTTTGATCCCAGTTATTTTAATTCAGATTTTTCCTCTTTCATGCAAATTTTCAACTTTAGGCGATGAAGAGAATAGTTATATTAAATCTTAAAATTTATTGTGGTAGTATTTGGTATTCCTGTTATTGGCTCTTCCTACAATACAAACTAATTTCAAACTCTGCATCCACTCATCTTCAAATCCCCGAAATTCTTGTGATGCTCGCTAACATCTCTGCTGTTAGCTTCTTCATCAATACAAGTTGGTTTCATATTTTGGGTTTACTTATTTTCAGATCTTAAAATTTCTTTTAGTGCTGTTTAGCATCACCATCATTAGCGCCCCTCACAGTATAAATTAATTTCAGATCTTCTCCTCATCTTAAAATCTCTTGTAATTCGATCTGGGGTCCCTACTATTGACTCATCCAACAACACAAACTAAGTTAAGATTCTGAGTCCAGTCGTCTTCAGATCTCAAAATTTATGGGGATGCTATCTGACATCCCTGATATTGGCCCGCAATGCAAACGGATTTTGTACCCTGCGCCCATCCTCGTCAAAGTTTAGTCATTTGTTGCACTCTCAATTCTTCCGACAATGAAGTTAGAAGGAAGTAGAGAAACCTCAAAGGCCTTAAAGCTTACTCAAGGAGATTTCCATGTTTGTTTACTTATTTTCATACATACGAGTTGCCCCAATAACTTTACCACAATGTTTAGAAGCGATAGGGTAAGTATAATTTTGTTTAACTTTTTTGTAAACACAACTGGGCTTGTACTTTTCACAACATGTTCGAACAGTTGATTCCATGCGTTTGACTATGCGATACGAAAATGAATTTCCATTGTTTGTGGAGAATCTTTTAGCTTCTAATTTCCATCTAATGCCACGCGTCGGATTTTCGTTAATTGTGAATAGCTTCCTCTAATCTAGATCGTCATTGCCGTTTATTATTCTGTAAACATAGTTGTCCTCGTAGTCTTCTTGTCTCCAGGAAAAACACGTTGAGGTCCGTCAGCCTTATTTCGTAGCTTTTGTGTCTGATTGATGGTATTAATTTCGTTGCCATAGCCTGCAACTTCTCTAGCCCCTTGCACGTCTTTCCTGAGGGAAGGTGACCATACTTGGGCACAATATTCCAGTTGGGGCTGTACTAATGAATTATACAAGGAAAGGACGATCTCTCTGTTGCAGAATTTAAATTGTCGTTTGATATACCGCAGTAATATGTATGCCTTCTTCTCTACCTCTAAACATTGTTTCGAGAATTTCAAATCACTCATGACAAACACTCTTAGACTTTCTCGCTCTCTGATGTCACCAATTTATAGTGTAGCAGTGTGTAGTCCTTTCTTTGATTTTCTGCCTTAGATGCATCACTTTACACATATCTACATTAAAAGGCATCTGCCAGGTCATAGACCATTTGCCTAATATTTCACGATCCGTTTGAATTTTATCTCTTTCCTCGGTGTTACCTAACCCGGAGCCTAGTTTTGTGTCATGCGAAAAGTAAGAAATGCTACTAAGGATCCCTGCATCTCTGCCGTTACCTTATATAATGATTAGTATTAGACCATGCATAGACCTTTGTGGCACTCCACTTGTTATCGGGGCCCAATCTGATGCAGATGAATTTAAAATTACTCTCTGTTTTCGGCTTTTGACTCTATTTCCTGAAATCCCAATCGCCTCCATTTTCAACATTAATTCCCTACGAGGAATCTTGTCGAAGGATTTTCTAAAGTGCAAGTATACGACGTCTACTGGTGGGATTTCTGCTTCTCCCCGTCGTCATCCTTGATGTGAAGAGCTTATAAACGGACGCCACCACCCAAGAGCCAGTGGTATCCGCCGTTTCCTTCGCTGAATACCAGTGAGTCATGCCAATGGTTTTACCCTTCCCTAAGACACTTCCTTTCTCTTTGCCTTACGTCAACCAGAATTCTGTGGGAGTGGTTCTTCCTGAATTCTAGCCTTCTAATGGTCAGTCAGCCCCCTCCCCCTACTCTTCTAATCCGTGATATCTGTGCACTTATCTATGTTCCCTCAGGCTCGTCTAATAAGGCTTTGGCACGTTGGTTGCCGGGCAGTGATGCAACAGATGGCTCGGACAGTCCTTCCGCTGATTTCCCGTGACTACAGATAAAAAACTATCGCCATTTGAAACTAAGGCTCTGCGACGAATATTGGCAGCGAAATGGTGGGATAAAAGAGTGTCAAATACCAGAATCAGAGAAATAACGGGGGTGCAACCGGTCGATAAGTTTGTTAGATTTTCCCGTTGGAAATGGTTAGGTCATGTTTCTAGAAAGCAGGGTATAGTTTGGGATATACTAGGGTTGGTGGGCCCTAGCAGAAGAGGTAGAGGTAGTCCTAGGGAGACTTGGATAAGGACTATGAGGCGATGAGCAGGAGATGATGGTTGGGAAGATCTTGACGCATTAGCTCAAGATAGAGCGTGGTGGCGTGAGTTCATTGAGGCCCTATGCATCCCCATGGGTGCCACAGGTAATGATTGATTGATCGATATAAAGAGAATCTTTAACTCGCAATGGCTGGCCAACTGACATTCCCACAATAACGAGACTCCACCATACAAAGAGCCTCACGCCATAGTATTTAGTCGACTTCTTCCACAAATCCGCCATAAATAGGCCACTCAGGACGAACCCATAAGCACTTTAAGGTCATCATCCGGTTGTGAGCAATTCTTACTCCACCAGCCTCATTATTCCCAACGTGTAAGTCATAATACTCTCCTTTCTTCCGTTGCTGCTGCTACTTTTATCTCCTCCTAACTTTCCGTCGCTACTGCTGCGTTCTTCACCTCCTAGCCTCCCATTGCTACTGCTGCTTTCAACCTTTCCTAGCCCCCCGTTGCCCCTGCTGCTTTCATTTCCTCCTAACATCCCGTTCTTACTGCTATTTCATCCCCTAGTAGCCTCTGTTGCAGCTGCTACTGCTGCTTTCATCCCCCTTCAACCTCTAGTTTCTGCTGCTGCTGGTTTCATCTCCTCCTAGCCTCGCGTTGCTGAGGTTGCTTTCCCCTCCTCCTAACCACATTGGTGCTGCTTTCATCTCCTCCAAGACTCGTACAGAATATTTACGAGCGATCCTTTTCGATGGCCTAGAGTTTTTTCAAGGAACAAAGTATTCTCCCTTACTTCTGCCCCTCACTGCAACTCTCAGATATTCCATTTATTTCCCTCTGTCGCACCCGTTTATTCATCCCCAATCCCCATAGCATAATTTTTTTCACTTGTCACTCTCACCGAGGTCAAACAAAGACAATTCCTCTCTCCATAACAAAATTGTTCCCACAAAGTTATCCTTGTTGCGCTATTATATCATTCAGTGTGGTGTAAGCTTTGACTCTTAAAAAGTGGACTATTGCGGCTTCTCTTTACGTGGGACGTGCAAGGAAATAATCCCATGAATGTTTTAAATGATATTATGTCTTCAACTACCACCAATATGAGTTTCAGAGCCGCTTATTCTATCAACTACGTTTTTATCCAAGTTTATATTTTGGGCCTACTTATGGGCTAGGTTTTGTAGGCACTACTTCCTCTGATGGATACTAAATTGAATGACAGTAAGGCCTATTCGCTTTTGCTTTGATTCACTCCCCAAATCAACGAGGGCATTTACTGCTCTGAGTGAATTTGGAGGAAGTTGAATACATACATTTTACTCTGGATGATTGCGAGATTGGATTTTATTAACATTTGCAGTAACTAATAAATTTAATATTCTAATATAAAAAGATAACACACAAAAGTTGGAATTATTCCCTTCAACAGAAATTACTACTCATATAGGATGAGGCCGAGAGGACCTACTTTTTTGAAAATTTCACAAAATCATTAATTTTAACTTCAAAACTTTTTATTGCCATTAATGTATTCATCTTGAATTAGTATTTGACAAAATCAAGTGTATAATTAATTATCTATTATTACACTCAATTTATTCGCCTCACTTTAGGCACTATGAAAATGTAATTATATAGGAATTAATAACTATGCTTTTCACTATATGTGCGGAGTGAATTAAATATTCTTTTAGTTCGGTGTAGTTAATGTAACGTTTGTGGAGGTTGCCGGGCAAATAGAGAAATTATTTTTTTTAGAGAAGTCGTCTTCGAGGAGTCGGTCGTTGAAAAGAATAGAGGCGATTAGTGGCAACCGACCTCGGATTCCAGGAGAGATGGGGGCGTCTGCCTAGACAAGTATCACAGGTCTTTTTGGAGTGTATATAAAGTGTTTTGATCGAAGGAGATGAACTTCTGCCTCTTAACTTAGCAAGACGGTTTTATTCCCCAAAATTGGAGGAGTGTTACGTGTCCCATGCTTGGACAAGATTTGCGTTCTTAGGGCAATTTGTTTCTGGTGGAGACCGGAAAGGACGGAGGAATGATCTTATCTGGCGAAAAACAGCAGAGCTTCCCCCACCCATCCCTCTCCCTATCGCTCACGGAAGCAGACTCAATTTTAGGCCAGAAGTTATACTGGTTACACGGACTTGCCTTGTACTTGTGCGCAAATCGTGTATGAAAAGTAGGGAAACGGCGTCCCCACATATCAACTATCTTTTTAATAAGATGATAATGATACCAGCCAACTACTAGTGTTTCGAAATGAACTATTTTCATACTACCACTAATACTATTTCTACTATTACTATTATGTTCCGTCTATTTTTTATATAAATACGTTATTACATCCTCGATTTTAAACATTAAAATATATCTTATGCCCCCACTTAAAACACTACCTCACTTATGTACTCACTACACTGCATTATGTAACCAGTTGCTATCTCACCTTTCCTATTCAATCAATCGCGCTCACTTATGTTCCCACTATTATATCTCACTTATGTATCCACTTACTACACACTCTCTGCGCGACCTACACCCATCTATGAAAGATAAAACCACCACAACCCGTATTTTCCTTCGTAAGCACATTTTTCACAGCCATTTTAGAATGTCTTTTATTATCCGGAAAGTGACTTGACCTTGTTAAATGAGACGAAAGAAGTTTAATGCGGAATTTGCCCCGTCACTAATTTTCAAGGAAAAAGTGCTGAAAATAGAATTCTTTCGTAACAATTTTATTACAACCTTTTACACATATTTTCTTGAGATTTCTTTCTCCTGTATGTAGCTTCCGGAACGCTTTAAGTGTGTGTGATGATGTAGCTAAAGACGGAATTTTGATTAGTTTCCTTCCATCATTGTGATGTCTGGCGAGAGATGAAGGGGAAAGAAGGATGTCAATAAGGAATAAGAATAGCGACAAAAGTTGTGAGTGAGTGACAAGCCTTACCGAACTTCAATAACGGCCCGGTAGGGTGTAGTGTATAAATTTGGGTATAACATCAAAGAAGGAGCTCATGAATCACAAGGAAAATTTTGAGATTTTATTAAGATGGTTTAAATATCTCCGCTTACTCTGATTCTCCTTTATTCTCGTCTTAAAGGACGACAAAATCTCCAATATGCCTCTATACAGAGGCATATTTCCGGCGAATCCAGTTTTGTTGTATGCCACATTTCTTTCTGAAGAGTCCAGTTTTGTTGTATACCACAACATTTCTCTCTAGCGAGTCCAGTGTTGTTGTATGCCACAGCATTTCTTTCTGGCCAGGTCAGATTTACTATACGTTACAGCATACAGCATTTTTGGGGGACGATGTTGTTGTATGCCAGATTATTTTTTTCTGGCGAGCCCAGTTTTTGTTGTATGCCACAACATTCCTTTCTGCTCAGTCTAGTTTTGTTTTATGCCATGCTATTTCCTTCTGGCGAGTCCAGTTTTGTTGTATTTCACAACATTTTTTCCTAGCAAGTACAGTTTTTGTTGTATGCCACAACATTTCTTCCTGGCGAATAAAGTTTTGTTGTATATCACATTTTTTGGCATTCAGACAAGATTTACTATAGGCAAAAATGTCAGACCCTGGAAGCGTATTACTCACTAAACACCCTTAAAACAATTTTAAAATTGACCTAGTCATTTATTAAAACAATAATAATACACCGAAATTTGTATGATGTTCTTCACGACCATAGGTCTTCATGGAACACCTCTATCCCAACTGATGGAGAGCCTGAGGCAAAGGGAGGACGCTTAGCGTATCACCACAGACAGTTCATTCCACATTCTAAAAGCAATTATCGACAAAGTCCAATCACCCATGCGACACAAACGACTGCGAAGAACCTGCAGTAACGAAGTATAACCCAACCGTAGGGTTCATCAATGGCTGGGAATGGGTCAGTAAGGAAGATCCTTGAAGGTGTTCTATTAGATAATCAAAGTCAGTACGAAAGGGGTGGGTGGGGGTGGGAGAGAAATGTCTTTAGGCGGATAAGAACAAAATGCTGTAAAGTTATGATTTAGTTGAGAGGGTGGCGAGAGTTGGGGTAGGAGTGTGTAAGTAGTAATGAAGGCAGGGGGAAAGGAATACATGGATGGCAATCTCAAAACTGTGTTGGTCGAAGTGGAAGCGGAGATGTGTAGAAAGAAGAGAGAGGATATGCTGACTAATAAAGGCCTCCATGGTTAAAAAAAAAAGGAGCATTAGTTTTGCAGCCAACCTACCTGATGGTGCACCCAACAGCACTCTCAATTATCATAAGCCTAAATACTCGTAATATACTTGATACTTTTCAAAATCGTTTTACTTCTTCTTCAGTTAAATTTCAAATAATCCTATTAACATCCAAAAAGTAATTTTAAATGTCTGCTAACAACTAAAAAAAAAAGTCAAAGGCCTGCTAACACCCTTAAAATTAAGCCTACTAATACCCTTCACTCACCTATCACTCTAAAACGATTCATGCAGGAACATTTTCCCTCGTATAGCCTACAGTAATTACCGCCGTGTAGGCTTCTCGTGAATTCCCGCAGTCTGCTTTAGATGGCCGTGTTAACGGGTGTTTTCGCATGAGTTTTTTTTCCTCAAACCCTTTGTCTATATTGCAGAAACACGACAGACCTGTCGCATAATGTTCCCTTCGGGGATTTTATTTGTTTTTATTTCGATTGGGTTTCATAAAGTAGGTTAAAAAATACCGCTGTTGTTTGGAGAAACGGCACCTGTTTCTCTCCTAAGTTTTTTTAGGATTGGGAAAGTTATTAGAATTTAGAACGGGGCTGGAGGAAGAGGGAATATTTGAGGGAAATTACATTTTAGAACGTGTATGTTAGTAAAATCGTTTTATTTCGGAGTAGACTCCCTGGTTGGATTATTATGGCTATTAAGAGATTAGTAATTATTTTATTAGAAGAAATACAGGTAGTGCTAAAAGGGCTATTGTTGCTGTGAAAAGGAGGCGTGCGTAAAAGCCTATTCTTCAGTGTGAGAAATAGCGATGCGCTGTGCTTTGTTCCGGTTGTTATGGCGACTGAATCTTTCGGGGAGCAGGTAAAGGCTTGATTTCGTTGACCTGTGTAGAGGCGCATAAGGAAAGGTTAGGTTGGTTTCATGGTTCTGTATATCTCCTTTCTTTTCTATTCATTTTATGGCATTAATATATTCAAACTTCCATCCCATGGCAATAGTGAATTAAATACCTCTTTTCGTTGGCAGCTTAATAAAGGTAAAATTAAATCGAAGAAAAACGCATCGCAAAATCACGGTTCGATCCCCATCGTGCTGCTCGAAGACATCAAGAGAGCACTCTCATCATTCCATACTTTCAGAAGCAGAAGATAAACTCAGAATTAGACTAAAAACAGCTGAAATATTTTTTACGGCCTTGATTTTTTTGGACGGGCAATTAATAGCAAATCTCTTTTAACTTTGAGTTCTATTAAGAAGAAAAATGTTAACCTTTAAACCACGGCATATTTCGACGAATCGCATAAATTTTCTGACCGATCGAGTTTCTGATAGCATTTTTTCCCCGACGAGTCCAGAGTTGCTGTTGACAAAACAATATTTCGGACGATTCCAGATTTTCTGTATGACACAGCATTATTTTCCGACGAGTGCAAATTTGCTGAAAGACAGCATTTTTTTTTCTGGCGAGTTCAGATATACTGTGGCACCATTTTTTTCCGACAAGTCAAGCAAGGGCTGCTGTATGAAAACATTTTTTTCTTCTAGAAAGCCAAATTTGCTGTATGACACAGCATTTTTTTCTAGGAAGGCTAGATTTCCTGTATGGCACAGCACCTTTTCCGGCCTGGTCCAGAGTTGCTGTATGAAACAGCATTTTATTCTGGTAAGTCCAGATTTGCTGTATGACATTTTTTTCTGGCGAGTCCAGAGATGTTGTAGGGCACATCATTTTTTTCTGACAATTCCAGATTTGCTGTATAGCACAGAACTTTTTTATGCCTGGTCCAGAGTTGCTGCATGACACAGCCTTTTTTTATGGCGAGTCCCAATTTGCAGTATGACACATCATTTTTGTATGGCCTATGTATATATGCAAAAAGACAGTATATTAGGCCTTGCAAAGAAATTAAATTATAGAATAAATTTGGTTAATTTGGTTAATATATATATATATATATATATATATATATATATATATATATATATATATATATATATATATATATATATATATATATATATATATGAGGAATTAAACCACATTCTCCGAAGACAATTTAATTCAGAACAGTTTCGGTGTATCTCACACCCTTTTTCAACTGACACTGGGCAGAAAATATAAAAGAAGTGCATATAAGCATAACACAAGATCCCCTCTTTTTTTCCCCCAATCCCCTACTTGTGGCTAATCTGGGGAAGGGGGGGTAGGCCTAAACATATTGAAGGGCTGGCATTTTACTATTTTGTTTATTTGCGATCTTATTACAGGGTTAAAAGAAAATTGACCCTCAGATAGATTTAAATTAGGAACTGACGATATCAAGGTCGATTCTACGATTCTTCTCTTAACATAGTTGGCCGATTTAAATAACATTTTACTTCCATTGAAATCGACCGTATGATTCAAGTCTCTAACATGGCAGAATATTCAACTACTTTCGCTGCCCACTCTAATATCTCTTTTGTGTTCGTACAATCTCTTGTCTAGATTTCTCCCCGTTTTTCCTATATAAACTTTATGGCAATCGTTGCATGGTACTGCATATACTCCTATGTTATGATGTTCTTTGGGTTTCCTGGCCATCATCAATTGGCTTAAGGAATTATTATATTTAAAGGCTAGATTAAAACCCGCTTTTCCAAATATGTCCTTTAAACTATTTAATTTATTATTAAATAGCAATGTTATACATTTGTTGAAGTCGTTAGTGCAGGAAGGTAATAAGCCTTCCCGCACTAAAGACTTCAACGGGGAGAAATCTAGACAAGAGATTGTACGAACACAAAAGAGATATTAGAGTGGGCAGCGAAAGTAGTGGAAAATTCTGCCATGTTAGAGACTTGAATCATACGGTCGATTTCAATGGAAGTAAAATGTTATTTAAATCGGCTAACTATGTTAAGAGAAGAATCGTAGAATCGACCTTGATATCGTCAGTTCCTAATTTAAATCTATCTGAGGGTCAATTTTCTTTTAATACTGTAATAAGATCGCAAATAAACAAAATAGTAAAATGCCAGCCCTTCAATATGTTTAGGCCTACCCCCCCTTCCCCAGATTAGCCACAAGTAGGGGATTGGGGGAAAAAAAGAGGGGATCTTGTGTTATGCTTATATGCACTTCTTTTATATTTTTTGCCCAGTGTCAGTTGAAAAAGGGTGTGAGATACACCGAAACTGTTCTGAATTAAATTGTCTTCGGAGAATGTGGTTTAGTTCCTCATCTTTTCTTGCGATATTGCATTAATTTTCATCATATATATATATATATATATATATATATATATATATATATATATATATATATATATATATATATATATATATAAATATATATATATATATATATATATATATAATATTTTATTATACAAGATTTGTTTTCGTCAAGTTCTAAGTCTTTTATTCACCATTTCTTCGATCCCACCAGTATATATATATATATATATTAAGGTAAACATATTCTTCATATGTTCTTGTTTTGCCTAAATATATTTGATTTCGTTAAAAAAAAGAATTATTTTTTTTTCAAAATCTGCCATCTAGAGTTGACTGTAATCTTTTGTATTCGGATTTAATGACCTTTTATCCTCCTACTGAAGCAGCTTTCTTTTTAGATTGATTTGTAGGGGTATTTTTATTTGTGTCATCCTTTATTTTGTAGATCTTGTAAAGATGAGCCATCCTAAGTTTTTTCCCAACTCTAATATAACCTAACCTAACCTAAACATTCCTAGCCTATTCTAGAATATGTTGGGTTAGGTTTACTTAGGTTAAGTTAGGTTAGGGTCGAAAAAACCGTGGATGGCTCATCCTTACAAGATCCTAATTTTATTATTTTTAAGTTATAAAAAAGCGAAAACCATCCATGTCCGCCCAAGCAAATATTTGGGAAATTTCTTTGCGGTTAAATGGTAATGTTAGAGAAGGTGTAACTGTTTCGAAGGTGCCTTGTCTACGAAGATACTATTTAGAGCATTATATACCAGGAGTGGACGCAACTCTCTTGGCCTAGTCTACTTCTCGAAAGCAAGTCCCGTTTCAGGAGGTCAAGAGGTCTTGCAAATCAGATCATCCTTCAATTCGCTTATTAAATCCTCAAATTCCATTCGACTGTTGCCTTTTGCCTCTTTCACGCAACAAATCACCAGCTTCGGCGAAGTTGAAAACAATTTTGGATGTTTCACCCCAAGTGCTACCTTTCAAACACCTTCATTTGAATACCATCGAATTTAAACACTTGTAAGATTTCCCTACATTTACCAAATTACGAAGCGGCAATCCAAGATATAAACAAATCCTGAATGTGCTCATTCGCTCAAATAAGGTACGTCTCATTCTCACTCACTTCACTCTGGCAAGAGCTTTTCTCAATTGCACTTCCCGGTCTCTAGCAGGCGCGGATCTCGGGGTGGCTAAGGGGTTGAAGACCCCCTCAAATTTCAGACCATTTATGTTTATTTTTCTTTTTTTAAGCCATATTTGTATTTTTCTATTCAGAAAGAGTTATGTAATAATATAGAATATATATAAAAACAGCTTTGTAAACCGTTGCGATCGAATGTACCTTATATGATACATGTCTAAAATAGAGGTAAATAATGATTAAAATAATGATTAAATTCAATATTATACCTTAACTGATGTCCCAAGACTATAATTCATAATTATCTGATGTGTGGAAAAATTCGGATCTGAGAGAGTTAGTGCTCACTCCTGTGTGAGTTATTTATTTATTAATTTTCAATACTGTCTATAATAACCCTTATTAATCATCAATGCCCTTTCTCAGATTACTCAGAGGGAGGATCTCAGATTAGACCCCCTCCCCCCCAATTTTGATCCTGGATCCCCCAATGCCTCTCTTGGCCTCGTTCCCTCTTTCTATGTAGGCCATAACTGACTATTAAAATAAACAGGACCTGTTGTATAACCCTGCCAGACGACTAGCAAATTCACCCAGTACTTACTTGCACCATATGACAGCTCCATTACCAGATTCCGCTATCGTGATAACATTTTGTAATTAATTAACTTAATTACTGAGCGGGTAATTAAAAAGAAACACCTTTGTTATTAGGGTTGTTGAAAATTTCCCCGATTATTTTGTTAAGATGAGTGTTAAGATGTAACTGAGTTTACATGATGTATAACATCTTGCGTAACATCGCTTAAGCGCTTCTAAGATGTAATGTATGTTTATAACCCCGAGAGTGAATGCATAGTTATTAATTAAAATGAATGTTCTTTTTTTCTGGTTTTTAATGATTTTTATTTTTTGTTCTGTATTCTTGTTTTGATTTAGTTGTGTGTAAATGTCGTAAAAAGTTGTTCAAATATAAACGGGGTAATAAGTTACAGAATAGTGATTAGCTCTGAAATTTATGATGGCGATAATTAGATGGTAGATGCATGTTTGTATTTGCTGCCAATAGTTTTTTGTGCTGTTTATACCCTTTAGACATTTTTTCTATTCTCTTTAAATCAAACCATTTTGGGTGAAATATATCGGAAATTTAATAAATCAAAACTTACAAAGAAATTGAAATTGAAAAACATAATTATTGACTGGTCTTTGAGAGGCTCAAAATTGACATGAATTTTTTTTAATTGGGAAGTATTTTAATGGCAGTCAAAGAGTAGATTTTGGTCTAAGGGCAATTGCTTGCCACCTCCAAATTGCAAGAGGCATGAGGCCACTCTCTTTCCATACTGTAACCAAAAGACCAATCCAAAGTCCTAAAAATAAATGGTTGAATTGCACTATTTCAATGTCGCCATTTCTGCTACGAGAATATTAGTGGGAATTTAGAGGAGAATCGCCTCACAGAAATGGACGATGTATTGTAATTTGAAGGCATCAATAACTATAAAATCTGCGGCAGTGATCCTTTTTGTGAGGGTGAAATTATTGTTGTGTGCAGTTTGTGAAATACACTTACTGAGTCTACAGGGATATGTAAGGAGTAGAGTTACATTGCAGATTTTCTTGTAGCACCTTTATTTAGAAATATAATCTACAGGATCTCTTTCAGTTTCTTTAATTAACTCTTGTTACCGTTAATATCAACTCTTGGACCAAATATGAGCAAAAGGATTGGTGGCTACAACCATTCTCTATAGTTCACATCGGTTAACAACAGAGAATGATATCATTGCTTCTGCTACAGTTCTACAGCGATTTTAAAGTAAATTTCTTAGAGGGCCGGCTGTAGTAGTAGTAGTAGTAGTAATAGCTCACCAATCTACCTTTGGCCAGCCGGATCCCGACCAGATAATGAAATAGACATAAAGGTCAGTATGACAATCGCGGTGAGCCCGAGGTCCCCAAACAGCGTTTAAGTGGAACCTTCGTCGCAGAGGGACCTGTTCTACGTCTGTGGTATGTGGATATAGATACCTATCGGCAGGATTCCTGATTCCTTGGAACAGAGAGTATGTGAGAGTCTGTGTTATGCTGCGAAGACGGGAGAAGAAAGAAAACAGTGTAGGAAAGAAAGCCGTGTTATAATTGGCCGAGTGTGTGATGAGAAGTGTAAGATCGACCCACCCTGGTACAGGGTTAACGTTTGTTTCCGCTCATACCGAGTTCGAACCCACTACCGCGAGGTTGGCAGAACAACTCCCTATCCACTCGGCTAGCAACAGCTCTAAGGTCGGCTGTAAAATCTTCTAACACGCGTTTCCACGACCGAGACTACCGTGTTGCGTCTTCGTCTTTCCCTCGTGGTCGAATATCACTCATCCGGAGGGTTAGATCCTGTCCACAGGAGAATAAAACTAAAATAAAGATCAGCATGACAGTCGCTAATGAGCCAGAGGACGCCAGGGTACAGGTTCTCGGTTTAAGCGGGGGCGGGGGAGAGGAGGTGATGGGAATTATATTTTCGACACCTACGTCATCGTGGGGAAAGGAGGACCCATTCTGTATCAGGGGTATGTTCATACATACTACGCATCGATTCCTTGCGGCAGTGGAGAGTGTATATTGTAATTTGAATACAGGAGAGGAAGGATAGTAGTATTGTGATTGATTATTTGTGTAATGAGCTATGTAAGATCTTCCTAACCCGGTGTGGGTAAGTAAAAAAGCGCGTCCATCCATCGGTGGGCGGATCTCTACGTCCACTGACATCTGCGATCGCTCTCGCTGGAGATTGAAGCAGGTACCTTGGCGTTAGAAGTCTAGCTTCCTATCCACTAGGCTAAAGAGAGCTAATATAAAGCACGTTCTGATTAAAGGCTAAAATTACCCTATGGCATAAAACAAATCTGTCTTGTTACGCCAATTAGCTGAGGCAAATGGAAAATTTCGAAAAAAATATTCCTTTCTTAAAAACTATAAATTAACTCGTCAGAAAAGTCATGGGTTGGAAAATCTTGTCTAGCCACAAAAATTGTTGCGGCATAAAGCAAACCTTTAGTCGTCAGGAAACAAGGTCAACATACCTAAGTCACGTGCTATCAATTATTCTGACTTATGACCTTATGACCTTATGACTTTCAAAACTTACAACAAGTGGGGCAATCCGACCCATAGTTAGTTCTCTCCTAATAATTCCCGAACTAACATTTGGAGTACCTTGTCAATTATATGACCCGAAAGAGAATGTGAAACAACATAAGTATTTCAAATTTCATTAGAATTGGCCGAATAGTTACCATGCCATTGCCAAAAGAGACATTGAAAATTAAAATTGTTACCATCCAACCGTTGACCTACGGACCAACATAGTAACTTATAGAGTCACACGCGACTAAAATTATTATATGGTATGAAGCAAGTGTTGACTCATCAGTAAAAACAAGCTGTGGCATAAAATAATCCTTGACTTGCCATAAAAAATATGCTGAATCATGAAATAAATATTGCAACGTTAACAGGTCCGCTTAATTGGATTTTTAGGGGGAGAAAATAGTCAATATTTGATACGCGATAAATATAAATTTTGTTTGTGGAAATTTCAGCAATTTTATTCCTTTTGTCAATTTTTAGTGATAGGCATTTTGAGGGTCCTTCTACTCAGGGGTGATCGCTGTGAAGGGCAAATTTGGGCTATTTTGTGTTGGATAGGGCATAAAGTGATAGGGGGGGGTTAGTTAGTTTTCAGTGACTTTGATGCACGCCGACCCATTCATTTTTCTATCTATCCATTCATTCTTCTCTCCTTCCAGTCATTCATTCTTCCATACATCCATTTATTTTTCCATCCATCCTTTTATTCTTATCTCTATCCATTCATTCTTTTATCTTTTCCTTAATTTTTCCATCCATCTTTTCATTCTTCTTTACATGCATTCATTCCTCTATCCCTCCTATTCATTTTTTTTTAGCCATCCATCCCTTCGTCTATCCATTCATTGATTTTTCTATCCATCTATTCATTCTTCTATTTATCCATTCATTCTTCCTTCCATCCATTCACTCTTCCATCCTTTTGTATATGAATCTACCTATCTATCCAACTATACAGCTAAAATGAATGAATGACAAAACTGTATGGATAATTATTTTCCTTACCTAAATGATTCCCCCTTTCAAAACGAAGCCACGGTACATCACACCACTATTTGCGACCTGCCATCTCCGGACTCCAGCTGTGCTTCTATTTTTCTCGCTCTCCAAAAGCATTAATCTTGGATGCGACTTGGCCAAGATTCAAGTTTCGAAACTTTGGCGACTTTGGAAGATTGCAAAACTATCGTTGGCTCATATTTCATGCTTGGAAGATAATATATCAATATATCAGAATTGGAAATAATATATCAGAATTGGCTGATAAATAACTAAAATATCGCCATTTTCTAATCTTCTTAGTCAAATTGTTATATTACTTCGCAGGAAGGAAGAATTTCGACTATTATTTTTATTCTAATATGTATTTATATTTCATTTATATATTTTAGTTTGCATTTCTCTTACAATCATGACCAAAAGTTTTGAAACAAAGTATTTGACTGGGAACAGTTATTTCCAATACTAAATGAATAAACTCGAGCAAATGGCTTCACGTGTAAGGGCAGTTTTCTTTTATTACATGCGAACTTTTGCTATTAATTGTAAGTTCGTAATTGTAATTTAGGACGATTTTTAGGCTTCCCAACAAGGACCTGCTTATCGGTCGTTTCCATCCACGATTCTTTGTACTTAAATTGCAACAAATAATTACAAACATAAAACTCTACACAATCGAAAAGGTAGACGTATAAATAATAGATCTTTTTTAAAAAATGCTTTCATATTTTTCCTTTTACTTTAATCCTCCCCCCCCACCACCACCTCCTCTCAAATCGCACCCTACCCACGATATATTACATTTCAATGAAATGTTATTTCTATAATCTATAAAAAAATACACCCAATATCGTACGACTTATTTTTTTTTAAATTACCAATGCTTGTAATTGATGAATTATATATCTATGGTAATACCGATGACCCAAAATATCTAAATTAATACCGGACGTATTTTCTGATTACGTCCTCATTTTTACTTGGTTGAGTCTAAAAGGACAGTTTCAGCCATATGCTAAGACAAATGTGAAATGCAATTTTATGAGATTTAGTGTAGCTTCACAATTATTTATAAATTCATTATATGCAAAAGGCTAAAATGTAAAATATATTGAAAAAAAAAAGGTTTCGGGATCAGAAGTGCATTTCACATTTGTTTTAGCATACGGCCGTAATATATATTTTTATTTTTTTCATTCGTTTTTAAAAATTACGTGACAGGAATAATTATTTTAATATTTAAATTATTGCAAGTTTATTAAAAAGTCGGCATTTAAAAAATAATAAGAACCAGGCAATGGCTTCGCTACTAAGATTAAAATTCAAAATCTAAAAAAAGGCAGCCATGTGTGAATTTTTATCAATTTTATGAACTTCGCCAATTATAATAATTTTAAAAAGGAACTCTAAACTAAATTTTCTGAACTTCACCATTTGTAATTCTTTGGGTTTTAAAAAATTCACAAAATTTCGATACTTATATTTATTTCTGAGCTTCACCATTTTGTTTTTTGATATTATAAAAGAATTATTAGAAATAACTGATAAAAAAACATAAGTCATAACCAAACTAAGATGAAATTATTATTCAAATAGTAAAAAAAATCCCATTCTTAAATTATAGAGTTAGTGAAAAAATGTATTCTTTCGCTGAATCTAAAATCGTCCTTATGTCTTGTTTCTGTAGAAGATGAGATTCAGTAAAGGTTAAATGTATGATGCTCTGTAATTATAATCAAAAAAAAATGTTGGAATCTTTTTTAATTCCAGAAATCGCTCTTTCCAAAGAAAAGCCTGATATTATTGTTTCTCTGCACCAAAGTGGCTTGAAATGCAAAGAGATAGTTGCTAAGGGTATTGCATCGAGGAATACCAGCTTTAGGATTATTACTGACTTCAAAAAGATTAGTTTCGATCCTTTGAAAAAGTTTTCTGAACTCTCAAGAGCTTCAAATAAACACCAAGATCGCCTCATGGTAAAGTCTCATCTCAAAGATGGGGTTGTCTCGAACTTGCTCACGATCGGAAAGAGGCAGGTGAGAATGCTTCAGCGCGCATAGTGAGTTCGAGACTTTTCGAAAAATGTCTCAAGTCAGGAAGGACTGCGAAGAAGCATCATCTCTCTTTCATAAGAAATGTGAAGAATGGACTGTGGAAGAGTGGATCAGAGTGATTTCTTCTGTGGAAGTTCCCTTAAGCTTGTTTGGAGCTTCTGGAAAATCTCTCGTTAGTAAGGGAAAAAAAGGAGCGCTTCACGAACCCAGTGTCGTGCCCACGGCGAAGCATCTGGACACTCTCCATGTCTGGAGTTGCTTCTCATCTAAGGTAACTGGAGCACTAAAAATGTCCCCCAAGAACACTTCTATGTACTCAAAATGATACCAAAACGTGCTTCATCAACCTCTTTTCCCAATAGTTCAGGACCAATAACTATTTTTCATCATGACGGTGGACCTTGTCATGAACTAAAATCCCTCTTGGCTGAAAATAACAATTTTGGCAACTTGGCCCTGGTGGAATTCGTGATTTAAACCCAACACAGAACTTGTGGGCGATAATTAAAATGGTAGTTGATAAACAGAAGCCATCCAACTGTGAGCAGTTGCGTAGACAATACTACGCTATGCTAGGCTGGGCTATTCTCTACTATGCTATGCTAAAGTATGTGGCTATACCAAGGTCCTCCCAAGGTTACCACGGATATTGTTGAAAGTTTTGAATGTCGCAAGGTCAAAAATCAGAATAAGTGAGGGCACGCGTTTTTGGTCAGCAGACCTTGTTATATTTCTTTTTTATGTTATTCTGTTTTGGTTATGCTTTTGTTTTTAGATTTTTGTTGCTCTTTTATGTTTCTGTTCTTTTGTTTATCTTTTTGTTTTATGTTTTTGTTGTCATTTAAATTCTTTCTTTATTTTGTTTATGTTACTTTTACCCCATTTTTCATAATTGCTAATTCTTCTTCTCAGGGAAAATTCGGTAGCAAGTCAACTTATCATTGACGGGGAAAGACCAACTCTCTCATATAAATAAGAAGGCGTCAGATAACGTGGGATTCATTGACCAAGTTCGGACCTCCTTTCAAGTGAAAGGAGGTGATTTAAGATGATCAGTTTTGGGAGCTTGAAACTCTAAGATTATCTACACCTGGCGAAGGTGGTTTATGATCTCTGTGTGAGATGATTTTTTCTCCTAATTCTCAAATAAAAGACAAGATTTTCTTTCTGCCTAATTAAACCCCGTATTATTTTATGAAATAAAGAACTTCGCTCTGTCCGGGACGTAGATATTTTATATACTTACCAGGCAATGGCTTGGCCTCCCCCTAGGGGGGAGCTTGCCCTTCAATACTAAGATTAAAATTTAAATCTAAAAAAAAGCAGCCATGGTTAAATTTTGATAAATTTTCTGAACTTCGCGAATTATAATAATTTTAAAAAGAAACTCTAAACTAAATTTCCCCCCTTTCAAAATATCACGTTGCTAAAATATAGTTATAGAAGAAGATATATAAAAATAAATTTTCTGAACTTCACAATTTGTAATTCTTTGGGTTTTAAAAATCACAAAAATATTTATTTATTAGAAACAACTTTGATAAAAAACATAAGTCATAACCAAACTAAGATTGGATTATTATTCAAATACTCCCAAAAATCCCCTTCTTAAATTATAGAGTTAGTGAAGTGATGATGATCATGATGATGATGATGATGATAATAAATATGATTCTAAAACTAATGAAGGCATGTTCTCCAAAGACGTTTACAAGCTGAAGTTCGTAAAAAATGGAGAAATAGGGGAAGTGAAAATTTGAAGGTGCTATGTGTGACTTCCCCAAAATGCAAAGACGCCATATATGATTCAAATCCTGCATTTAAAAAAAAGCAAAAGACGCAAATAGAGGGGAAACAATTTTTAAATTAATTTTAAAAGCAAATGACAATTTAAACAAGAGCAAACTCAGCAGGAAAAACATAATAATAAAAATGATGGTAAATATGTAGATTAGCGGCCCAGCCGAAAAAAAATTTGTGTAAATATTATCGTTCACTCGTGTCTGAATATTCATGCGCGTTTGAATCCTTTTCGAATTATTATTCTATAAACAATTTAATGAAACTCAGGATCATCGTAGTGTAGTTCCCCCATTGTGTTTACCCCCACACGAGCCGTCAACTTAAATGTACTCCAAAAACGTGAAACATTTTGGAACACGAACGAAATAGTACGTCCCATCGTTCGCGCCGATAATCTACATATTTACCAAAATGATAATAATGTTGATGATAATAACGAAGATAATGAAAAATAATAATTATGATGATATTAATGATCATGTCACAATAATGATAATAATAATGTTACATTAATGATAATAATAATGATGTTACAATACTGATAATAATAGTGATAATAATAATAATAATAATAATGATAAGTATAATGATGTGTATAATGATGATGATGAATATAATTATAATAATAATAATAATAATAATGACGATGATAATATTGATGGTGATGATAATAATAATAATTATACTTATGATAATAATGATACTACTACTACTAATAAAATGATAATATTTTGTTTGGAAATTCTAACTTTTTGTATTAAATTTTTATGTTTTAAAAGGAAATGAACAGAAAGCTTTAATTTTGTACTTTATGTTTAAAGTAACACGGAGAGGAACATCCCTGCAGGAGGTGGAGGAGGAAAGAAAACTTGATGATCGCATGGAATGGAGAAGGTTCCTTAAGAGCTCGCTGACTGACAGAGTTGCTCTCTACCAGGCGGTTGGTGAGGAATGTTTAATCTAATATTTCGACCTAAACTTTTGATATCTTCAGAGAATTTAATTTTATAAAGTGCTACAAGTGAGTAGAAATATCCAATTGAAAAGAGGGGTAGGTTAGGATAAGTGAATTGGCCCTTGCTCGCTCTTGACATTCGTAATTAGATACGATGCGTGAAGTACCTAATCTACGAATCCATACAGGATTCTCCACAAGAATTGGTATTTCAGAGCGTCGTTGGTGAAAGTTTGTTTTTCAAATCTAGAAGTAATTTGAATGTAGCTGGCAGTGATGCAGCTTTCACTTCTCTTATTAAGAATCCTTCTTGGAATTTATGCTTTCCTGTGTCGCCCGGAACTCATGGAATGCCAAATATGTGGACCCGTACGTGGTATCTCCGGTGCATAAGGATTGGTACCCCACTGAATCATTCTGTTGGCGATATACTTCTTCATTTCGATCGAGGAGAAATTGATAGGAGTGGGCGCTGCTGCTTTCTTCGATCTATTTAGTAAGAATTTTATTTAAATTTCTAAGTTATTCTATCTTACTTTTTAGATCTCTCGTAAATCTTAAAGTTTAATGTCAAGACCGACCAAGGACCAAATCCCCTCATCTTATCCCAACGCCTTCCTTTTAATTGGCCATTATACTCGCTTGTAGGTGGTATAAAATCAAATTCTTTGCGATGTCATAAGTTTATGGCGAAAGATTAAATTAAACGTAAGGTATACAATTAAAGCCTTCTGTTCATTTCCTTTAAAACGTAAAAATTGAATACAAAAAACTGGAATTTCAAAAATTTAGAATAATATCTAATCTGATATAGACTTTTTAATAATAAGAATGATAACAAAGGCGGGTTTGTTAACGGTGCCTTTCAAACCACGAGCGTTTATGGAGCGCACGTCCCCCAAGTTAGGTGAAGAAGGCTTGTTAGAAGTGGATCTTCAAAGTACGCTTGAAGGCACAAAAGGGGCTTGAGGGTGCACCCCTAATAACCCAGCCTTCATTTGAGTCACTCTGGCGGGCAGAGTACAAAGGAGGTCGAAGCTAAGTTTCCATACTTGCTCGGGTTACGATAGATGGAGGGTTTAATAAAGAAGGTAAAACAGAAAGGTGAAAAGTTGACAATATTTTTAAATTTTAAGACAAACAGGGGAAGCAAGTGTGGCCCGAAGAAGTGAATGAATGATTGAAAATAGCTGAATACATATTGAAATCAGCATATTCTAGTCTCAAGTGTTCTAGTATTGTACTGGAAATTACCAATCGCTTATCGATTCTCCGCCAGAGATGAAGGTTTGGTTGACGAGCGTACTCCACAGTGGGCAAGTGTGGCTGTAGACGACAATGTGACGAAGCAATTTTAAGGAGGAGCTGTTGAAGTAAATTTCACATAGATTTTGATTGACATAGTAAATCTTAAATTTTACATAGTGTAGCAACATTTTAAAAATATTATTGTTTTTTTTAAGAAATATGTGGTTATTTTAGGTAATTTTTAATACACTATTTGGCATACGTGTTATATGCTATGAATAATTAATTTGAAATTTTTAATTTCTTCGCGGAATTTGACCAGTCAGAACATATTTTACAAATTCTAGAGATTCTACAGTTAATGGCCGATATTCTATACTTAAACAGGATATGACTGAAGTAATTAATACCAAATAAAGTTGTAGAACATTTTCAGTAGACAGATGTCTCAAATTTATGACCATTTTTAGAGACATTAATGACCAAGAAGTTTAATTTCACATCTGTTTCGACGTCTTATATAAAATTAATGTTTTGGATGTTAAAGTTCAGGAAAATAAAAAAAGAATCAACGTTAGATTGTGAGTGAATTTTACTTTTTCTTAAAGTAACAATCAACAAGTTCATTTACCTCGGAAAGTTTTAAGGAGAGAACCGTAGTTAAAGTAATGAAGATAGAGGAAGAATATGATGGCTGCAGTATGAAAAATCATCAGTATATCTCTCGTATATTTCAGGTTTAATCTCATTTGGGTAATGAATTAAGCCTTGCCCTTACAAGTGCCAAACAAAGGAATTAACAAATGATCGGCTCAGTGGTAACCCTTAGGTTCTTCTGGTAACTTGTTGGTAAACATTGTTTGAAAAGAAACAGTGTTCCCAACGGCTAGTTTAAGAACTTTGCTAAAGTTGTGTGATTCATAGCAAAGATAGCTGATTATTGGAATCCAACATGATGATTGCATTCCTACTACATGTATGATGTCACCGAGAAGTAACATGAAAGTGTGCTAGAACCTCCACATAACTGAGATCTTCAAATCCCTAAATCCTTCAGTTTCTTATCACAATGAAAGGAGCTCTGAGCATAACACTGAGAACAAACTCAGAAATAGTCTTATACCCTTTTCACTAAATAGATGTTAATAACAAACTACATAAATAAAAAAAACTATGCAAACAATTACACGCATCATTTCCTCCATCATTTTCAATTTTCTCACTATCGTCCCTTAGGTACAGGATGCAAAGAAAACATAAAATTTTTCTCACTAAATATATAAATTAATAACAAATTACATGCGTAAAAAAACGATACAAACCATACCACGCATTATTTTGTACTATAATTTTCTCTTTTTTATCATCACTCGCCAGGTAAAGAAGGCAAAGAAAAGGGTAATTGGAACAATCATAGCCTGAAAACTATCAAGACTTCTGTATAAAAATCCATCCAAAGTACCTAATCTCAATATTTCACATCCAATCTCTAATTAAAATTTGCATTCACGACATAAAAACAAATAGAATTAGCAAAGGCAAACTTCAACCAAATATAAAATATATAAAGGAAAAGCTGTACCTATCCTATTCACCTCTACAAATTACAACCATACTTTAATGAACACCAAAAATTTACACATCTTAAAAATCCATAAATCTCAACAACCAACTCATTCAATCTAATCCAGACACAGTTGTTACAATCTTCTTTGTCCTCGACATTTTTTAGTTGGCGGGGCAACTGCCATGCAACAATGCTTTTTTTTCAATATTTTTAATTTTCATTATTTTTGTAAATTTCTTTATTCAGTTTTTGTTTTGCTTTTAATTATTTGGGCCTTTTTATAAATACGGTTTCATTCTCACAAAATTTTCACTTTGATGATTTTTTTCTCTATCTATGCATTTGTTTACATCCTTATTGTAGTATATGTTATGTGGTGCGATTCTCGAGATGCGGTGCATAGTACTCCATGTGCTTTGTGCTATGTGGTATGTGGTATATGGTTTGTTCTATTCTGTATGAGTTTGTGGTGAGATATGGTTTGTGGTATGCGTTGTATGGTTTGAGATGTTATTCATGGTGTGGTATATATGTGCTGTGTAGCATATGGTTTGTGGTATGTGGGTATGGAATGTGGTTTGTGGTGTGGTATGTACTGTGTGGCAATTGTTTTGTAATATGTGGTTCGTTGTATGCAAGGTTTGGTTTGAGGTAGGTGTTCCAATCGATGGCCCCGCATGGAGCACCTCCTTCCTTCCCCAATATCCCCCACATTCTCATACTAGTTTGAGACTACCTGAACTTAAAAACTTCCAGATATTTCCACTTGTCCCAATTTCTTCATTATTCTCTTCTCTCATAGCTGTCAACCCCGTAAGGGGCGTGGCGATTGGCCATCCTGGCCGCCGTGCTGACGGGATCCAGCGCTCCGTCCGGCCACCAGGCGGGGGGGTGGGTGGGGGGTGCTCTGCCAGGCCTTTAAGCACCTCTTGCAGTGCGGGCAACTGCGAGAGTTGATGCGCGATTGCGTCCCGTGATACAAAAAGGGGCACCATGCCCAATGATGAAAATAAAAAAAGACAACCCTCAACTTCCCCTGTATCATCAACGGAGGCGACCTCGGGCAGCTCCACCAAAAAAATGGAGGTCCCCCCTCCCTGTGCTTGCGCAGGGGACCCTCCATATGTCTCTAACCGGAGAGGTGGCTTACTCCTCTCCTTCGCCTACGGGTGTAGGGGACTCCCCCTCACCTCCTTCTCTGGAGGTGATTTCGGGCACCTCTCTTTTTCCAGCGGCAGTACACTCTGTTCTTTCTAAGGGGAATGCCAAGAAAGCCAGCAGGCAGCCCTTAGCCAGCCGCTCCACATCGAAGCGGCTTGGTAGGGCAAACACCCTTAGGGGAGAAAGGGAAGCCAGGCCCCTTCGGTCGCTTCCCCCAAAAGACCTGCTGGCAAGAATATTGAACCTTGCCGGATCCAAGGTAGTGCCTCCCCACACAAGACTAGTGACGATACTGCCAAAAGGACCTGCGATGTCTTGGGGGGATGGCCAACTGGAGGCTTCCCCTGAGGTAGACATGGTCCTTGAGGCAACCCAACCTCAGACGGTAGGGCCTTCCATGGGGGGGAATCCGGGCTCGGTGGAGGGCACCGAACCCGAATCCACCCGTATGCAAGCTCCTCCTCAAACGGCTAGGGTTTCCGAGGCAGTACAAGGAGGGGAGGGATCTCCTTCAACCGGTGCCCCTACGACTACCAGAAGCTTCTCCATTTCGGAGAAGGACATGGCTGAGGCCGGTCCATCTGGCCTGGGGGCTTCTGCCGGCGGAGGTGGGAAGCGGGTTCATTCCTTGCCCTCCTATCCAAAACAGAAAAGGACGAAAAAGACTAAAAAGACCAAGAAGACTCGGGGCTCCTCTCCATCCGCGGGGGCTACGGGGACGGATGGGTCTGCTGCCACTTTGGCAAGCGACCAAGCCAAGATCGGTACATCCGGCCCCTCTGCTCCCCCGGTTGCGGAGCCCCTGACTAAGACCAAAGGTGCACAGGGCGGAGCCTCGATAACATCGGGGCCCCTGATTCGGAGGTTACCTGGCGTTTTCAAGCCCGCTGGCTTCAAACGCTTCCTCGTTATTCGATCCACTGGTGGCACTATGTTAGCCAAGTGCAACAGATCCATCAAAGGAAAGGATTAACTAGTGCAATTGGTAGAGAGCCGAAGGTGACCCGTTTCTCAGATGGGAGCCTTCTGGCGAATGCGGCGAATCCCGCCGAGCCGGCCAGGATAAGTAATCTTTGAGCACTTCATGGCACCCCGGTGAGTGTGACACCACACTCTGCCATGAACTTTGTGAAAGGAGTAGTTTATGCGAGGGAACTCGTTGACTACTCCATTGAGGACATTACATTAGAGCTGGCCGACCATGGGGTGGTCAAGGTCGAACGTGTGATGAGAAAACAGGAAGGGGCCTCGAGACCCACCCCTACACTCTTCATCACGTTCGACTGAGTCGATGCGTGCCGGTTAGTAGCGCTACCGCGTGAAGGCATTAGTGCCACTGCCACGACGGTGCTATTACTGTCACCGCTTCGGCCATACAAATCGATCTTGTAGCCGTGCAAAGTCGGGGTCACCCGAAGTCTGTGTAAATTGCTCAAAGGTCGCACACGATAAGTCTAAATCATGTGTGGCCAAGTGTGTCAATTGCAGAGAGCCGCACCCCACTTCTTCGAAGCAATGTGGGGCATATCTCCTCGAGAAAGAAATCCTGGCCGTTCAGGCCCAGGATCGAATCTCATTCCGCGAGGCTAAGGACTTGGTCCTGGCGCGCCTGGCTCTGCCTGAGACGTCATATGCCTCAATAGTTAGAAAGGCACCCTCTGTTTCTGGCCTATCCAGGCCAACGAGCACGGTTGTTTCCGCGCCCATTCGGAGCCCTTCTGCGGGCTCTACTCAACCCGGGCGCTCCCCTGGTAAAGCTGGCAACTAAAACCAGGGCTCCCCCCTCTTCCCCCAGCGTGACCGCTTCCCGTAAGGCGAAACGGCCACGCGCCTCCACCGAGTCGTTAGCCTCACAAAAGGCAACACCCCTGAAGTTGGTCGCCAGGCCATCTTTCGGGGTTTACAAAGCTGTCCCCCGAAAAGAGGACAGCAACAAAGGAGCTTCGGCTCCTTCGCCCACGCCTAGTGGTGGAGGGAGTGGCTCGGAGACGGTGGTTCCTCATAAAGAGGGCCCCCCGCCTCCGAAGCCGAGATCACCCGCCTAAGTTTTCGAAGCGGAGGGAGGAAAAGACTCGAATGGCGAGCTTAACCTCCCCCAATAAGTCATCGAAGGCGACAACGCCTTCAGCGCTTTGTCCGGCCAACAGCGCTTTGTCCGGCCAAAAGCGCCCGGGGTCTTCTCTTCGAGGAGGACTCCAGGCCAACTGGAAGGAGTTGCGGGGGCTCGTCTCGACCCGTTCCCCGTTAGCTATCTTTTTGCAGAAGACCATGCTAGGCGCGTGCCCACTGCCCACCCTCCCGGGGTATAAGGGTCTTGCGACCCCACCACCACGGGATCACCGGACTGGGGGATGCGCGGTTTACACGCGGCATGATGTCTCCGTTCTTCCTTTCTCTTTAGATATCTCATTTCAGGCAGTTGCTGTGCAGCTGCACCTGGATAGTAGGTATACTATCACTTCTGCGTACACTCCACCGTCAGCTGAATTCGAAGCGGGAGACTTCCGCCGCGTCGTGGCAAGGTTGCCGAAGCCCTTTCTCTTGCTTTGAGATCTGAGCGGCAGGCATCCTCTCTGGGGAGATTACTCAATAAATCCAAGGGAACAAGTCTTTGCCGATCTGATCGAAGAGCTAGAGATGGGTGTCCTAAACGTGGAGGAGTTTACGCATCACTGTCCGAGAACCGCTTCATTTTCTTGCCTTGACCTACCTTTGTGCTCTTCGGATGCACAGCCTGATTTTGATTGGGAAATGGTCGAATACCACCATGGTAGTGATCACTTTCCCATTCAAATATCATTTTCAGGGCAACTGCCGCCTAAGATCCCACCTCGGTGGTGCTTGGCGTGGGCGCGGTGGCTTGCATTTCAGGAAATGACTGAATTCTCTATCTCAGTCGAGGAGTTTAAGTCGGTAGATGAGGCCGTTGAGTTCTTCTCCGGCAACCTAATCTCCGTGGGCCTGACTACTATTCCTAGGACGTCTGGCCGTTTTGCAAGCTGACCACTCTCATGGTGGTCGGCCGAGTGTGAGACGGACCTCAAACAGAAGCATTATGCCTACATGCGCTATAAGCACCGCCCGAACGATTTCACTGTCGGTAAATTTCATCGGGCTAGGGCTAGGTTCCGGTATATTTCGAAGAACGCTTGCCGCTCTTCTTGGCGGGCATACGTGTCTTTACTTAACGGGAAGACCCCTTTAGTAGAGGTGTGGAAGCAAGTCAAAAGGATTCGGGGCAAGTTCTCGCAGGACCCCCCTCCCGTTCTCCAGGAGAATGGGACCGCAATCTCGGACCCCGCGTCCGTGGCGGAATCCTTAGCGACCGCTTTTTCTGCATTCTCTAGCCGGGATGCTGCTCCGCCAGCATTCAATGCATGTCATGATGTCGCCGAAGGTCGTCGGCTGGACTTTACGCCCAGAGGCGGAGAACCCTTCAACGACAGGTTTACTGTGAGTGAGTTGCGCTCCGCTCTTGCTTCATGCGCGGACACTGCCCACGGTCCGGACGATGGCCCGTACGCCATGCTTCGACACCTGGGTAAGCGAGGGATGGCCTTCCTGTTAGATTTATTCAACAGGATCTGGGTGGAGAGTCTTCTCCCGGATTCCTGGCGAATAGCTACTGGGCTCGCCTTTCGCAAACCGGGGAGAGATCACTCTACTCCGACCGGTTTCCGCCCAATCTCTCTAAACTCTTGCGTGTGCAAGTTGATGGAGAAATTAGGAAATGTTAGACTAGCCTTTTTCCCAAACAGCGGAGGCCATCTGTCTTCTGCACAGTGCGGCTTCCGCAAGTTCCACTCCACGTCGGATGCTCTGCTTCGACTTGAAAATCCCGTCTGCAAGGCTTTCCTTCGTAGACAGTACTACGCCACGGTGTTTTTTGATCTGGAGAAGGCTAATGCTGCTGCATGGCGATACGGTATCATGGCGACTTTCCACACGATGGGGGCGAGGGGATGCCCCCTAATGTTCATATCTGAATTTTTGCGAGATCGTCGATTCCGCGTACGGGTGGGGGGAGCAGGAAGATGGTGTCCCGCAGGGAAATGTCCTCAGTGTCACACTCTTTGCCCTGAGCATCAACGGCATCCCCTCGGTGCTGGCAGAAGATGTTCTCGCTACGCTCTACGTGGACGACTTTTGGATCTCTTTTGGCGCGGCCCAGATGCTAACTCTGGAGCGTCGACTCCAACAGGCATTTAACCGCGTCTCTCGCTATGCCGAAACGCACAGCAGGTTTCGGTTTTCTTTGGCCAAAACTAAGGTGGTGCACTTCTGCCGCCATCCAAGGCCCCACCCTGACCCAGATTTGTTTCTTAATGGGGTGCGCCTGGATGTGGTGGAATCGCACCGTTTCCTTGGTCTTGTATTCGACCGACGCCTCACCTGGGAGGCTCATATTCGCAGCCTTAGAGTCTTTTGTTCCCGCCCCATGGATATTCTCCGTTTCGTGACGTTCAGCACTTGGGGCGCTGATAGGGCTACTGCCTTACTTTTTTATCTGTCCTTTGTTCGTTCGAAGCTTGACTACGGATGCGAGTTTTATGCATCCGCAGCCGAGCGTTTATTGCGGAAGGTGGACTCGATCCACCACACCGGCCTTCGCCTTGCGACCGGTGCCTTCCGCACTTCCCCCATTGAGAGCTTGTTGGTCGATGCTGGGGAGATGCCACTCACTCTACGTCGCGTGCAGTGCATTACTCGCCTTTACGCGTGAGCCCGGCGCCTCCCTCAGTCGCCAACAGCTTTCACTGCATCCGCAGCTGACCTGGATGGTGTCTATGCCGCTGAGCGACGCCAGTCATACCCTAGGCCCTTCGGTTTAGGGCTAGGAAACTCCTTCTAGAGCTAGGTATAGCTCTCGGGCCGGTGGCGCCCCTGGTTCTGCCCAGGACACCACCCTTGAGGATACCACATTTGGCTATTTGTCGCCACGCCTCTGCTCCCAAAGTTTGTACAGCGCCGGGAGTATTGCGTTCGACCTTTTGGAGCACACTTCGTGTTACGCTGGAACCGTGCCAGTGTATACGGATGGCTCCAATTCCAAAGAGGGAATCGGCTTCCACGCTGTATCCCCTCTGTTTGATGTCAGCGGGGCTCTGCCAGGCGCTGCGTCTGTCTTCACGGGCGAGCTGGTGGCAATACACCACTCGTTACGGGAGATTACGCGACGTGCCCGGTTCGGAGACCGGATTGGGATCTATAGCGACTCACAAAGCGCCCTGAGTGCTTTCGGGTCATTGGAATCTCCGCATCCCCTGGTTCGCGATATCTGTGACGCCACGGTTTTGGCGAGCCGGGCGGATGTCGAGAGTATCTTCTGCTGGGTTACTGGACATGTAGGAATTGCGGGGAATAAGCGTGCCGATGAGGGCGCCAAAGAGTCCGCGAGGACTCTCTGACCGGACCAGCGTTTCGCTCTTCCTCACACCGACTCCATGGCAGGAATACGGGCAGCTCTTCGGACTGCTTAGCAAAGAAGATGGAAGACGGTCGAAGGGAACTTGAAGCTGCATGCCATTGCGCGTGCGACTGTTCTCATGGACCTATCCCCCAATGCCGCGACGGCTTCAGGAGGCTTTCTTTCGTCTCCGAATCGGACACACTCATGTGACGCATCGCTATTTGATGGAGCGCTCGCCTGCGCCCTATTGCGACAACTGCGTCGTTCTCCAGACTGTTCAGCACATTCTTGTCGAATGTCCCAGTCTGGGTGATCTTCGCGCACGTTACCTGTCTCGGTACCGGGATGGGCGGGGTCGCTACCGCCTGTCATTTGTACTCGGGACGAGTGCGTGCACATTGACTGGTGAACTTATTGACTTTTGGGGGGAGGCCGGCCTTCTCCCTATTATTTAAGCAGGGGTTTTTTTGTTTTGTTTTGTTTTTTTGCTTTTTTTCCTCTTATAGGTCGCACGATCCTGCGCTGGGGGGACCTACCCCCGACGCAGGAGCTTGCTTACTGCTCACTTCCCTTTCCCTTTTTTTTTGGGGGGGGGTTGTTTTTTATCCTAATTTTATCCTAAAGTAGCCTAGTTATAGGCCAGTTTTTAATACGGTGACTAATGCCCAAGTAGGCAGTCGCCAGATGAGCTCTTTAATAAAAAAAAATCATAGCTGTCAACTAATGTCGTAAGCTAGTCGCCGACCGGCTTTCGTCTACTCACCATAACATTTACTAATTTTACTCACAAAAGGAAACAAAAAGACTTGTAAATTCACCACTTCCCAAACCATGAACCTCAATAAAATGAATTCCTTACAGCTTGGGGAAATCCACCCAATTAGTCATTGCAATCACATAAAAAACAAAACAAAATAAGATCCTCCCTTATGACAATGTGAAAAAACAGGAAAATTCATTTACAAGCATTTAAAATAACAAAATATAATCTCCTAAACATAGGAAAAACATAAAATAGATTCGCCCCAAGAATAATGGACGCGAGACAAGGCATATTCCATAACGTCCTCTTTCCCTCCTATGTGCTCTACCGTCAAATTATAACGTTGCATCGACAATGACTCGCAGTAAGCGATTGCTCTGCATTTCAAACCTACTCATATAGGCCAACGGATTATAGTCACTTAACGCGCTCAACCTATGAGTACAGTGCATTAGATGCAATTTAAATTTCTCCAATGTAAACATTAGTGTCAAAAGTTCCTTCTCGCTCGTAGAATAGTTGCCCGGGGCGACGACTAGCTTCCTGGAGGCAAAGCAGGGTGGGTGAAGAGGTCCTTGTTAAATATTTTGTTTCAAATCCGCTCCCAAAGCTGAATGGAAAGCATTCTCCTTAAAGCCAGAACGCCTCTCCAAAGCCGGTTGACCTCAGATCCAGGGCAAAGACAAACCACCTCTTGACTTCGTTTAATGATGGGTTTTGCTCTGCCGCCTCGTCGCTGGCCTCGCTGAATTGACTGCTAAGTTATCCCTCCTGAAACGATTCAATTCACTAACATACTTTAAGGCTGACCACTGATTCCTCCTGGTACATTGATGTTTTGTTCGTTAATCCTCTTATCTTTTAATATCGCGAAGGGAGAAAGGGCACCTAAACGGTGAACGAAAATCAGTTCGTAAAACAAGGATCAGAGCTCGCATGTGTGTATTATGTCCTTTATGACGGCAAGAATAATATAAAATAAAGATTTATATCGTCTACTACTGCGCGCCAAGGGGCCTACTATATGTATCATCATCGAAGAAAAGCATCTCTGACAATAGGTATCGATTTAAGCCGAACCTTTTCTATCCCAATCTGCGCCCTTTCGGCTACCTGGCATACGTGACACATCCTGATGTAATATTTTATATCCCTATGCAGGCTCGGTCAAGAAAATTGATTTGGAATCTTCTGATAGGTCTTTAATCTTCCAAAGTGTCTCCCTATCCCGTCAACAGCAAGAGATAAAAAAACCCCTCTGCCTATAGACCCTAGGGACCACTATTTTCAGCACTTCCAACCATGAGTTTTTCCACTTGCTTTCGGAGTGCTCAAACCTTCTCATCAGGATTCTGCCCCTCTGAAAATACTGTCTGGAGTATCACTCACTGAACTTAAACACCCACGGGGAGTTTCGTCCTTAGCTTGTCGTTCGCCCAAAGGTTGACTTCAGGCTTCTTGAACATATCCCCCAGACCTTCTAAATTCAACTCACCCTTCCTTTTGGACTTGAGACTCCTTCCCTCAGCATGATTCTTCTCAGTTGACGTCTCATTCTTACCTGGAAACCCCGTCTCTCCTTCGCTCGGGCCTTCTTCATTAATTTAAACCTCTAAGTGAATACTCCCCTGGCTGAGTGCCTGCCCTACATGGCTTTCTTGATTCCCTATCCTCCGCCCTCTTCCTTTCAGATCCTCGTTATGTTTTGATATCTCCCTCATAGAATGCGTAGCTACGCATGCTGGAAACAAGGCTAGGTACACGGCACCTAAGTCCTCCGTCGGATTCGTCTTTAAGGGAACACTCACCACTTCCGCTTTTGGCCCTATACGGCTGCCGGCTATATTATCATTGTCTAATATCATCTCGACACCCTTCTCGGCAAGGAATCATAGACCTCAAACTCGAAACAACCAGTTGCAAATGTGAACTTCAGATATAAGTCAGCTTAACGGATTATCTTCGCCCCGTTCACCCCTTTAATTATAACTTTCCTCCCCGTATAACCTTTATCTGGTAGCTCAAGCAAGCACCTCTTGACCAGGTTCAACGAAGCATATGTGTCCCTTAGCAGCTTTATGGGAGCAGGAAACTCTCGTTCGCCACTCGCCAACTTCCCTTCGTGAATGAAGTCTCGCATGCCCTCGCTAGTCTCTCTTTTCCCGTCAGATTCAGGCCGTGCTAAGGAAACATTCTTTCCGCTTCTTTTTGAGTTGTACTTCCTTCCTACCATTATTTATCTTTTCTTCATTTTGAGTACGCACTCATGTGGTGCCACACACCTCGCCAAAACCAGCACGTCGAACTGATGCTTCTATTGTTGACCTCTCGATTGTGGTTCGTTATGTCCTCTTTATCCCCTTTATCTCATTTACTAAGTTTTTCTCTTCTGAAAGTACATCGTTTTGACCTTTACGTAACTATCTTGAAACTCATTATTTCTAACTCCTTATTCCTATTGTCTTCACTCCTTCTTTCCGTTGTTAAATATTATTCGGCACGCTTAGCACACTAGATCAGATCCGCAATCCCGTCCCTCTCAAGATAGTTGCACAAATCCGTAGGTAACTTCCTTTTAAATGACTCGAGCAAGAATACCTATTTTATGTCTGCAGCACAATGCGCGGATGCGCCTTTTATCCACTGGTCAAAGCTCCTCTGCAGCGGTAAAATAAATTCACCACATGATGCATTTTCACGCTTTTGCCCGAACATAAACACCTGCCGGTAGCTTTCCGCCACCCCTTGTTATTGATTCAGAATAACTTCATTTACAATCGTAGCACACTCATCTGTCAAGTCGAGATACACCTTTTCTGGCCTTTCTTTAAATCCGTGCGCCACCATCTTTGCCCAGGAATCCCTATGGCACTTATATATTTCTGTGTTCTGTTCAAATCTCTGAAAAATCTTTCGAATCGTCCTCATCAAAACTGGGCGGTAGGCTTACATACCTGGGCAGGTCATTACACTTCTTACTACAACTCCCGGTGGGGAGATTCTAACCTCTCTAAAGAGTCCATGCGCTCAAACATGCCTAATTGCTTTTGTTCTGCTTTTGCCGACGCCTGTGTCAAGCGTACTCCCTGCTGAGCCCTATGGCTACTTCACAACAATATATATATTATATATATATATATATATATATATATATATATATATATATATATATATATATATATATATATATATATATAATATATATTATATATATATATATATATATATATATATATATATATATATATATATATATATATATATATATATATATATATATATATATATATATATATATATATATATATATATATATATATATATATATATATATATATATACTTAGGCGGCTATAGTTCTTACATGCTTGTATTAGGTACGTGCCGTGAGTAATTTCTCAAGTTAAGTAGTGAGTTGACCTTTATAAAATAATTCTCAACTAAGGCCTTATAATTAGGTATAAAAAATATTTGAATTAATTCCATAGAAATTTACTTAACACATTGTTTGTAAACAAACTCCATTCTTCTCTGTGCTAAATATATCCTTACTTTTTACAGAAATTTGTAATTGGAAGTTTGCTTCGTGTTAGAAAATCTTTCCTTATCAATGGAAATTAAAAGAAGTGATGCAAATCGTTCATTTGCCATTCCATTATGGTGAAGCTTTTTATTGCTTTCAAAGCTGAAAATGAGCTGTTTATAGAAACTTTTGTAGTAGAAATTGTTAAAATTAATTAAAACAGTTTCTTAACTTTATTGAAAGTTTGTTCCATGCCTTTTTAATGTAAAAAAGCAAGCAAATTCTTAAATGATTTACCCCGAAAGACTTAAGCATTGTAACTTCCAAGTAGATCCACTTTCAGTCTTATGACATTAAAAAAGTTACCGTAGTTCTTTTCTGAACTTTTTAATGCGGCCGAATCAATTTGACAACCAAGTTTTTAAACTTTTTAAAAACTAATAATGAAATTTGGAACTTTTTTAATTCGTTGTATCTTGTTACCATATGTTTTAGTATATCAACTAGAGTAGACAAAATATTTTCTTTTTAACTTAAATGAACGTTTCGTGAGAGATTTTGGCTTCGGTTTATTTTTATTTTTTTTGCAATATCTTTCAATGGAATATCTCATCATAAAACATAAGAAGAATGTTGATTCTTTTGTAAGGGAATTATAAAATCCTTTGCTCTCAGTAAATCATATTGAATCCACACCGAAGAACTGCTGTTAATGTTATTGAAAGGTTTAGAAAGATCACAATAATACAGTAAAAAAAGTGTGGTTATGCTTTAAATTAAATCTCCATTTCGGTGGTGTGCTTTTTCTAAATGCGTTTCCATACTAATTCATCAAGAAATTGCCCGTTTTTTAGTGCCCTAAAACAAAACACGATCCTCACTAGTCATGAAGAGTTTGGTATGATTTTTGTTGAAATAGAATAAGATTTAACTTATGAGAATAGCAGTGAGCAATAAAAGGTGATGGGCCATTTTCTCTCATTTTAGCTTGAATACCATTTAAGTGGTACGCCCTTATCTTTGCTCAATCACATCCCTGTGTTGTAAGTTTCTTAACAAAGTTTTATTATCGATATAATTAAATATACATTTTGTTATAGCAGGAGTTATTCTGTACTTAAGTCTGCCAAATACTATGAATGCTTCTTCAATTTAACTCTCAAACAGACCTCAAAAAAGAGCGTCAAGCGGCTTTGAAATATCAATTTTTTTTCATCTACTTTGATGGCAATGAATGCGGCTGTGGCTATTTCGTCTTTAATGTTATTTTCTACCACTCTACCATTCTATCTCTTGAATCAAGTCATTTTGTATCTTGTTAGAAGCGACAGATAAAGACGGATAAATTATGTAAATGTTGTGCCGAATTGGCCGAATAATTTAGTCAATATATAAAAGTTTTCACACTTTAACGAAAATTTGACCTCGGCTGAGAAAAGCGAGGTTTGGATCAAAAAGTAGTAGTAATAGCAGTGGTTCGCCATCCTGCCTTTATCCAGGCGGATAAATGAAATAGACATAAAGATCAATATGACAATCGCTGGTAAGCTCTAGGGCACCAGGGACCGGTCCTCTTTAAGGAGAAGTGTCAGGGAGTATTATGTTTTGATACCGAACAGGGTTCAGGTGGAACCTTCGTCGCCCTGGGGCAGAGGGACTTATTCCGCGTCGGAGGTATGTGGATATAAATACCATCGGCAGGATTCCTCGGAACAGACAATTACAACACCTCTTTCTTTCCTCTCCTATCTCCACAGCACAAATCATACACAATCTACGTTCCAAGGAATTCTGCTGGTGGGTATATATATATCCAAATACCTCTGCCCCGAGGGGGCGACCCAGTACAGCGCGACCACCCATTGGTAGCCAGATCTCACCGTACGCTGACGTTTGTATCCGCTCATGCCGAGATCGAACACAGTACTGCGACGTTGGCAGACCAACGCCGTATCCCCTCGGCTAGAGCGATATTACTTTTAGTCGCGTGCGAGTCAGGTCGCGAGCGACTCTACATCTCACTATATAGGTCGGTCTGTCGGTCGGTCCCCGTTTTGTTTTTCTGTTGTATTTGTAATAACAGTAGATCTATTCGGCCGATTCTAACGAAATTTGAAACCCTGATCTTGTTTTACATTCTCTTTCGAATGCTATAATTGCCAAAATCCTACCAAGGTTAGCCCGGGAATTATTTTGTTTTGGCAATAACATAATAACTATTCGTCCGATTCTAGCGAAATTTGAAACCCTTATGTTGTTTCACCTTCTATTTCGAATGATATTATTGCCAAAGTCTTCCCAAAGTTAGCCCGGGAATTATTTTGTTTTGGCAATAACATTATAATTATTCGGTCGATACTCTGCTAGACTAGTCTAGGCTATAATATGCTATAATCTGCTAGGCAAGCCTAGAATAGGCTGTACTATGCTAGGCTATGCTCTGCTAAGCTATGCTAAAATATAATGTACAAGGGTAAGATATACTATGATAATTTAGGCTATAAAATGCTATGCTTGGATCGCATATAATATGCTAGGCTAGACAATACTAATCTATGCTTGACTAGGGTATAATAGGATTGTATAGGCTATACTTGTCTAGGATAGTTAATGCTAGGCTAGGTTATACTATGCTAGGCTGTACTAAGCTATACTAGGCTAGATAGGACTATGCTATGCTAGAGTAGGCTAAAGTATAATAGGCTAGGTAAGGCTATGCTCTGCTACGATAGGATATCTAACCAAGGCTATAGGCTATAATAGGCTAAGCTATGCAAGGTTATTTTACTATAGGGTATGGTATGCTATACTAGTCTAGGCTATGATACGCTTGGCTATATTATGTTAGGTGTGGTCATTAATCAGAATAAGTGAGGGCACGCGACGTTTTAGTGAGCAGACCTTGTTTGTTACTATTCTCTGTTTTCTTTCACTTTTTCATCGTGAATTTGAATATGCAGTTTCTTCAACTCATCAACATAGAGAAGTCTATTTGTGTAGGCCCAACTGTTTTCAATGATATTTGGATTCTAGAATGCGCTCTAGATCTCTCGTGTGTACTTACAGCAATAGGCAAATTACAATATACCTCATTTAGCCACACAGTTTCAGTAAATACAAAAAACAACAAACATGTGAAACAAAAGAGTTTATTTGTTGTAATACAACCACTCTTTTCCGTTGTACCAAGCAGTTTGAAATGTTCTAATTATTTTTGTTCCTCTAAGCTTTTAAAACTGATTAAGTTCCGACTCGGTGTACCATTTTCAATTGTTTTGATTTTTCTTCATAAGCAGGTTAGATAAAATTCGTAAGGTACTTATTATATGTACAGTCATAGCCAAAGGTCTTGAGACTATTATACATATATTTAATTTTTTTTCATTCGTTTTTAAAATTTACTTTATAAGATTAATTATCTAAATTATTGCAGGTTTATTAAAAATTAAGCATTTCAAAAATAATAGGAAAAATAGTGCATTCCTTCGCTAAATCCCAAATCGCGCTCATGTTCTGTTCCTGTAGGAAGTGAGTTTCAGTCTCTGTAGCTTTCCTATCCGATCAAAAGAATAAAATGAAGACATATGGGTTAAATGAATCATGCTCTGTAATTATAATCGATTTAGTAATATTTTTGTTATAAATAAATATTTCAATCTTTTTTCAATTCCAGAAATAGTTCTTTCCAAAGAAAAACGTGCAACCGTTGTTGCTTTGCACCAAAGTATACTGAAATGCAGAGATAGTTGCTAAGGGTATTGGAGAACCATACTTGGATCAGTAATGACTTTAAAAAGACTGGTTACACTCGTGTGAAGAAGTCTTTTGGACGCCCAATAGCTTCAAATGAACAACAATATCGCCTCATGGTAAGGTCCCAACTCAAGGATCGGGTTGCCTCCAGCGTCAAACTTGCTGGGAAGCGGCAGGTGTGAACGCTTGATCGTGCACAGCGAGGCAAAGACATTTTAACAGTCTCAAGTCGAGAAGGGCTGCGAAGAAGCCTCATCTCACCAAGAAGAACCTTACAAATAGCCTCCACCCTTGTAAGAAATTTAAAGAATGGGGCAAACTGATAATCTCTGATGAAGTTCCCTTACGCCTGTTTGCAGCTTCTAGAAGATCTCTCGTCAGGAGGAGAAAATGGGAGCACTTTCACGGGTCGTGTATTGTGTCTACGGTAAAGCATCTGGACCCTCTCCATGTTTGGAGCTGCTTCTCATCTAAGGTAACTGCTAGACCATTAACAATTTTGCCCATTAACTCAAAATGGTACCAAAATGTGCTTCATCCGCACCTTTTCCTAACAGTTTAAGACCAATTTGAGTAAGATAGCTGTATCTTTTAACATGATGGTGCACCTTGTCATGAATTAAAAGCAGTAACAAAGTTCTTGGCTTAAAATAACATCGAGCTTTTGGGACCTTAACCCGGGAATTTGCCAAGTTTAAACCCAATAGAGAACTTGTGGACAATAATCAAACTGGGGGTTGATATTTAAACAGAAGTCATCCAAATGGCTGTGAGCAGTTGAGAGCGCTTTTTGAACAAAATGGACAATATCAGTAAATATATAATCAAATATTTGGTCTCCATTATGCCAAAACGAATTGAAACAGTCCTGAAAAACAAGAGACATTGTACAAATATTGACTGCGCGCCCAAATTGACTGTGTTTATTAATAAAATGGGTTTAAGCTCTAAACTTTTATATGTTTCACCTTCAAATTATGAAATAACCATATTAATTCTATTAATTTTCTTATATAAAAAAAAATATAGTTGCCTCAAAACTTTTGGCCATGACTACATTCGAGCTATAACTTTTTTTACAACTTTCATTTCAATATCTTTTTAAAAAAGATCGCTATGAAATAAAAAAGGAAGATTATTGTTTACCTAACTTTATTGCATATTCTATGTAATACAATAAAAGATAACCGAACTCACAACTTAATCATTATAATACCTGTACATATATTACTGCTTATTGCTTAGAAGTTGCAGTTTGTTTTAGTTTCTGCAGGTAGCATACAGTTTCTGCATAACTTTGAATGCACGTTTTGCACACTGATTGCTTCTTAGTATTTTCTTAGTGATTTTCCTATTAGTTCAATGCTTCTTTTTGCTAGGTTTCAATACTACTGAGGAGTTCTTGAAGTGACTTTTATTCTACATCTGATTAGTAAACCAATTATAATCGGCCCAGTCGTATAAAATAAATCTGTATACCTTCTCTAAAGTCTTCTTTGTTCGTTATATAAGAACGAATACTAGGATGGTTAGAATGGCTAGAATGGCTCTTGAATTCCACTTTGAATTGTTGATGATTTGAATTTTTTGAAATTAATCAATGGAAAATGCCCTTTTTCTTCGAAGAATCTAAACACCCATGTTAGATGGTTCAAAAATTTCATGTCATCTTCCCATCCTGATTTTTCGAGGACCTCTTCTGTTCCATTAACAAACTGTGCCTGTAGTTCCTCATAATTCTTCACCACTTGACATACTAACTGATATTTAATGTTTGGAGAACTGCTGTTATTACCAAGATCTTCCTCCACTACCGAACGGAGAATCTTATCCAGAGCGTTATGTTGACAACTGATAAATTGTGGTTTGCAGACACCCTGTTCTGAGAACATTCGTTGTAACTTGACAACTCCAATCTTTTCTCAGTGTTACGGTTGTGGTATCAACAAAGATCATCTTTATTGTATTCCATAAGTTGTACTAGATCAATAACATTTGCAATTCCTTCAGCAATAGTTTCAGTCTTGTCATCTTTCAAACATAATGCAACCCATTTTACTTTTAGTTCTTTCATTTTTAAGTACGACTACTTGATACTCATTTTCCTCAATGTGTTTGCCATCGAAATGTAAAGACATTCCATATGTATCTTTACAATTAATTCCTCCTTCCTGCTAATTTGAGAATTACCACTTGGCTTGGTATTGGAGTGCCAATGCCATCAAGTGACAACAGTTGGCATATTTTAGCGGCTTTACTTATTGATATTCTTCTAGATGTCACCAAGTTGATTGCAACTTTACTTTTGTTTGTTTTCTGGTTTTTCGAATAGCATCCTCATCTTTATATTTATATTCGCTCTCTTCAGATTCAGTACTACTGCCCCAGTTAAATGATCTTAAGATGTTGATGCTGCAGTTGTTTCAGCAGGCAGTTTTTGTCTTTTTTCTAAGGGTGAAGCCTTTCTTTATTTGCAAATTGACCTCTAGAGTACCACACTTTGCTTTCCACTTGAAGGAAGTACAGTGGTTTGTCTTCCGAATATACCCATTGGTAATTTAATTTAATGAGGAAAGAGGTCACCCAGGGCATCATATTATCCCCTCCTAACACAGTTATCACAAGTCTTCATTACCTCATCAAGACTTGCCCTTATTTCTTGACCTGACACATGCGGAAAATTCAATTTATTCTTGCATAATTTTGTAACTTAATTCGAAATTTCTACTATTCGCCCCTTTCTTCCTTTGATTTGCATTCCAAGAAACTTGTATCGTCCGTGAGTCGCTGATGGAGTGGTATTCTGCATTTTGCTTCTAGTGAAGATTCTTCTGTAGGTCCACTTCATTTTCATCTAGTATAGAATCTTGTGAAGGCCCACTTCATCTTCTTCTAATTAAAAATCTGTAGTGACTCCCGAATTGCAAGGTGAAGTAGGCCCAACGAGGAACTTCACAAATGAGCACCCTGTTGGACCTATGAAATCTTGAAATTAGGCACACTTATTAACTACTCAAATAATATGCCATGTAGTAGCAATGAACCAATATAGAATAAAGCGAAGGAAAAATATGTGTAAGAAGGAGAGCAAATAAGTGGAGTTTCTCACGGGAACACACAAATATACACAGGCGACGAAACAGTTGCGAGCTGAAAGGTCTTGATACAAGATAACGAGGCAGCCGGAACTGAGTCGGGTTTGACAAGCTAAAGTTGACGTGGACCTGCGTAACGACAAAATCAACTTTCATATCACATTGCTGTGTGTCCACATTGGAACACACGCACCATTTGACTCCGCTCAGTAGTCTCAACAAAAGAACAAACGAACATACTTTAACTTGTGAGGCTCCACCTCGCACTCTGATTATGGATCGGTAAGTCATGCCCCCTTGAGGGAGGTTCGTATAAATAAGGCAGGCAGAGAATTCCCACCAGGAGTAACATCACTATTATTAGTAGGATACATTCAACCCTCTTGATTCCGGATTCACATTCAATCTTATTGGCGTGACGAGTCCGTTCCTCGTCCTAAAATCCAGCCGTCCTTAGTCCCAATTATCTAACATAGAAGGAAACGTACAACAAAGCCGCGTAAGACTCGACTATCTCACTTGTCTCGACGGTGAAACCTCAAAGGCCTTCGTCTGACACTCCCTTTACGGGTAGCCCCGGCCTCACGAATAAACCCGGCCATAAACTGGTGACTGTATTAACTCCCTCGAGGCCTTTTCCCCTTATAAATATTCTAAAGACACCTTTCCTCTTCTATGTGACTGCTGTAATCTCACCAGGTTATTGGTCCAGTGCAATACCAAGAAGAAAGGTCATAATTATATAATGAATCAATGAATACTTTGTTCAAAATAAAAGGTAGCATTATATGGCTATGTGACGAGGAAATACCCTAACACTGCTACATTAGCGAGGAAATCTTTGAATCATTTACTCTCGTCTTATTTAGTTAAATGTGGGTTCAGTGCTGTTGACGATTTGCTCCAAACCAAGAGAAACAAATTTTAAATTAAAATATGGTGATTTGCCCCTAATGAACAATTAAATAAATATATAAGGGTAAGGAGGCTGTAAAAAAAGAAAAGTTGAGGTAAATTTGGCATACCTGTTTTAAAACAAAACAGTTTCAAAATGTTTTGTCCCTACTATTTGAAATACTGTGATAACATCAAAATATGCCTAAATTTAATCTATTTTATTGGTAAATGTCATATCTAGTTTATTTATAAATAAATATACCCGAAACACTCCATCTCTCAGCATATAAAATATTAATATACTCAATTGTTACTCTCTAAATGAAATTCAGTGTAAAGTGTGACATGAACAATTTAGTCAACTGTACACTGAGTTTAAAAAGCACGAGGAAATTATGCCTAAATAAAATTAATATCAATTTCATATAATTACACGCGCGGTTGACGGAGAACTTCAGCTGTCGACTTTGCAGGCCTCGCCGTCGACATGCACCCATATGCTGTAGTCGAGGGCATGGAGGTTGAGCAACTACGGCGGCCAAAATTCCTTCGACCAGAAGATCATGTTCGACCTCAACTTCTCTTGCACGGTCTTGGCCATGTGGGCCTAGGTACCGTCCTGCTAAAAGAGTAGTCTGCCTTCTTCGTGATCTTTCTCACCCAGGGCATGATTTTTGTGGTCAAGATTTCCTTGTATTTGGCCACGTTAAGTCTGTAACTGGCCCTGAACCACCCCGGTGGCATCTTCGCTCTATTCGAAGTCACGACGACGAGCATCATTACGGAGGCCAGGTACTTGGTCGTGGACACGTACCACGCGGTCGCTCTGCTTGCTGATGACCGGATCGACCGTGAAGCTTTTTTCATCAGAAAGAAATGAGAATTCGATTGTCATTACTCTTCAAGTCGTTGAGAAGGGGTCGACATTGCTCCCGACGTTGTTCTTGCACACGGTCGTGAGCAAAGGCCTTTCCACGCACCACAACTCTCGCCGCTCTCCTCTTTGATGGCCCTGAAAACAGCGGCCACCGAGATCTTCTTTTTCCCAAGCGCAGTCATTTTGAGCTTCCAATCATTTCAAAGTCCTTTCTCACAGTCAAACTGTTGACAACTTGAGATCTGCCTGAACGAGGTCGATCTTTGAGGTCTTCCCCTTTCTTAATCCTCTCCGGAACTCTGTGGATCGTCATTCGACTGACGTTGAGCCACTTGACAATGTCTCATTTGGTGTGGTCCGCCGGAGAACAGAAATCTTGATTCTTTTCACTTCCCTCTCGACACACTTGCACACAATGGAAAAGACGATTTAATGACACGTGCTGGAAAAGTATAACTTTAAGTTTGTTTGACGGAACTTTTTCTAACACACTTATAAACCTCTCGAAAGGTAAAAACTCCCAAGTGTAACAGAACTTTTATAAACCCAGTACAATGATGAATGAGTTACATTTTTATATATGAGATAGATTGTGTACATATAATAAAATAGAGTATCTACTTGCATAAAATAACAAAAAGTAGATAGCTTCGATTGACATGACGGAATAGGGAGTGGTTTAACATTCGGCACGAAGAGACGGAGTCGCAGGAGGTTGACGCAATTTGAGTTCCAGTTAGCTCGTTAATAATTTTAGTGTCCTTTGAAAAAAGGTCGCTTTTAAATCTATTTTCGGATTTTTTTCTTTAAATGTAATTATATTTTTAGTGGAGTCACCTTCTTCGTTTGAACATTAGGTGTTTATCAGTGTATTTTAATTTGGATGTTAGTAAATCCAACATCTCGATTTTAAAATTTAAATTTGTCGTATCGGCGCAACATAAAAACAACCCTTGTTGGATTACACTAATTTGCTATATTCAAATGGAGAAAAATTCCTCAAAGATTTGTGCAATCGCTAAAATATTTTTCCCAATTCCAACGATTCCACTCAAATTCGTCCATTACCTGCCATACTCAAAAGCTGAGCTCTTGAATCTTTTATTCTTAATAGAAGAAGCACATGTCAGTATGTATAAGTTTTATTGGGTGTTATTCTGTATTGATCGCTGTGTAAGTTTTGAACTAAGATAGCAAACCGCGCCCAATTGTGTGACGTCACCAGTAGTTATCTAGAGAACCAATTCTCTCTCTCTCTTTCTCTCCTCTCTCTCCCTCTCTCAAAGTCCATCTTAAATTCTGTCTCAAACTCCTTCTCAAATTCTCTATCAAACTCCATCTTAAATTTTCTCTGTAACTCCCTCTCAAACACTATTTCAAACTCTCTCTCAAAATTTTCTATATTTCTAGCACTACCTTTCTCTCTCTACTGGCTAAGTGGCAGACGGCAACGGGTGGTGGTGAATGGACAGGCTTCTGAGTGGGTGCCCGTTACTAGCGGAGTGCCTCAAGGTTCTGTCCTGGGACCACTACTATTCATCATCTACGTCAACGACATGGACGGTGACATGGTTGCCAAGATTTCCAAATTTGCCGACGATACCAAGCTTGGTATGAACGTTGCAAAGGATGGAAATACTGCCCGCCTGCAGGAAGACCTTGGGAAGATTGGGGAGTGGTCGGACACGTGGCAAATGCCGTTCAACGTGAACAAGTGCAAAGTAATGCATATCGGCCACAGAAATCCCCAATCTCATTATATCCTTAAGGGCACTGCTTTCGAATCGAGTGACACTGAGAAGGACTTGGGTGTTACTGTCACTAGCGACCTCAAGTTCTCGAAACAGTGCATTGAGGCAGAGAAGAAAGCCCAAAGGATGTTAGGCTACATAAAGCGCCAGTTTGGATACCGTAACAGGGAGATAGTACTTTGTCTGTACAACTCCCTAGTTCGGCCGCACCTGGAGTATGCCGTACAATTTTGGAGTCCTTCGTTTCGAAAGGACATCGCAAGGTTGGAACGCGTACAAGCCAGGGCAACCAAACTGATTCCCTCTATCCGACATAAAAGTTATGAGGATAGACTAAGGGAATTAGATCTGTTCTCGTTGGAAACCCGTAGACTGCGTGGTCAGCTCATCGAAGTTTTCAAAATACTTCGAGGGTTCGACAATGTTGACTACCGGGATATTTTCACACTGAGTGAGAACAGAACGCGCAATCACGGCTTCAAACTTGAACTGAAGCGTTACAACCGCAATCTGTGTGGAAACTTTTTCACCTACAGTATCTGCGGTAAGTGGAACGCACTTCCAGTGGAAGTTGTCAACAGTGAATCTGTTGACCAGTTCAAGTCAAGACTAGACAAAGTCTTGAAAAGTGGCCGTTTAGGGACGCAAAACAATTGAGCAGCCATGTGCCCGCTCGATTGCTAGTCCCAAGGTACCCTCTTTGAATGGACCGTAAGGTCTCCTAGGGTACCTTCTTTCCTTATAACTCCTTGTAACTCTCCAAAATTATCTCTCAAACTCTATCTCAAATTCTCTCACAAACTCCCCGCAAAGCATTCTCTCAAATTGGCCGTCAAGTACTCTCTCAAACTCCCTCTGAAACACTCTCTCAAATTCAATCTCAAATTCTTTCTCAAACTTCCTCTCAAGCACCCTTTCAAACTCTCTCTCAAATATATATTTATCTCTCTCTAAAACTTTCTATCTAAATCTATCTCTCTATCCCCCATCTCTCTACCTCTCTCTCTCTAGCTCTCTTTCTCTCTCATTATCTCTCTCATTCTCTCTTTCTCTCTCTCTCAAACTCTATGTGTGTATGTATGTATCTGAACATCTAACTACCTACGTACTTACCTCCCTCCCTACCTACCTCCCTTCCTCCCTCCCTCCCTACCTGCCTAATACCTACCTACCTATCTACTTATCTATCTATTTATCTCTCTCTTTCTTCCCCTTCCACCAACTCTTCGCTACCAAATGATTCCGAACCAATTATTTACAAAATCCATTCTCAATTTAATCTGTTATTTCTACGTCACAGGACGAAGAAAAATGACAACTCCTCCGATAACGACTCACACAAAATGAACCAATTTCGCTTTAGTTATTCACGCAATACTCGATTCTTTTTCCTTAGTCATTACCTGCGGCGAAGCGGGTCACTGGATCACGCAAATCTCCTGTTGTGTTCCTCCTCTTCTGTCCCCAACGAGTCGCTGGCTCGATGTAGCCGGCTAAAACCAATGCTACCAAAGGTAATCGAGGTTCCTGAGTTCAAATAGGATATAAGTTGACCACCAAGTGGCGCCACCTAGTGACTGGAGGTGCTAAATCGGCCATTTTCTCCGCAGATCCATTAGATCAATTCCCTTTAGTTTATATTTTTTATTCCTCTTTCTTCTCTTCGTTTAACTTCCTTTTCATGTCCAAGTTTATTGACTATTATCTCCTCTTTAGTAGGAAATTTAAGTAAGTTTTTTTTTATAATTCAGTAAAAAGGAAACTTATGAGCAAAGAAGACATTTACTGGGGATTATCGAGCCCAGAATCGGGGTGAGGGGGTATTTAGGTAACCCCATCAAGTGGAAAAGAAAACAATTCTTTCCGTTTGGTAGTTTTTAACGAGTTTTTAATTGTTTCTTAAATCTTTTCCGACGTTATTGACAGACTCATGGTCGGAAAAAACGACTGAGATGTCATTATTATTTCCTGTTTCTTACTTTCGTTTCTTTTTATTATTGTTTCTTCCTCCTCTTCCGTGATTTATTTGTTAGTCAAGGAAATCTGTTATATCTTCCTACCTACCTATCTACCTAATAACCAGCCTTTACCTATAGCTATCTACCTACCTATATCTGCCTACTTACCAACCTACATCTATCTACCTACCTATATCTACCTACTTACGGACCTTTACCTACACCTATCTACCTACCTATAGCTACCTACTTACAACCTATATTTATCTACCTAACTATGCCTATCGACCAACCTATCTACATAACTATGCCTATCTACCAACCTATACATATCTGCATACCTGCTTACCAACATACCTATCTACCTAACTATGTTCATCTACTAACCTATATCTATCTGCCTACCTATCAACCTATATCTATCTAACTAAATAGGCTTATTTACCACCCATACCTATCTACTTACTTACCAACCTATACCTATCTACCTAACTATGCCTATCTACCTACCTATCTTATAGTTAAATATCTATCTACCTACTTATCAACCTATACCTATCTAACTAAATATGCTTATTTACCACCCATACCTATCCACCTACTTACCAACCCATACCTATCTACCTAACTATGCCTATCAACCTACCGATCTTATAGTTAAATATCAAGAAAATAATTTCCTCATTTATTAGTGGAATTTTTCCAGATGTTGAAAGGACTTTTTTTCTGCACATGTAAGTACAGTATATTTTGTGTATGGCACAGGCGGTTGTGTCTTCGTGTATGTATTTTATACTCATAAAACCAATAAGGGTTTCCGAACTGTTCAGTAACAATTCTCTGTACATCTCTGCCTATGTCTGTTTTACAATGTGTTACAATGTGTGTATTTGTGTAGACTTGCTTCTTTAGCAGGCTTCACGAGGGTGTGCTATTTATTTGCATATATGTTTGTATTTTTGTGTGTGAAAGAGAGCGATCGCGTATGGATGAATGAAGGCCCACACAAATGTGCGTGAGACCAAGGATGCTAAATGCCAAGAAGAGAATTCCGATGACTGTTGCCTATATTATCAAAAACCTCTTTCATCGGCATCGGTATGTATGGGTTGTATAGATTTGTATGACTGTCAGTGCTTCTTCAACTTTGTCATTGGTGATGTTTATGCTTCTTGAGCCTTACCCATACCCGCCCCACCCCGGCCACTGATGAGGTAGAAGCAAAACATGAACAGTGACCATGGGTTGGATCCGCACAAATTGACCTCCCCATAAGAATCCATTATTATCAATGCAAATAATAACAATGATAATATCAATTATAATAGTAGCAATAAAAATAACAACAATAATAATAACGATAATAATAATATAAATTATAATAGGTGTAATAAAAATAGTGATAAGACAAATTCACTGAATGTAGAAGCAATGTGTCCGAAAATACGAAAAAATACATAAATAAACTTGCAAGAAGCATCAAGGAAGAGAACATAGCAAGAAAAATAAAGAGAACAGGAGAATACAGCCACTGACATCTATTTGGACTACCTAAATTGCATAAGAACCTGACGGATCCCCCCATTGCGCCCTGTTATATCTATGAGCGGCACTGCTAAATATATCAACCAGATCATCAGACCTTACTTAAATCATAAATACATTGTGAAATCATCGGATGGATTGCTACTCAAGATAAAAGATCTTAAATTTCTTATCATCAAAGACTTAGCCTCTTTCGACGTAGAATCACTATTCATCAACGTCCCCGTGTTACCGAAAATTAAAGTAATTCTAAATAGTGTATATAACCACGACGAATTAACGCCACCCCAATACCCAAACAAATCCTGGAAGAATTATTAATCAACTGTTGCACCAAAACTCCATTTGATTACAATGGTAAAACATACCTGCAGAAGGATGGAGTTTCTATTGGTATCCCTCTTGGATCAACGTTTGCTGATTTTTATATGGCAGAATTACAGAATAAAGTCCTAATGGCTAAAGAACATTTCAATCCAATATTTTACACTTGATATGTGGACGACATGGTGGCATTATTTAAAGAAGAAAGTCATATCCCTCTTTTTATCAATAAACTACAAGAAGTAAGTGTACTAAAATTCACTTATGAGCAGCTATCAAGAAACATATTCAACTTTCTTGATGTACAAATTATCCAAGAATCAAATAGAGAAATAAATACATCAATATACATCAAACCGACTAACAAGGGAGTATACCTCAATTATAACTCCCACTGCCCTGAAAAGTACAACCTCTGTCTAATCAAGACCTTAATTCATCTAGCATATAGGATTTGCTCCACATGGCAACTTTTTGACATGGAAGTCAAACGTATAACGAAAAGTTTAATAAACAATGAGTTCCCTCAGGCACAAATCGAAAAAACAATATCCAGTACCCTCGATACACTTTTTAAAAGAACGAAGAAAGAAGAAGAGTCTTCGATCAAATTTTACATAGAATCACAAAATCCCAACACCATCAAATCGGAAGCAAAGTCACTCAGAAACATCCTAAAAGAACACATAGCTCCTAAAGAAGAAGACACAAAATTGTAGTACAAGACTATTATAAAAACAGCAAGAGCAACAAAAAACTCCCAATGACGCGGATGGCTCCTCTGTTGAGCCCTCAAGCACCGCGTTGGTAGAGATAGGCCATCCATCCGACGTCTCAGAGCCAGCTGCTGCTGGGGTTACTCAGGGCGTCAAAAAGAAGAAAAGGAAGAGTAAGAAAGGAAAAACAGTAGATAAAACAGAAGAGAAAGTAGAAACGGAAGAAAAAACGAAGAAGAAAAAGAAGAAAAAAGTGGGGAATAAAGAGGAATCAAAAGAGCCCATGAAAGGAAAGCCTCTGTCCTCTGAACCCAAATGCGCGAGGGTCATCGTGATCGGTGACTCCTAAGCGCGGGATCTACAACCCTTGCTAGCGGCCCGCCTTCGCACCAGTGTGAAGTTAAGCTGCCTTCCAGGAAAGGGAAACGGAGAAATAAGGGTGGAGGCTGAGAAATCTCAGATCTCTGAGAACTCAGTAGTTGCCCTCATGGCAAGTGACAACTATCTCTACCTACGAGGGGGTAAAATAGGCGCTAGAGGGAAAATCCTGACCACGGTTATGGGAGGAGTTGACGACTGTGGGCTAAAAAAACGCAGACGTGTCGTGGTCGGGATACTCCCAAGACGAGGTCCATCCCGCAATGCTCACGCGAGGAACGTCTCCATAAACCAACGCCTGGAAGATCTTTGTACGGCGGAAGGAGTCTTTTTTGTAGACCCCTACCGCACCTTTCACGGGAGAAATGACCTGTACAAAAGGGACGGAGTGCATCTTTCCTTTAAAGGGAAAGCTGTACTTGCGAACATGATCCAGGATGTTGTGAAGCGGACCCAAAGAAGTGTCAGACCCCAAGTAAAGGAGAACGTACGCCAGTACACCCGTATTACTCCAGGAACGACCTTTTTTGAAGTCACAAAGAGGGGAGTGACCCCACCACAGAGAAAGAAAGCGGGAAACGGAAGAGCGTAGGAAGTCCTACAGTCGGGGACTTCCTCAAAGTTCTTCTGTTTAATGCGAGGTCTATCAGAAACAAGTTTCTAGAACTCCGTGGCCTCGTAGCAACAGAAGAACCTGAGATGTTAGCCCTAACAGAGTCGTGGATAAAACCTCAAGCCGAGATTTTGAAGGTGAATTCACGATTCCCGGTTACCAGCTCTTCCTGAAAGATAGGCCAGACAGAGAGGGTGGCGGTGTGATGTTGTATGTCAAGGATACTCTCAACTCGACGGATTGCAACATCGTATCCGACCATGAACTACTAGGTGTTGACCTTGAGATAGGTCCTGCCAAATACAGAACCCTGGTGCTTTAAAGACCTCCTGCCCAACTCGTTGAGAAGGACAGATATCTGTACCAGGTACTAGGAGAACTTGTCGAAGACAGAGTGTGTATCGTCATGGGAGATTTCAACACACAAGTTGACTGGGAAACCCTGTGGCGAGGACGCACTACTTCTGGAGTTCGCGAACGAGTTCCTCACTCAATGGGTGAGAGAGCCAACGAGAGGAGACAATATACTCGACTTGGTTTTCACCTCTGAGGATGACATCGTTGAGGACCTCTCTGTTGGCGAAGAGCTCGGTGGCAGTGACCACCGACTAATTAGATTTGTAGTCAAAGTCCCGAAGGCAGGGCCTGCAACAGCAGACTTTGCAGGTGTTCGTGCTGGACTGACTGACGTGAGGCTAGAAGAGTGCGATTCTGTTGAAGACACGTGGAACAGTTTCAAAACCAAATTCATGAGTCTTCAATCGCGTTTCCTCCCTCTGAAATGTCCCCGTCGGTCTTTTGTTCAACCAAAGTGGTTTAATCGAGAAATTGGAAAACTGCTTAGGGGGAAGAGAACTGTGTACTGGCAATCGAAGATCTCGGGTGACTTTGACGAATACTGGAGGCTAGCCAGGAGAGTAAAGTCCAGAATAATGGCGGCTAAGCAGTCTGAGGAACTCCGAGTGGCGAGACTCTGTAAAGAGAATCCCAAGGAGTTTTTTGGATATGTGAACAGCCGTAAACCTATCCGTCGAACGATTGGCCCTTTGAGAAATGAGGAGGGGGCATTAAAGCATTCAGATGCAGAAAATGCTAACCTCCTCAACGACTACTTCTCTTCAGTGTTTACTGAAGAGTGTGGTCCCATCCCCCAGCCAATGGATTCCTACTTAGGGGAAAAGCTGGAGGATATGGACTTCACCGAAGGGGAAATAAAAAAGAAGATCAGTGACTTAATTACGAATAAGTCACCTGAGCGCAATCTTCAATATGTCAATCCAGACCGAATGCGTTTTTAGAGACTAGCGTAAGGCGGAAGTGACTCCTATATCCAAGAAAGGAGACTGTAGCCAACCGTCGAACTACCGACCTATCAGTCTGACTTTGATAGTCGGTAAACTCATGGAAAGCATCATAGTGAAAAAAGTACGTCGTATTAGAGTCCAACATGCTACTGAGGAGTTCCCAGCACGGCTTCCGAAGGCAACGGTCATGCCTGACGAACCTTGTGGAATTCTTCCACTTCGTTTTCAGTGAGCACGATCGGGACAAGGCGGTGGATGTGGTGTTCTTAGACTTTCAGAAAGCCTTGGATAAGGTACCACAAAGCCGCCTTCTCCGGAAAGTGCGAGCGCTGGGCAGAGACGGAAAAGTAGCCGGCTAGATCGATAACTGGCTAAGTGGCAGACGGCAACGGGTGGTGGTGAATGGACAGGCTTCTGAATGGGTTACTAGCGGGGATCCTCAAGGTTCTGTCCTGGGACCACTACTATTCATCATCTACGTCAACGACATGAACGGTGACATGGTTGCAAAGATTTCCAAATTTGCCGACGATACCAAGCTTGGTATGAACGTTGCAAAGGATAGAAATACTGCCCGCCTGCAGGAAGAGCTTGGGAAGATTGGGGAGTGGTCGGACACGTGGCAAATGCCTTTTTTACGTGGGGAAATGCAAAGTGATGCATATCGGCCACAGAAACCCGCAATCTCAGTATATCCTTAAGGGCACTGCTCTTGAATCGAGTGACACTGAGAAGGACTTGGGTGTAACAATAACTAGTGACCTCAAGTTCTCGAAACAGTGCATTGAGGCGGAGAAAAAGGCCCAAAGGATGCTAGGCTATATTAAGCGCCAGTTTGGATATCGGAACCAGGAGATTGTACTGTGCATATACAACTCACTTGTCCGACCGCACCTGGAGTATGCCGTACAATTTTTAAGTCCTTCATTGCGAAAGGACATCGCGAGCTTAGAACGCGTACAAGGCAGGGCAACCAAGCTGATTCCCTCTATCCGACATAAAAGTTATGAGGATAGACTAAGGGAATTAGATCTGTTCTCGCTGGAAACCCGTAGACTGCGTGGTCAGCTCATCGAAGTCTTTAAAATACTTCGAGGGTTCGACAATGTTGACTACCGGGATATTTTCACACTGAGTGAGAACAGAACGCGCAATCAGGGCTTCGCACTTGAACTGAAGCGTTACAACCGCAATCTGTGTGGAAATTTTTTCACTTACAGTATCTGCGGTAAGTGGAACGCACTTCCAGTGAATCTGTTGACCAGTTCAAGTCAAGACTAGACAAAGTCTTGAAAAGTGGCCGTTTAGGGACGCGAAACAATTGAGCAGCGATCTGCCCGCTCGATTGCTAGTCCAAAGGTACCCTCCTTGAATGGACCGTAAGGTCTCCTAGGGTACCTTCTTTTCTTGTTGTTACTCCTTGTTGTTACTCTCTTCAAGGCTCTCTACACAAGAACGGCGAAAAGCCGATTATCATGTAATACAGTGGTTCTCAACCTTTTTCTGGTGGCGACCCAATTATGGTGAGAATTCTTAACTTCGACCCATTTATTAAGATTAATATTCTTGGAAAAATAAGATGTTAAATTCAGTTCATTACTTTTAATGCGATGGCTGAGCTTGCAGTTTTATTCTCGGTTGTGTGGATGACATTGCACAACGAAAATCATCTTCAAGGCTCAATTTATTTCGATGCTTTTTTATGACCAGAAGTTGAGAAAAGGTAGATTAACACATATATGTTGTGGAAAATGGGAGTAGTATTTTAAGCGCCAAGTATGATAATGTTGGATAAGATATATGTCGATTTATCCAAAGTTGGTTAAGTGAAAGCGATGCAAATTCACTTTTGTCCTCAAAATTATTACTCATTTCAATGAGTTCCTTTTGGATATTTTCAGGAGCGTTTGTAGTACTCTGTGAAAAAAGATTTGTCACTAGAGCAAACATTGCCTTTTCATTTTCTCCTGCCGGAAACTAATTTTCTATTTCACCAAATAAATCTTCCAAATACTCTTTTATAATGGGATACAACTTATCAACATTTTCAACACCATCGTCTGCGCATTCTTCAAGTGCTTCACAAAGAGTTGGAAACATGTACAATTTCTTTTTTTCTATGTTCTTGTACCAAAGCTTTAATTTCATTTTGAATGATTCCATTTTTAAAATGAATGGATGATGGAAGAACCACTTCCTTGCGGAGATAAGTTAACATTATTAAAGTATTCAAAGATATCTACAAGATATACCAATTTATGCCAATTTTCATCATTTTTAAAGAGTGACTCAAATTCATTTTTGTTATGGGAAGAGAAAAATATTTCAAGCCCACTTTTCAATTCAAATACTCTTGTTAAAACTTTGCCTCTGGAAAGCCATCTTACTTCAGTAAAAAATAAAAATGAATCATACTAGGACCTTAATTCTTTACACAGAGTCTTAAAAAGGCGCGTACTTACTGGCTTTGATTTGATAAAATTTACAGCTTTAATGACTAGTTGCAATAATGCTTTCAATGACAATGGTAAAGTTTTTGTTGCTAACACTTATCGATGTATCATTTAGTTATTTGTGGAGAAGTTTGTTTAAAATTTGCCACAGACCCTGAGTTATATCCAAGCATGGTAGGAGCGCCGTCTGAACAAATCCCAGAAAAATATTTCCAGTCTAGCCAATGCTGCTTAAAAAACTATTAACTAAATAAAAAATTCCGCCCCGGTCGTGGTTGTTTCTAATGCTTTACAAAACAAAGATTCTTCTATAATTTTGTCCTCCTTGATGTAATGCACAAAAACAAGAAGTTGTGCAAAACCCTTTACATCTGTTGTCTTATCAAGTTGGATGCTAAATAGTCGGTAAGGGTTTTTACTTTAATTTCCTCGATCACTTAATTCAAAATGTCATTAGACATATCAGTAATTCGCCGCCTTATGGTATCATTAGATAAGGATATATGTTGCACCTTTTTCACTGCATCTTTACCTAGCATGATTATAACAATGTCTTTGGAGCAAGGAAAAATCAAGTTTTCAGCAAGTGTGTGTGGCTTTTTGGCTTTTGCTACTTTCAGAGCAAAAACATATGAAGTTTCTAGTGCAGCAAAAGTTTTACTTTGATGATGCCCACTTAAATCTAACCTGGATCTTTTAACATTTTAGGACTTTTTTCTAAAAAAAATCAATGGGCGCACGCGAGGAGCAGGATTGAGCCGTTGCGCCAAGGAGATAGGTCGCTCTCCCCAAGGCGAGGTGTATTAGTGTAGGCCAATGGAAAGCGTTCGTATATGTGGTAGTAATAAGGACGGATGTGTGTAAGAGTTCACTTGTGTAGGGGGTATTGCATCTGCATGGAGTTTGATGTGTTTATGTGCAAATTCACCTATTTATGTTGTGTGTGTTTGTGTGACAAGTCAATCTGTCTGCATCTATGTGGGTATAGGTACGTGTGTAAAACAGGTACTCTTTGAACATCTATGTAGATGTGATTATTTAGCTTGTTCGTGTGTGCAAAATAGAGAAAGAGACAGACAGAGTGACAGCCAAATAGACAGACGTAAAATTTCCTGGCAAGACACTGACAAATATATTCCCTTATAATTATTATTATAATTATATTCATGATCATTATTATCAATATTATCATTCTCATTATATGGATTTATAAATGAACATATGCAATAAAATTAATATATATAAATATACAAAGAAGTAAATAGATGCAAGTGAGATGCAAATGAATACGCACACTGGACTACTGGCCGACCGAAATTAAGGCTCCACCTGGGGATGGTTCTAAGAGTGTTTTAAATACACAGTTGCTAGACCAAGGAATATTCAAACACGGCTACAAAAATATACTTTAATAGGACTAAAAATTACATACACATATAGGGCAAGTTAAATGGCAATGCAATTAAATATTGACGGTTCACGGTTAAGATGATTGACACTATCAATTAAGTTTGAACCGAGGGATAATTAATTCAGAAATGATCTTACAATTATGCAAGTTTTAGAGCAAAGGGGATCCTTGAGGTTCGACGCGGTAAAGGTGGGAGGAGCGTGACGAAGCGGGGGTTAAATCCCTTTTATCTTAATGTGCGGTGAGTAGGACCAGGTAGGTTAGTTCGACCTTGAACTTGTGGGCGTCTCACGAGGTGCTCAATCCAACTTCGGAAAACGGAGGATGCTTCGGAGATGGCTTTTCCGATCCTTAAAATCCGAAGACGTGGTGAGAAGGGTTGAAGCGCACCTAAAACTATCTTCAGGAACAACACTGAGTGACGACTAGCTCTTCCTTGGCTCTTCGAAAATCATTCAATTCTTCTCTGGACGAGAATGTAGTCAATTCTTTCTCGACTAACGAAGACGTTAACGGCTAACGTACTGGACGGCGGCATCAGGCACAATCTGCCTGTGAACGCCGAAGTATCGAATATATACTCCGAAATTATCTAGACGGGGAGAGATATTCATTACCAACAGACTTCCTTAATTGCCATTGGTGGAGATAAGGGTCCATAGCGAGAACTCGCGATGCCCCCTTAATAGTCTTTCCATTGTTCTAATTTTAGAGGAGTAGATAGGGCAGACGAATTTAGAGCGGTCAACGGCGAACTGGGGAAGTCAGGGGGGCGAGGGAAATTTCCTTTCTCTCTCCTTATTCTTCCACATTTTCCTCCTTTAAATTAGCATGTTTTGTGATTAGATGCCTTTCGAGTTTGTTAGGTTTCATTGATTCATTTAAAAGAGTTTCCATGCATATGACACACTGATGTCTTTCTACATTAGCAATAACATTTGACGTGAAACCAAACTTTAAATATTCGTCACTATATTTCCTTTTTGCTGCAGTCATTTTCAAAATAAGGATTATGATTAATCAAATAATAAATATCTCGCTTATTTAATTTTATTTCACAGGTAAAATTTAAGACACTGAAAATAAGAAACCCACTACAATAAAAATGTATTTATAATATTATTAAAACTATGATATATTTCTATTATAAAGCATTGCATATATACAAAACGCTGCATTATAACGCAAACCATAAAAAAATGGCGCCTTTGTCACACACGAAGCTAATTCGTAAGTTCTATGTTTCTTTGCTCTAAAACGATCTTGAATTTGAACAATTTTATACGAACTAATTATATACGACACCTATACACTAACTAATCCTATATATTTCTCAGGAACTAAAATAGTGTACAATCGCGAAACTTAAAACATAACTACGAGTACCATACGTAACAAAGGTTATATTTCAACTGATCTCATTGGCGTTAAGATTGTCGTGCAATCAGGGTTGCCAAATCTTGATACAAAAGAGCTAAAAAGTACATTATATTGTAATTGTTACAAAAGTACTTTATAATAATTTTTAATCATATTTATCATAAATAAGACTGTAGCAAAAACTTGAAAAAGTGCTTGAACCTGATCAGAGGGCGTCTTGCTTTTTTTTTTTTTTTTAAACATTACTTTCTTACCAACTTAATCATTTTATTTGAAATCCTATGTAAAAACTTTTTTTGAAAATTTTTATTACGAAAAAAAGGGGAAAAAATTGGCAACACTGCACAGTACAATCCCAGTGTAAGAGACGAGTGTGGGAAGAATTGGGGGGAGAGAAGCGTTCCTGAGGAATAGGGAACGCGAGATAAAACGAAAATAAAAAGTGTAATAATATACACTTCTTAGAAACACAATAAAATAACAGATTAACAGATTTTTAAGATTGTTTATTGAAAAAGCACTAAAATCTTTAAAAATCAAATGGCTCTGCGATCCATCTGAAAAACGATTGCGACCCACCTTTGGGTCGGGACCTATAGGTTGAGAACCACTAATATAGTATATCAATTTTTATGTACTACAGACAACTGTGAGCTATCATACATCGGTTTTAGTACGAATAATATTACATCACGAGCAAACCACCACCGATACAAAAGCAGTAAAATACATGAGCATCTTAATGGGCGCCACACCTGGAATAAAATCCCCAACATGGCCGAAAATTTCAAAACTATCGACAGATCAGCAAATGAAGAAAACTTGAAGATTGCTGAAGCAATTCTGATCAAAGAAAGGAAACCGGAATTAAACAAGAAATCTGAAGAATTAAAAAACGGGTTATGTATTTTTCATTACGTTCGCATTACAAATAGTCTTTAGTAGTTATAATTTTAATAATAAAAATTTGTCTTTAATAGTATCACATATAGATTTGAGAATTAAAAGTGTATATATTTACCTGTTAATATACATAATCATGACTGTATAATGCATGTACAATATATCCAATTACGTATACATAGATAGCCCTTCCGATGCAACTTTTACCCTTTCCCTTTGCCTTCGTGTCTCATTAACGCTAGCCTCTGAACAGTCACCTACCTGCGTATATGATAAGCCTATCCCACCACGCCATTCATACATGAACACTTTGTATAAAAAAAGGTGAATCAATTTAATTTTACTTAGTATGTTCTGAAGATACGAGAAGTGTAATCGTGAAACGTCAACTCATAATGAATAAAACTATAATAAAAGCAAGTTGCATTTTTATATCCAGAATCTTCTTAAAACGCTTGAATTTCAACGCAAGAAAGATTTTTCGTAACCTGGAAACGAAAACCCACAAAGCAATAATAAGAATAATCATAATAATAATCATAATATCAACTATAATAGTAGTAATAAAAATTACAATAATAATAATAACGATAATAATAATAATGATAATAAAAATAACAATAATAACAATTTTAATATCAATTATAACAGTAGGAATAAAAATTGCAATAATAATAGTAATAATAATAGACCTCGAAGTAAAATGATCAGGATGGTGATCCCTTTATACGAGTGAACAAATTACATTAAAAATCTCAAGATCTTTCCCTCTCCCGATATTCACTTGACTCATCGAGGTGGGAGGGAATGAAGTTATTTGTACTGTGGGATTGAGTGCCCAAACTATCTAATGACGTCCATATAGATGAAACAACAATTAAATCTACTTTTATGATCTTCAATAATTGTAAATCAAAGGAGCAACTGAAGATCTTCGTTTTAATTGATCATAAATCAAAATTTATGAGTCACGCAATGGAGGGCGATGGACGCGGCCGATGAATTGGGCGGACGCGAGGAGCAGGGTTGAGCCGTTGCGCCAAGGAGATAGGTCGTTCTCCGCAAGGCGAGGTGTATTAGTGTAGGCCAATGGAAAGAGTTCGTATAAGTGGTAGTACTAAGGACGGATGTGTGTAAGAGTTCACCTGTGTGGGGGTTATTGTATATGCATGAAGTTTGATGTGTGTATGTGCAAATTCACCTATTTATGTTGTGTGTGCTTGTGTGACAAGTCAATCTGTCTGCATCTATGTGCGTATAGGTACGTGTGTAATACAGGTACTCTTTGAACATCTATGTAGGTGTGATTATTCAGCTTGTTCGTGTGTGCAAAATAGAGAAAGAGACAGACAGAGTGACAGCCAAATAGACAGACAGAAAATCTCCTGGCAAGACACTGACGAAGATATTCCCTTATAATTATTATTATAATTATATTCATGATCATTATTATCAATATTCTCATTTTCATTATATGGATTTATAAATGAATATATGCAATAAAATTACTGAATATAAATATACAAAAAAGTAAATAGATGCAAATGAATATATGGAAATATGAATATATGCAGATAAAATATATGAATATGCGCAAATCCCTGAATATAAACAAATACATGAATATCTATAAACACATTACAAGTAGAACTCAAATCTTTGTCTGACAAACAGACGAACTAAGTGTACAAACTCCCACTGTTTGGGAGCATAAAGTTTTTTAAAACAGGACTAGTTTCGATTCGTTCGTGTCGTATGGATTTCACACATCCTGTTTTGTTCTTTTTTTTGGAAAGGAGGTGTGGGCCCGGGAGAAGGAATGGCCATTTTCTTCCTCGACCTATTCAACGTGGTATGACCTATCAGACACCGCCCTTGAAGTCATTTAAGCACACAGGCACGATGACAACGTGGTAATCCAGATCGATAGGTAACTTCCATATCATTTTCAGCAGTAAAATAAAAGAAATTAAAAAAATAAATAAATACTAGAATAAATAATAACAAACAACTGATAATAATCTGGAGGCGTTAACTTAAGGTGATAAACAATATCCTTTAGATTAAGTTTAAGACATAGGGACCTCATGTATGCTCCTAAAGAGTGAGTTTTTTATATATTAAATTTACCCATTATTGAGTAAAAAAAAAGTGCTTTTATAAAATTAAGATACAAACAAACTACTTTGCATCCTCCAGTGTTCACCTCCTTTCGAAGCCAATACGAATCACTTAAATTAATCGATCCAAATTAGCTTTAATAAGAGGACGATCTTGTTGCGCGCATCAACAGAATGAGCCCACGTGCCATTGGCCGAATAAAAAAATACCCGTTTAGTTTTGTATGACTAAACATTGCTCTGAAGAAGATTCGAAGTGGTGGAGAAGGAGGGGTATTGTCAGGTCATATGATTGATGGGTATGGTGATTTTGTGTATTCATAGGGGTGATATAATTATTGGTTCGCCTGTAGCCTGTTATTATTAATAAGTAGAATTAATAGTATTAATTATAATTAGTAACAATTAATGATATGATTATTATACGAGTAAGAACAACAGTATTTCCCTCCACAGGATGCAGTGGGTTTTCCTCCCCACGGCAGATTTGACCTTCACAGAAGGGTCGATTTTTCAGCAGACGGTATTCACATCACTGACAATACGATCAGATTGTCAAGAAATTAATGCCGTTCTTAAAAAACAAAAATTCTCATAATCTTGTTTACATAGTTCGAAACCTAGACCTCTTTTTAAAGCTACATAGGTACATTGTCGAGAATAGACTCTCCTTGCGGCCATGTGGCCCGTCGAAACCACGAGCCCAGGCTCGCGGTCAGTCCACGTGAGCGAGGACCGTGAGAACAGTCCGAATATCGAACTGCTTTCCGCGATAAGCGAGGGATTGGAATTTCAAACGCGCGCTTCTGTCGTCTCCCAGGGTCTTATAAAAAAAAAACCGCGGGAGTGCCTTCGATCCCTCAAGCGCCGTGTTGGTTCGTGGAGAGATTCCCTTCCCCCTTGGTGGATGCAGTAACGGATCTGGCTGTTCCCTATAAATTGTTGATCCCAATAGGGCATCGACAGCATATGCCTGCCTCCTACAACGAAGCACGTCATCCTCGATCGCGCTCCTTTTTCTCGACGAGCGGAAGGCTAGAATTATACCGAAGGATCCAAGCCCCAGTCAATTGGCCTATCCTTGGTTTCGGTACATTTCGTTTGCCACGAATACTCTCTCTAGTTAGTGGTACTACTAGAGGTTAAACTCCCCGTGGTTAAAACCCCTTGAATAACCATCCGATCCCCCGTTTCATCTCTTAAAGCCTCGAACCCAAGCCAGGCTGAGACGAATCATATTTGGCTATTCCGGCCAGGCCTCTGTGTGTGTATTTGTATAGAGGCTCGTATCTCCTCTCAACTCCTACCCCCTTCCGTAGAGCCCGCTCTGAGTAGCTCTGATACGTTCAGTCCTTGGATACATAGAGTATTTATTGCCATTATTTCATTTAATATATTAATTGTGTATAACCGTGTATATATTAAAATTTATTTTTGTACCTACTTTTTCATATGCCTCATAGCCGCAGCCTTCATTAGTTAATATTGGCCAACTGCACTCAATCTTTAGAATTTAAAATCCTTCGCACTCGCCCCCCATCCTCACTTCTATCTCCCATCTCTGTCGTGACCAGAGTAGAATCAAGGTCATTGACCTTGGGGGCATAAACTGTCTGAAGGACAATGTGGACAAATATGAATATTGCTTTATCTCTATTGGCTCCGAAGTTTGTGAGTCATTTCTGGACAGGCTTGTTACGGGAGAGGAAAAGTGGGTTCTTTACTGCAATATTAATCGGGAAAAAGCAATGGCTTAATGGCATGCCAAAAGCAATGGCTTAATCGCAAGCAAAAATCGCATCCATACTCCAAGACGGTCTCAAACAGCAGACAGCTTTAGAGAGTGCGAAGAATTTGGACTGAATGTGTAAGAAAGTTACACGAGTGTATGCTGGTGCCAGCGTTGTTGTATACGAGAAGACAAGGGTATGAAAGAGAAGGAAAGATGGAGAGAGAGAGCAGTATAAAATGACAAATTAAGAGGGACGATTTGTGTGCGAAGAGTGAATAGAGAGAAGACGACTGGATAAAATATAGTTATGGTGTGAAGCATCGCATGAATGAGGCAGTGAGTTAAAGTCATTGCCTCCATTATGAAAACATAAAGAATAAGCAAACAGATACTGCAGACATCCATGTATGTCGTGGTACACCACTCTATACCATACACCACTCCTATATTGTGTGGGGGACGACCCTAATCACCTAGTGCAACGCGAACAGTTTAAGGAATGTTCGCAGGGATTAACGACCGACTAGGAGGTCACACTTGAGGCGTTGGGTTTCAAATCCTTAATGATCAAACAGAATGCATAAATGGTTGGCGAGATTTACTTGAATAGATTGAGAGTATCGTTCAAGGTTAGTTAAAGATGAAACAACAAAAATATAATTTTATTTACAAAGATTAAAATAAAAATAATAATAGACAAAAGGGAATTATTTAAATTGAGATAGCCTATTGATAATTATTATGAGGAGGGATTCTCAAATTGAATTATTTGATTAATGTAACTAGGCTCAGATCAAAAGAGGGAACTTGACAATACTAATAATGGAGGGGGTTTCAGTCTTACGGGTCAGTGACTTCGAGGAAGGTCCTTCTTGCGATGAGGCGACTGGGGAACGATTCGATGAGGCAAGTGGGGTACGATCTGATGAGGCAAGTGGAGCACGGTCCGAATGAGGCAGGTGGAGCACGATCCGGACCAATCTTCCAATGAAGATAGCCAATCTTCAAAGATGACGTTCGACGGGAAATGTGTGAACTCTCGTAATTTCACTGGAAGAGGAAAATTCTTTTCCTCAAAGGTAATCGATGGAGATTTTCTTCGGTTCAATTAAACGAAGGAAGACTGTTACGCAAATTCAAAGGCTTGCCGTGCACAGAACTACCAATTAACTGGGGTAGAATCACGGCGGAAAAAGTCTTGCTGTCTGACGAACGCTCGCAGGACTTAGACTTGAGACGATGAAGACGAACTTGAGGTGTGTGCAGGACTCCTTGAACTACAGTCAAAACCGAGTATTTGTATGCCCAATTCTGAGGGAGGAAGGGGGAATTCGGAGAAAGGAGTCACAAGCTCCAGACATCTTAAAACGGAGGCGGAGTCGATTCATCACTCAACAGCAAGGTGCAATACACAGCGGCTCTTTCTCGCCTCGTCACCGAGGGGGGGAGGAGGCTCTGGCCGATTCCGCAGGATTGGGAAATATTTCCCAATGCGCTCAGAAGTCGAAAATTCGCGAATGTTCCCCAACAGGAAGTGTCGTTGTCCATGGTGGGATCCAATCGGACGTGTTCTCGAAATAACATGAGGAGGTCTGAGGTTGTTCTTTTACACCGTACAATAAGTGCAACGTTTAAATGAAGTTATTGAACACAATCAACATTGCAGACCTCCAAATTCTACAATTTTAACGTATAAATGAAGCTCTTGAACACCTGGTCAGTACTGCAGACATCCATCTGCAATAAGTGCAATGTATAAATCAAGCTCTTGAACATAGTGCACAATACTCCATTCATTCATGTTGAATAACTGAAACATATAAATTAAGCTCTTGGACACAACAGTCAACACTACAGTCCTTTATGTTCAATAACTTCAACATATAAATGAAGATCCTGAACACAATGGTCAATAATGCAGACCTCCAATTTCAACAATTGCAACGTGTAAAAGAAGCTCTTGAAACACTGTTCAATATTATAGACAGCCATGTACAATAAGTGCGACCCATAAATGAAGCTTTTAAACAGAATGGTCAACCAATTGTGTAGTGTTTCTCTCTTTCATCACACGTGGTACGTTTCACCCAAGAGAAAAATCTTTGCGTTAAGTTGCAAAGGACCTCCTCATCTTTCATATTCACTGGCCCTTGCATTATGTGATTACAATTTATTTATGTCATTTCTACAACCCCGAAAGGGCAAAGTTTTCTGTGGATATCAAATTATATATTGCATCAAAACCTAGTAGAATTCTTCATTAAAAGTATCTACCTGTTAGTTAAACGAGGGATGGGAGAAGAGCATTGCCAATAATAATGGAAAATATTTGCTGAATAAATGGGGAATTTTTTGTATATTAAAAATGATTTCTACTTTCCTTAAAAAGGAACATTAATTTCATGACAACCTAATAGCTTGATTTATACATTTCGATTCATACATTTGATTCTACACTGCCCCCGAAGGCCAAAGCTCTTCTGACCGAGATTATGGGAGAACATAGGATTAATCGGCGCGAGCGAACCATTTAATGACCATTAATTGGAGAAAGGAATGACATTTATTGGTGTTGGAGCAAAAGAAATTACCTTTACGTGACTTAGGCCCGCCACCAAAAGATAAACTTTGCTAATTAAACTTCGATATATACTCGTATATAATGTATATCTCTCATGAGCGCGAGAGAATGATGAAATAAATCCAACCCCTCGCAAGAAAACAGAATAAGTTTCTTGGAGAAATAATTATTCCTTACTTCGAAGAAAATCCGTGCTGGGGGGGGGGGGGATTCGAACCAAGCACATTGAGGTAGCGAGCAACCGCTTTGATCCAAATAAAAGTGAATCTTTAACCACTCGGCTACGCGCAAGAATCTCATCCCAGCACATATTTTTTCGAAGTAGCAAATAACTATTTTTCTGAAAATATTATTCCGTTTTCTCTTTCTTGCGGTGTGTCGGATAATATATATATATATATATATATATATATATATATATATATATATATATATATATATATATATATATATATTATTACCCTTACCTAACCGCATATGTAAATATATGTGTTTCGATAGCTCGATATATTTTTATGACTAATATCTTTCGATATGCTTGGCCCTAATTAAGTTCGGAACGGCCACAGGGAGGAGAAGTGAACGGGAGCTAAAACTTGACTGCGTTTGCTTTCGGGGAGCTCTGCATAAGGAAGGCTTTAATGGGTGGTAAAATGACCGCCTGTGACGGTCCCTCTTGGTCCTCTACAGAAGCCGAAAGGACCTCCGCACCAGAGGTAATACCAACTCGCACCCCCTTATGGTCTATACTAAGGAGTCTGGTCACAAGATACATATATCGTGATAGATAGAAGTAGATAGAATACGTGCAATGTATAATCCCCGATTACACATCACAACTGGTAGACCAATGCTGGCACTCGTACCTTTCGCCTAGCTCCTGGCCCTTATTCCGCCTGGCAGTTACCGAATTCCACTCAACTTGGCTCCTCTTGGTAGAGTGGAGATGGTAGGGAAGGATGTGGGATATGGGTGAGAGTAGAACCATTCTTCTTGGATCGAAGCCACTATAAATTGTTCATCCACTCAGTATCGGAGCGAAGGGTTTTATGATATCGTATCTCCGCTCCTCCTTCCTAATATCTGTGATAACCTGTGCGGGGCTGCTCAAAATTATCCTGGCTGGAGCTCGGGCTTGGCTGTGGATTTGCTACTTAAGGTACTGTTGTGGATGTGTTGTAGTGCAGTAAGTTGTAATATAATCCAGTGCTGTGTAGTATGGCGAGATTTGGTGTCATGTAGTATAGTGGTGCGGTATAGGGAAGGGCAGAATAGTTTAGTCTGGTGTCTTGTAATGAAGTGTACTATTGTTTTGTGTGGCGTGTAGTGCAATGTGGGGCAATGTAATGTAGTAAGGTGGAGTGCAGTGCAATACGGGGTTGCATAATACGATGAAGTGTAGTCTAGTTTAGTGAATAGTAGTTTACTGCAATGTAATGTAAGTTTTGATTGTCACATCAGCCTGACTAATCTTCAGAGTGCACAAAATTTACAAGCAGATTAGGCAAACCAGCTGATAGTAATTAGTACTTCAATCTCCTCCCTGATCGCAGCCCTATTCTGGCCGAGAGGTGTCTCCTTCGAGGGAATATTTTTATTGGTGAGGCGAAAGAAATTCTGGGATTTATTGGTTGGAAGGAGAAGAGCTTCTGGCACGATTGTAGGCTCCTTAAATTCTTCCTCTACCTGTCATTCCCTGTCGTTATTTTGGTCTAGGTGGTCTCAGTTCCTGTTAAAAAGATAAATACATACATACAAAAGAATATTAATGAAAATGAAAACAAAAACTCTAATAGCAGACCCCATCAATCCGTATTACTTTGAGTGAGAAAGGGTATTATATGCGTGGGACGGTGGTATACGGTTTTAGCCGAAGCATTCTAAGATTTGAGTTGTTCGGGTGTTTAGTAGTAGGGGTGTGTAGTGGTTTTCTCTGAGGCCAATTTGTTGCTGCGATTGTTCTTCCGGAAGGCCTCGTCTTCAGGTGTTTCACCACGAGCAGGCGGTCGATGTGTAACCAGACAATTGTATAATAAGATAGGAATGCACCAGGCACTTGTTATAAGCTATGAAAAACAAGATCGCTCATCTAACAATGATACAAAAAAAAATACATGACCCTCTTGCCCATTGTAGGAGGAGGAAGGATATAGGGGCGGGGGGGGGGGGTCCTTAACAACAAACTAAAATTTGAATGACGTCACTAAATTTCACCTTCATAGTTCAAAACTTATCAAAACTTTGTCTGTTCAACAGTTTTTGTCAAATTTAATAGTTGATAGCAAAGCATAAACATAATAGCTGAGGGATCCATTGGGAAGTGACCGATAATAAGTGAAAAGAACTAGTCTATGAAAAGTCGATTGCGATGGATGGAGTGTGTATGATTATTGAATTTTGTTGAAAATGGCAGAAGGAATTTTTTTTAAATCCACTAGTTCAAGATTTCAAATTAACAATATTTTATTTCTTTTATTTAAATGTCAGGAAGTATGTCGAAATAAGGGGAAACAATGGTTCATGTTATGGCAACACTCATATCAGTCTTGTTCGTTGAAATGGAGGAGTCGGTCTGGCCCATCATGTAAACACGTCAGCCTTGTGTAAAGAAGGAAGGTATCATAGTATGTGCGTGCGTAAAAGTAAAAATGGTGGTTTGGTCAGTAAGCCTATACGTATGTGTGTATGAATGTGTATAGTATAGAATAAAAGAGACGATATGTGGTTACTTGGGGAATTCTTGGCTTCTCGCGCAATTTCAAAATTCTATAAGATGTTTCATGCAGTATGGTCACGTAAACACGGAGCCGCCTGCGTATGTCGGGAGGAAGCTGAACTTTCTTACACTCGTACACACATATACACTCCTCTCTAGCTTTTGCGATCTAATGGACGAGTGGCTCTCCAATTTCACACATCTGAGTATCTTCCTCCATCTGTATGTAAGAAAAATGACCTGTAACTGTCAAAGACGATTACAAGAGTCAATTCTACCCTTAATTTTGGGGTCTATGGCTTCTCTACAATTCTTTTTAAACAGATATGTAAAAATGTTGGTGTAATTCAATAAAAAATTCTATATTAATCCTTCAAATAGAGAAAATGGCCATAAATATCGATCCCATATGTATAAAGGGTTAGATTACTTATGTAAAGCTTCGATCCTTTATGCAAGGGCTTCAATCCCTTACTCGGTTATTCTTTCGTATTCTGAAATTTGTCTACAACAATTCATTTCCCATTAAAATTCATCTACGACGATTTATTAACAGATACAATATATAAGGGTATATAAAGGTAAATTAATGGCTATGGAACATTTTATTGTAGGTAGGGAGCAAATATAATGTCTTAAAAAGAATTTAATAAAATAATTAAAAAAAGTAGGCCATTAAATTACAGTTAGGGTATTGTAGTCTTTAAGATATTAATTAAGTTAGCCACAATTTCTTCGTTCACTCTAGATAGGTAGCCAGAGTAGTCTGTTTTTGCGATAATTATCACACTTCTAATAAATTTTGTTCCATTTTCTCCATTTTGTTAAAAATATGAAGAACCAGTATTAATTAACTTTATGTGTCCTATTATTGGGCGCAGGTGGCTTTTAGAAATTCCGAAACATTTAGCCATCAATATCAAAAACATTAACTTCTAAGCTAAAGGATTGGCAGTGCTCGCCATTCTCCTTTAGCATACGGCATGTAAACCATTAAATATGATTAGACATCAATTTAAAGGTTTATTAGCTAAAATGTATCTGAAAATAAAATTTCGTAGTTAAATTTTATTTGTGCACAAATTGATCTAGAACAATTGTAAAAGTAGATGAATTAATGTAGACAAATTCACCTAGCTCAGAGTCAAAGAGAAAGAAGCTAGTGAATGAGATGTTTAAACTAGTGCGTTGTCAGTGATCGCATCTCTTTTACCGCACAGTATGTAAACCATTAAATATGTTTAGACATCAATAAAAGCTTTAGTGGGCAAAATGTATTTCTAAATAGATTTTCCGAGTTAAATTGTATTTGTAGAAAACTTGCTTTATAAGAATGTAAATGGAGATGATTTTTGTTGACAAATTTACTTCCTTCAGAGTGAAGGAGAAAGCTAGTCAGTGAGATGCTTAAACTAGAGTGTTGCCAGTGATCTCCATTTTCCTTTACCGTACGGCATGTAAACCATTAAATATGTTTGAGTATCATTTAAAAGCTAGGGTAGGTAAAATATTTCTCTAGATAAAAGCTCCTGGTTAATTATATTTCTACACAAATTGTTCTAGAAGTATTGTAAAGGTAGATTAATTATCGTAGAGAAATTCACCTAGCTCAGAGTGAAGGAGATAGCTAGTCAGCAAGATATTTGAACTATAGAGTTGCTAGTTCTCCTTTACTGAACGGCGTGTAAACCAGAAAATAAGTTTCGACATCAATTAAAAGGTTTAGTGGGAAAAATGTATTTCTAGATAAATTTTCCGAGTTAAATTGTATTTATCGAAAACTTGCTTTAGAGGAATTGTAAATGTAGATTAATTTTTGTAGACAAATTTACCTACCTCAAGGTTAAAGACAAAGCAAGTAAACGAGAAGTAACCTCTCATGTCAAAAGTATTCAGACGTCCAAAAGCTGCATTAAATATGATTGTGGAACTTTTAGTACTCAGTATCTTAAATTTTTTACCATAAATCACCTAACCATCAAGGGCTTTGTCTCCTAATATCTTGTAGGCTTGTTTAGTAAACCCCTAAGAAAAACATAGTTTGTTTTTACTCTGAGAATTTTAGGACGGAGAGCGGCCCTTACTTATGGTGGGCAATGCCCTTTAATCGTTTTGGATAAGTTAAATGCCTCCACAGAGATGATTTGAGGCGAATTAATTAGCGAATTCAGTCGTTAGTTTATAGTTAGTTGAGGAAAGGGATAAAAGATGAATTGAATATTTTAAAATAGTCTTAAAATTTGATAAGATGAATGAATTTGAAAATAAGCTGCACGTTACAATGAGAAAGGGATTTGATTGATTTGAGAGTCCGGGCAAGGGAACCAAAGTTTCCTGTAATGTAATTTACTTGAGAGTACACGGTTAGCCCACTAGAAAATAATGAAACAAAGCAATTACTTTATTCCAGTAAAGATGCTAAAGAAACTTAGTGTTAATTCATAGGCACTTTTCAAATATTATACCTGAGGAGAGAAGTCAATTGGAAAGCGTGAGATGAACTTGCGAAAGAACTGAACACCTCGGTTCTATTCTTCTATGTGGGAAAGATTCCGCCAACCAATACAAAAAGCGAGTGCGCTTCCAACGGGAACTCTTGAAGTTCTACCCTTGAAAATGTGTAACTGACTAAGTAAATGGCTCAACCAAATCTCACAAGAGATGAGAGGGCAAGATTGAGGGAACTTCTCTCCTGATCCCACAGTTATAAAATGTGCTTCTACCCCACCCTCAACCCTAAGTAATAGGAAGGGGGCGTAACCTCATTAATAATATCCCAGAGTATGCGTAAACGAGAAATTGCGGGAGCGCTGACCGCTCTCCGCTCATCTCCCCATCTCAACTTTCGACAACAAGGTTCCTGAACAATCGTCACTGGTCCTTACACAGAAAATGGATACCCAAACATGTAAAAAATAGATGAATAAAAAGTGGTAGATATATGAAAGAAGGTCATGTCGAGATATGGCCAAGTGTACGTGAATATGCGCACACAGGCTCTAAGGTAGGCTAAGCAAGGCGACAACTGTTATTGTTTCTAAGAGTGTGATTTAAATGGATAGCGGCAGCTGCGTAACCAAGGAATACAACAAACACATTGACAAAAATAGACTAATACACACGTAATAAAATGGGACAGCAATAATTATGTATATAAATGGTACATAAATGGGACGGACTTAAGCTCCGAATACTAATTAGATAACCGTGGTTAGGAAATGGTTATAATGGGAGATTGAAGGTAATGAATGCTTTACTTCTTTTAAAATTTGAGGGTAAGTTGGGGCAACTAGGGAAGATCTTGGTGACCTTGATTACTGACGGATGGTAGCCACACAACCCACAGCGGGTTGGGCTACTCTTCTCGAACTTGCATTTGCGAGACGCGGGCCTCCTGTCCTCAAGAGGTCACCAAACGAACTTCGAAGGGGGGGGGTAGATGACTTCTCCACACTTGGCTTGAGCGAGCTAATGAGCCTCTTGTCATAAAAGGTCACCAGATGCGGGCCTCCTGTCCTCATGGGGTCACCGAACGAACTTCGAAGGATGAGGAAGGATGAGTTCTCCACACTCGGCTTGAGCGAGCTAATGGGACTCTTGTTGTAAGAGGTCACCAGATGAACTTCGGAGGACGGCTTCTCCAATCCTTGATCCGAAGGCGGATGAGAAAGGCTGACGTTGCCTCACGAGACTCTTCTACCAGACCCGAAGACACGGGGGTGATGTCCAGCTCTTCCGTGGCTTGCGACCGTCACTCACACTTCTTGGGGGAGATCTCATTGAATTGCACTCCTTTCGGGAAGGTCGCGTCTAACCGAATCTGTCGGTCAGCCTGGAGCGGGTGCATATACTTGTATACCCGGAGCTATTCAAAACAGAGAGAGAGAGAGAGATTGAAGCCTTCTTAACCTTCGTTATCTGACGTGATGAACCGAGCGCTTCCATACGAGGAAGTGTCAACGGCTGGGATCAGCAGCCAGACGGGCGACAGCGGCGGGGGCCATAAACGTGGTTCACGGCGAGGATACAAAACAGTCTCCCTTGAGAGGGCGAAGGGGGGAGGGAGACGACCGGGAGGAAGCTTCGGTGTGAATTTCACGGGAACCTGGCGGTGGGTCAAAAGAGGGAGAGGTCGGAAAGGAGGGGGGGGGGATGACTCGCTTTCTTTCCCGAAATACTGTCTCAGGAGGGGGGGAATAATATTATTCAAAGGGGATTCCTACCCAGGGCAGATAGACGAAAGAGGGAAGGAAAAATCCCTCGGTCGAAAAAAATTTCTAACCACTTCCCGTCAGGAAAATTTTCAAATCATAAAAAGGTTTGAAGCATAAAGGCGCTTAAATAAACACTTTTTGTACATTTGAAGTTTGGTTTAAATTACTCCTATACCTAATAATTAATAGATGTTTAAATTTTAAAATCACTTCTTGTTTCTCATATTATGATTTAACTTTGGGATTGATCGAAGGCAAAAGGGCAAATTTGGAAGACAACAAATTTTTTTTAATTTAATCGGCCACGACCTTTCAGAGAGTAGTGAAGAATATCCACTTCACCCAACTTTAATACGTTGGCAGGACACATTCCAAGCTCACACAGTCTTTAATGAATCTTGAAAATTTAAATAGATCAAATTGCACAGGTAACAATTTCAGGGTAAGGCCCTCCTTAAATTAAAATTTTCCCTACACCTTAAGTTCTATATTTGTGTTAGCTTTCAGGTGGTTTGACTTTACACTCGTCTTCGTACTTCACTGCGACCTTTTAAAAGTTAGAGTGGGTCGCCTATTGCATTACCTCCGGATTCTACGGCCTACCTGTTTGGAAAAAACTACTTCAGGTTTGAGCAAAGTTAAGCTACATTTGGTTTGTTTAGTCCCTGGATGGAATACCGATTCTTGACTTAATGACTGCTGAAATACGGCAACTCGTTTTTCGGAGTCCGCTTTAAAGACTATGTCACCATAAGTTATCCCAGGGCACATATACTTACCAATATATTATTAATAGAAGACTCGTTACTGCTTTTTAGCAGCCAATGTTTTTATTGGAGGTTCATATTTAGTTCTCTTCAACTTAACGCAAGCAGCACTCGATTCATGGTGATTGATTTTATATAATTCAGGGATCAAAACAATGCTTCATAGGAATAAGTAGAACCAAACGTTGCTACTATTGCTAAGGCCAGTTTTTTCCTTGATGCAAAAGAGGTAGGCAAGGAATTCCATTCTGCAAGAATGAGGTTTTCAGTCATGTTTTGTAAGGAATCGTGTCCACTTGATTCATGATCGGATTGTTTTACGTCAATCTGTTACAATTCCGAATTAAGGTCAATAGATTTTCTCTTCCACATTGCACTTTTTTGTAAATCTATTAATTCCATTTCCAAGTTGCTATAGATCAAGCCAATCAAACATTTTTAGTTGAAGATCTTGGAACTGAATTCTATGAGGGATTTAGATGAACCTTAAGGTATAATCCAGTTATCGAAACTGAGAAAACTTCTCTGAAGTTAAAGTTGGGCCATTCCTTATTAGGAAAGAATACTTGCTAAGTATAGTTTCTTATCCTCCTGCCTTCTCAATTGCAGAACTGGAAGTTAAAGGCTTTTCTAATGATGGAAAATATTTTAGCTTGTTTGCTTCCAGATCTTTGTAAAACATTTCTAGTTTTCTTACAAAAGCTGTAATATCCCCCAAAAGTGATGAAACAACACAACCACTTCCTTGCAATTTCTAATTTAAGTTATTGTAATAAAGTGTGAAATCTGCCCCCCCCCCAAACTTTAAGTCATTAAACCTCTTAATATAAGTCAACTCTGGAAATTCATGTCCTTTTTCGTTATGAAAAGTCATATTTCTTCTAATAGCTCGACAAATCGATCATCACTTAACCACGGCTTAACCATCTGACATTGTTGAACATAAGTAACCCTACAAACTGACTATCAACTTCATTGAGTAGATTTGTGAATTTGCGTTTAAGTGCATGAGTAGATTTCTAATTTACAATTTTTATTACAACCGTTATGTCATTTTCTAATGATTCTAAAGTGTTTATTTTGCACACACAAATTATTGTTGCAAAATGCTATTAAATCGTGGGTTACTTACTGTTCCAGGAATTGCACAAATCTACTATTCTTTCCAACCATGCTTGGAGCTGTATTAGTTGTCACAGATACATTTGATTCTGAATTCAATACCCATTTCACTAAATTCCTTTCTAACTTCATCCATAATATCTTGACCTATAGTCTTTATCTGAAAGTGTCATCAATTTAGCCCGTTTTTACTTCATTATGTTTCCTGAATGGAATCTTACAATAAATGCTAAACGAGCCAGCGATGTGATGTCTGTACTTTCATCCAAACAAATTGAAAACATGCCAGTTATTTAAATCTTGTATAAGTTGATCAGTTACATCTTTTTCCATATCAATCATTCTCTCTTTCACTGTATTTCTAGCAATTGGTAACTCAATAATTCTATTAAGGATTTCGTTTTTATTCTGAAAGTCTTCAAACAAATGATATGAACACTTTAAGGAGGCCTCTTTTATATAATTACCATCAGAAACTGAGTTACCATACTTAGCTAAAAGATAACTGAAAACTGGCTACAGGAATATTGTTCTTATTTTTTGGTTTAAACAACCTTTTGAAATTATTAAATTGTTGCTCCTGTTGATTTACTTCTCTACGAATAATTTCTTGCCTTTCTTTATATTTCATTGAACATAAATTCTGCTCATTGCTTTCAAAATGGCGCTCCTTCTTTTTGTTATGCTCAATACGAGTAACACCGAAATTCTCATTTCGGAAATTCTTCAGGTAACAGCCTTTTATTTCCATTACATTCTGAGCTAAGTTTCTTTTTTTTGTAGCCATTCTAATGAGTTCTAATTTACACAGGCACAAAAATGGTCACAAACAAAATTCGTATGAATACAAAGAAACGAGTAGACATTAACACTAAACATTGAAAACTGATAACCTGAAAAGATAAAAACAATCAGATAACATACATAGGTATATAAACTATTTCAGAAATGTTTCCTTATTATTTAATTTGAATTGGTTTTTATAACAGTTTATCGCCTCAATTGAAAAAATATTTTGAGACTAGCAGAAGAACGGACGGGAGAGTTAGAAACATCGTTATACGTTTGGCAATGTTGCATAATTTCTGAAAAATATCTCCTTAAAAAAAATATATTCTGAGTTTCCTCCTCGTCTCGTAGGTCACTGAAAAGTTAGTGGTGGGTCATTTCGTGCCCCGCGGGTCAGTGGTTCACCATTACTGTCCTATGACGTTCTACCAACATGCGTAATTTGATCCGGATCTGGTTCATGATCCGATCTGAGATCAAAATATATATTCTTTGGTCAATATTTACTGAATCAGTACTGTAATGAAGAGTGGTAGAAATATAGGACTGCCACCGTTTTTTTCAACTGAGATAAGGTAGATTTATTATGTGTCAACATATGTTTTATATGGTGCTTTTCAAGACCTTGAAGCCTTCGTTGATCGCCCGTCCATCGACTATGAAAAGGCCTTAATAATAATAATAGGTATTTATAATGCGCCCTTCAGGGCTGTTAGCCCTCCCAGAGCGCAGTTTGTGTAGCGAGTGTAGAGAAAGTTTACAGGGGAGAGAAGGCAATTCTGAAGAGATGAGTCTTCAGGAGACGTTTAAAAGTAGCGAGGGAGGGAGAGGATCGTACTTCGACAGGAAGAGCACCCCAGAGTCTAGGAGCACAAACTGAGAAGGAACGGTCACCCATCGAGCAGAGGACAGAACGAGGAGTGTTGAGGAGGGGAGCGAGGTTAGACCGGAGTGCCCGAGGAGTTTGACAACGGGAGAGGGCAGACGAGAGATAAGATGGAGTTTTGAGGTTTAGGGCCTTGTAGGTGATGAGAAGAATTTTATAGTGTGTACGGAAGCGAATAGGTAACCAGTGTAGCTCCTGTAACAGAGGCATCGAGGGAGAGAATCGGGGGCGGCGAAGGAGGAGCCGGGCAGCATAGTTTTGAACTAGTTGTAGGGGGCGAATTGCAGTAGTCTAAGAGTGAGGTGACGAAGGCATGAAAAACAATCTCAGTTTTATCGTAGTTAAGTTTGACAAAGTTGGCAGACAGCCATTCGTTTATGGAGGTGTAGGCTGAAAGGAGCTTGGTAATTGATGGAGCGAAGGACACAGGGGATGAGGAAAGGTATATCTGAGTGTCATCATCATAGAGGTAGAAGCACAGGCCCAAATCGCGTAGAAGGGAACCAAGAAGAAGTAAGTAGATGCGGAAGAGGAGGGGACCAAGGACTGAACCCTGAGGCACCCCAAAATGAATGGGCGCGGGCTCGGAAGAGAGGTTATCGAGCGCGACCGACTGAGTGCGGGAGGAGAGGTTGAGCGGAATCAATCAAATGCAGTGCCCGAGAGACCAAGGAAAATGTGAAGACGATCAAGAAGGACCGTGTGGTCGATTGTGTCGTAAGTAGAGGAAAGGTCTAAGAGGACTAGAATGGACGTACAACCCCTATCTGCTGCTCTACGTAAACTGTTTCTCAGAGTACCGTCTCTTGCTCAAAACTAAACATTTGCTCTTTGTTGCACAGGATTGCCAGACAAAACACTTTTGACAGGCGAGAAAGAGGAGCGTAAGCCAAGAGGCAGGCTATTCCACAGCTTAGGAGAAACTACAGGGAAGGCTCGATCTCTCATGCAACAGAGATGTGTGCTAGAAATCGAAAGCAGGAGGGCGCTTGGCTCTTAGTTGTCTAGACACAGCCATTGGGAGGACAGGTAAGGGGAAGTTACGGTGTTGAGGATTTTAAATGTGAGGAAGAGGACTTTAAATGTAATCCGAAATTTAATGGGCAGTCGGTGGGTGTAGTTCATGGAACGGGGATGTGACACGAGAAAACGGTTCCTGGACAAATCCGAGATCCAGAATTGCCATTATTGAAAATCTAAATTTGGTTAATTATAATTCACAAATTACTGAAGAGAGACAAATGATTCCTGATGCGACCACTTAGGTTTCCAGGGTGAAAGAATTATATGATGTTAATTAATTGATTATGGGTGATCCGGAGTCAAATCCGGATTTATTCCACCTTACGGAAAGGGTTTTAATGACAAATTCAATGGCGGAAGTATGAGAGCTCTCTCAGTGCTTTCTAGTTTTGTTAGTTGCTTAGTGTAATTAAAGGGATAAGAGATTTAGCTGGATTTCAACTCACTCAAAAGAAACCCTCGTGAAATTGTTTAGGAGTTAGTTTTCTTGGTCACCATTATGAGAGCAAATACGGAATTATCTTCTGTGAAGGGAAATTACCCTTTTTAGTCGTGTGCACGCGACCTATAAGTTGCTATGAGGGTCCATAGGTAGGTCGGTCCGATGGTAACCATTTTACTTTTCAAAGTGTTTTTTGGCAATAGCATCGTAACTATTCAGTCGATTCTAACGAAACTAGAAACTATTATGTTGTTTTAGATTCTCTTTCAAATAATATAATTTACGAGGTCCTTTCAAGGTTAGTTTTGGAGTTATTGACAGTTTTCAAGGTGGTAAGGTTATATCGTCATAAGTCGGAATATTATAGAGCACGCGACTTAGGTCTGTTGACCTTTTGGGGTCTTATTTCAGTTCTCTCCAGAGCCGTTTGTGGGCACGTTCCTACACTTATGACCTTTGACCGTGTGGTAGATCAGTAACAAATAGTTTGCTTCGGCAAGTATTTTTAGGTCCATTTTTAGGCTCCTTGCAAAGTGGTAGCTACAAAGGCTTTAGAGCGGGAGATATCGTGGAGCATGTGTCCGGCTCAGCTCCGTTACAATTGATGTCGTTGACCGGGGCCCTGGCACCTTTTGTTCACCTACTAAACATTCACTTCCTACACAGGAAACCGGGTATATACCCACGAAGCATTTGTACAGTTGCCCAAATTAGTCATGTCGCATTTTTCAAAATGTTCTGGGCGAAACTAAGTTAATTATGATATAATTATTTATATGCTTTACAAATCTTCGAATAGTTATGGATGACTGCTGTGAGGCTTCCCTGTCTTGCGAAGTAATAATATTTTCCATAACACGTTAAGTTGGGGAATTAATTATTATACGGAAAAAAGCCAAATGTTACTGAGAATATTTATGCGATATCGATGATTAAAAATGAAATAAATATATAAAATTTACTAAACTGGAAAATAGAAAAACCGCGGAAAATTTGGCAACCAGGTTTTGAAATTTGAAGCAAAACCGTTTTAAAATGTTTCGACAGTTTCAAAATGTTTAGAGAGTAAAGCTTGAAATACCACAATAACGTAAAAAAGTCCCTATGTTTAATTTATTTTATTGTTAAACGTCCTATCGAGTTTATGACTAAATATACCCCAAAGACTGATCATATAATAATATATTAAAGGGTCACTGAACGAAATTCAGTGTAAAGTGCATGTGACATGACTAAATGTGGCAATTGTACACCCCGCAAGCATCTTACCAATTTTTCCTATCCTCAATATTTTTTTTCCCTACAAAATACCTACTGCATTCACATGAAGCAATATACACATGAAACATTCACATACCCACGACTTCCCCATATGCACAACCATTTTTATTTTATTAGTTTCTTTATCCCAGTATTATTAAACATTCTCTTTTCTTGCAACATATCCACTTCATCCATTGGAAATCATATCCTTTCTTGTACATATTACAGTCATTCTTTCAACATATCCCATTACAGATACCCAAACACTACCCATTACATACCTACATATGTACATAATACAACCATTTCTCCGCACCTTCCAATATAAATATATCAATTTTTATCCTCTTTTTTTTTTGTATTCCAGGACATTCACTTGTCTGTTGAGGTGTACGATCTGTTCCCTATTTATTTAATATATTGGTCCAAGATGGCGCTTCGATTTTATCTTAAAATCGACTTCAAATTTTTGGTGCTTTAGAGAAATTGGGTTAGAGCGACGGGTGGATATGGTGTTTTTTTTGCCGCCAGAAGCAATCTATCAGAGGGACGTTAATAATTCATAAAGGCGGAAACGATGCAACAAATTGGGCTGAAATTCCGAACCAGGATGGTCTTTTTTTGCTTGAAGGGTGAATGCGGCTGTAGGGGAGTGTTTGGCGAGTCTGCGTGTATGTATGTGGTTTAGGGGGTGGGTTCCCGGTTATACCACTGATCCCTACTCTTTTTTTATGGGGGCGGGTATGCTTTTTTTTCGGCAGTCGGATTAACGTGGACTCCGAAACACGAGTTGCCGCATCTCAGCTATCGTTAAGTCGAGAATTGGGAATCCATTCGGTGACTAACCACACCTTATGTGGCTTGATAAATAAAGGTGAAAGAACTTGAAAAACGCAATTTATTTTTCGGTGGGCAAAATTATTCACATACCGCAATTAACCTTCGAACACATACGTGCGATTAATTATAATTTCCATTTGAAACTCAAAAGCAGCGAGGGCATCTAGAAAGTGCCGAAAATAGAGAAAATTAAAGCGTTGAAGATGGAGAAAGTGAAAGTGGTGAAGATGGAGAAAGTGAAAGTGATGAAAATGAAGAAAGTGAAAGTGTTGAAAAAGGAGAAATTGAAAGTTCTGAAGATGGAGAAAGTGAAAGTTCTGAAGATGGAGAAAGTGAATGTGCCAAAGATGGAGAAAATGAAAGTGTTGAAGATAGAGAAAGTGAAAGTGTGTGGAAGATATATAACCCACATCCACATGTGGGCGTTGGGGCATGGAGGGCTCGCAATCAATTACGAGTTGATAAGAAACGAACTGAAATCATTCGCAAACCAAATTTGCTCCAAGTCTCAGTCAATGACCATGCAAGGGGGTGTAACATGTCGCATGGGCAACCCTGTTGCACCTGACGTCTGAAGAAATGCGCGCCCTCCCCACCCCAACACTCACAGGTCGATTTTCGGCTATATACATATTATCTCGCATACATTTTCACTTCCCCCTTTTCACCACTTTCTTTATTTAATAATAATAATAATAATTAAAATAATAATAAAATAAATATAATAATATAAATTTCGTATCAGCTTTCAGTTTAACAGATTTTATATATTTTTTTCTACATTCACTCTGAAGATGCGATGTGTGTGAATTACAAAACGTCAGTGAATTAGGAAAGTCAGAGAATAACGAAATGTTAGTGAATTAAGAAACGTCAGTGAATTACGAAAGTCAGTGAATTACACAACGTCAGTGAATTACAAAACGTCAGTGAATTACAAAACGTCAGTGAATTACAAAACTTCAGTGAATTAGGAAAGTCCCAGAGTAACGAAATGTTAGTGAATTAAGAAACGTCAGTGAATTACGAAAGTCAATGAATTACAAAACGTCAGTGAATTACAAAACGTCAGTGAATTAGGAAAGTCAGAGAATAACGAAATGTTAGTGAATTAAGAAACGTCAGTGAATTACGAAAGTCAGTGAATTCCAAAACGTCAGTGAATTACAAAACGTCAGTGAATTACGAAAGTCAGAGAATAACGAAATGTTAGTGAATTAAGAAACGTCAGTGAATTACGAAAGTCAGTGAATTACAAAACGTCAGTGAATTACAAAACGTCAGTGAATTAGGAAAGTCAGAGAATAACGAAATGTTAGTGAATTAAGAAACGTCAGTGAATTACGAAAGTCAGTGAATTACAAAACGTCAGTGAATTACAAAACGTCAGTGAATTACAAAACGTCAGTGAATTACGAAAGTCAGAGAATAACGAAATGTTAGTGAATTAAGAAACGTAAGTGAATTACGAAAGTCAGTGAATTACAAAACGTCAGTGAATTACAAAATGTCAGTGAATTACAAAACGTCAGTGAATTAGGAAAGTCAGAGAATAACGAAATGTTATTGAATTAAGAAACGTTAGTGAATTTCAAAAGTCAGCGAATTACAAAACGTCAGTGAATTACGAAAGTCAATGAATTACGAAACGTTAGTGAATTACGAAACGTCAGTGAATCAAGAAACGTAATTGCGCCAGCAATAAATAGATATTTATAACCTCGTTGTTTTTAATAAGAAACAAGAAACGGCTTTGCCACTCCTTCAGAAGGAGCTTTCGCTTAATAGGCAGACCTTCCGTCTCGGGTAGGTATACGGCCTATCCGGCTATGGCAACGGACTTTTGATTTTAAAAAATTAAAAGGTTTCCAGGACATAAGTCATAATCATTTACTCTTGGTCTTTCTTTTTTTCGCATCGATGCTTATTTTCTAGGACTAAAGGCAAGAAAATCTTTTATCGGAATTTTTTTGATATAAGGAAAAATTAATCTTGACGCCTCTCTTTGCTTTGCTCGTCTTTAGAGTCCAGTAGTTATTTCCTCCCGCTAATGATTAAAATTGAAAATCTATTTTATAAATAACTTCGATAAAATCTTCGAATATACGAAAAAAGAAAAGAAAACACCAGCCATGCCTAAATTTTAATACCTATTTTGAACTTCACTATTTCTGATTCTTTTTCTTTTTAAAAAATCCAAAATTAAAATCTACTCATATCGATTAACTAATGACAAAACTTTTGTCCATGACTATATCCATATTTCTAAATTTGTAACGCCTCCAACTAAACTTCAACCTGTTAAAAAAATTACCATCATAAGTTATAGTACAATGGATGGATAAAGAAATCTTAGTGATTACGAAACCTAGTAAATAAGGAAACGTCAGTGAATTAGGAAACGTGAGTAAATTACGAAACGTCAGTCAATTATGGGACGTCAATTCACCAGGAATAAATAGATATTAAAAGCGTTGTGTTTGTTTGCCATCAAGAAATAAAAAAACTGATGAAATTCATAAAAAAAAGTATTTCGTCAATTGGAGGCAAAATCTATCAAATACACCAAACAATAATAATGACAATGATAATACTAATGGTAGTAATAACACTCATGGTAATAGTCGCGTGTTACTTAATGGGAGAGGAAGGCCTCATAAAAATGCTCAAGATGTCTGGAATTCCAAAGCATAAATTTGCACCCCAATCCACAAACTCTTTTCGTTTCCCCAATTTGCCCTTACCAAGTTTTCATCCTACATCCAAGTTTCCCTCACTACATCGCCAGAAGAGGGGGAGGTTGAGGGGCTGCCATCAATGCTGAAAGACTCAGAGGAAGCCAGATTGGGGAGAGTTATGTCGTATCCATAGTGCACGAAGGGTTCTCCTCTTTGGGCTACTCAAGGTATTAATAAAACCATTTTCCCACTCATGGTTTATCGGTTTGGGGAAGAGAATGATGGAAGAATAGTGAGAAAAAAATGAATAGAAATGTCTCGAAATATCTAGAAAGAGGAGACATGTGGAGGGGAAAGTTAGGGATATGAGAGTTTATATTCCAAACGTCCAGGAAGATCTACGTACGAACGCAGAAACCCAGAAGTAGGAACATGAATATTTGAACCATTTGTCCTTGATTATTGTCAGAGGAAATCACGTTAAATGGTAGTTACTTAGAAGCGATGATTTTCTTTCCCTTTCGAAGATCCTGTTTCTATATAATACAGCCAATTCAGACTCTCTTAGTGCGGTCTATTGCTTCTTGAAGTTGAGCATCATTTTACCCTGCAACGTGAATCCCTCCGGACAAAACTGTTGAGCTTTGAGGTAAATAGTTTGTTCACGAAAGTCTCGGTCGATGAAGCGCTTGCTGTTTTATCAAGAATTCTTTCTAATCTAGATATTAACCTACCCTTACCGATCACTAAAATTATTAAGTTAGTGCGCTTATGTGTAACTGATAATATATTTTCAACTGAAGATAAGTTTTTCCGCCAAAAATATGGCCTTAGTATGGGTAACCCCATTTCCCCCATCCTATGCAATCTATTTATGGGAAAATATGAAACGACCCTCCTCCCTAGAATCCATTCCCAACCTCTTATCTGGTTCCGATATATAGACGACATCCTGTCTGCATGGCCTGTAGACAATAACAATTTCAATGAATTTTTCCGCAACCTGAATTCGTTACACCCATCGATAAAATTCAAAATATAATGGGAACAGAAAAACTCTACCGTTTCTAGACGTAAAATTCCACCGTTTAAATAATCATATTCAGTGCTCACTCTATCAAAAACCTACAAATTCAAATGCTTACATACATTTCTTCTCATTACATGACAAATCCGTTAAGATATCTTGTTCTTTCTTCCCTTTTTCTCCGAGCCTATGAAACAGCGAACCAATATTCCTTCAGCATGAAATTAACCACCTTATCTGCAATTTCATTGAAACAAAATACCCAATCACTTCATAAAAAAATGCCATTCGAAAACACGAAAAACAAAAAACTTCTATGCCATCTCCACACCGCGAAGGGACGATTTAAAAAATGTATTAGTTTCCCATATGATCCAGCTTTGGTCCCTTTAAAATCGTATGTGCAAGGAAATGACATATATATCATATTTAAATATTCTAATACCATACGAAAATCCTTGACTAGACTGCGTCCGTCCAATCAATCACAACGCTAGGCTATACAGTATACCATATTGAAGGGCTGACATTTTACTATTTTGTTTATTTGCTTTCTTATTACAGGATTAAAAGAAAATTTACCCTCATATAGATTTAAATTAGGAACTGACGATATCAAGCTCGATTCTACGATTCTTCTCTTAACATAGTTAGCCGATTTAAATACCATTTTACTTCCATTGAAATCGATCGAATGATTCAAGTCTCTAACATGGCAAAAGAGATATTAGAGTGGGCAGCGAAAGCAGTGGAATATTTTGCCATGTTAGAGACTTGAATCATTCGATCGATTTCAATGGAAGTAAAATGGTATTTAAATCGGGTAACTATGTTAAGAGAAGAATCGTAGAATCGAGCTTGATATCGTCAGTTCCTAATTAAAATCTATCTGAGGGTCAATTTTCTTTTAATCCTGTAATAAGAAAGCAAATAAACAAAATAGCAAAATGTCAGCCCTTCAATATGTTTAGGCCTAACCCCCCGTCCCCTGATTAGCCACAAGTAGGGGATTTGGGGAAAAAGAGGGGATCTTTCACGACCTGACCCTGTGTTATGTTTGTAAGCACTTTTCCTATATTTTCTATCCAGTGTCAGTTGAAAAAGGGTGTGAGATACACCGAAACTGTTCTGAATTAAATTGTCTTCGGAGAATGTGGTTTAATTCCTCATCTTTTCTTGCGATATTGCATTAATTTTCATCCTATATATATATATATATATATATATATATATATATATATATATATATATATATATATATATATATAGGGTTGTGGTTCTTTATTTGCTATTGGAGGTATAAAAGTTGTGTTCGGTTTAACTAAATTCAATTCAATTTACGTGAATGAATACATTTTTTGTCGCCCAATTGGCCATGGTCAACTCGGCGCGGCTTCTGGTCAGATTTTATTACTTTACTTTTCCCCTTAATCTAATTAGTGTGGGTTATTATCACCTCACTGGAATCAATTTTATGATCTTGGCCGAATTATTTTTAATATTTGTTGCTTACACCTTGCTGGAACAGCTCAAGGCGTTGAAAGTCGCTTGCTTGTCCTATTATTAGTAACTTTTTATTCAAAGATGAAACCAAATAACCTTTAATTAAATTTTGTAAATTTGATTAAGATGTTCGCTTTATTGAAATTAGGCTCACAAGTATTAGTTACACAACTTGGAAATTCGTAGAATAAATTTTACATCACGGATCACCATTGTTTAGCATTTGGTCACAAGCGTGAGAGAATCCCTAAATCGGCACTTTTGAGTGATTTATCTCCCATAACACAAGTGTAATCGATTTTTAATTCACTATTGACAAGAGTGCTGTTTATTTTCTTTGTTGAAGCAGTGGTGTAAATGTGGAATTTTCCTGCCTGATTATAGTTTCTCTCTTTATTTCTGGCGCTGTATCCATTAATCGGGTCACATACCTCATTTATCAAGTTGTTTATAATTCACAACTCAGGTTTCTGTTAAGTTCCCAAACTACTGTAGTGCAGAGGGATGATAAACGGGGACTAAGAGGGAGCATAAACAAAAAATTGCTAGATTTCAAGACAGCAGACAAGAATTTGATTGGATTTTCTTTCCGATCATTCACTAAAGACGTGTTTTTCTTACGTAACTTGGCAACCCCTTTAAGCGTCGGAAGTGGTCCCTTTTACACCATCGATAACAGGAGATATGATCCTCTACCAACAAGAAACCATTCTCGATATGGTCTCACTGGATTTATTTGGGTCTTCTTACATATGGACTCAACGAAGTTACTGTGTATTCTCAGTGGGATTGGTCGACAACATCCAGGTCTGGTTCATGCGGTCTCGCCTGAAATATTCTCAATTATTGGTATGGTCTGGTGTATCCTTAATTATTTGTATTGTCTGGTGTATTCCAAAATATTGGTATGGTCTGGTGTATACTCAATTATTTGTATGGTTTGGTGTATTCTCAATTATTGATTTGGTCTGGTGTATACTCAATTATTGATATGGTCTGGTGTTATTCCCAATTATTGGTATGGTCGGGTGTATTCACAATTAATGATAGGGTCTGGTGTATTTTCAATTATTTGTATGGTTTGGTGTATTGTCAATTATTAATTTGGTCTGGTGTATACTCAATTATTGGTATATTCTGGGTTTTTTCAATTATTGGTAGGGTCTGGTGTATTCCCATTTATTGGTATATTCTGGTGTATTCTTGATTGCTGGTATATATTAGTGTATTTCTTGTTACTGGTATATTTCGGTGTATTATGTATTGCTACTATATTTCAGTGTATTTTCAATTACTTTGATATAGCCTTGTGTATTCTGAACTACTGGTACATTGAAAATTTCAGTTGCTTTTTAAATTAGAGGTAGTCTTATATTCCAATTAACTGTATTTTTGGAATTACTGATACATTCTGAAATAAGAGAATTTTTTTTTTAATAACTATTAAACTCTGAAATACTAGTATGTATATATATTGTGAATTACAAGTATATACTGATATATTGGTATATTCTAACTTACCTGAATATTCTGTCATATGTAATCTTAGCACTATCTTCTAAATATCTGTTATATTAAAATGTAATGGTGTCATTTGTGATGTGGAAACAGTCTTTGAAATAGGATTTGTGATTTGTAGGGCATGCGCACATATTATAGCACACAGATATCTCAAATGAATACTGCCTTGCATTTACACTTTTATGAACGTTTAAGTTATTCTTTTTCATTCTCATTTGGGTCTACCCTCACACGGAAAAAAAAATGGAGAAAGAAGAAAAATTAAAATGAGCAAAACCAAATAAAAACAGAATGAAGATCGGTGATTACAAGCCTTAAAAAAGTAATGCTAGGTCTTATTTCAGTTGTAGCAAATTGGCACAATGAATAAAGGTAGTGAAAATAAGGAGTCGAACTCTTTGATTAGGGAATATATACGATTAATCACATTATAATCTCCAACCTCCCCAAAAGGTTAAGAGTTTCGACTCTCTCTAATACTGTTGCTTTACCGAATCACCAACCGAAAGAACGCGTCTTCTATTTTTCCAGTAAAAATTTTTAGTTTTTGTTCCCGAAAAATAAAATTAAAAGTTGGTGAAATTCGAGGGGGTGAGGTATAATTGTGGCCCATTAATCAGGCAAGAAGGGTCTCAAAGTCGCGAGAAGACCCGAGAAATGTGATTGAGTTAATTAGGTAATTTTGTATCCCATCTCGCGAATTCAAACACAAATACTATTACGTCTCACGCTTCCCATCTCCCTCCACCCCCTCCTCCCTCTCTATCTCCTTTTTCTATTTTTTCTCTGTCTCTCTCTTTCTTTCTCTCTCTAATATATAAAAAAAGATGTCGAAAGATTGCCTACAATTACCGGCTCATAATTTTGCGATCTTTTATAGGGAAAATGCTCGAAAGCCTCATTGCAAAGAAAATAGTTGAACATGTAGAACTGAACGGATTATTGCGTGACTCGCAACATGACTTAAGGAAACAAGATCGTGGCTAACTAATTTCTTAGAATTGTACATTATATAAATTCACTTTACGATAATGCAAGGTAATTTGATGTTTTGTATTTAGAATTTAAAAAATCTTTCGATAAGGGAACACAAAAAAAGTCAATGTCTAAAATTAGAGCATAGGAATTGTCGGAAAAATAGCAAATCAAATTGAAAACTGGCTGGCTGATCGTAAACAGAGAAATAATTAATCAATGGAAAAGCGTCCGACTGGGTATCTATTACTAACAATGTTCCTCTTGGTTCATTTCTGGTATATTTCCTATTTATAATTTACGTAAACGATATAGCCATTAAGTTGTCTAATATTTCAAAGTTTGCTGATGATTGTAAGTTAGGTAATGTTATAATTAGTTAAGAGGATATAAAAAAATTCAACATGATATTGGCCTTTACAGACAGATTTGCCATTTAATAAAAAATGAAAAGAAAAGCAATTAACATAATAAGTCGAGAACCAAATACAAGATATTTGAAAGAACAATGGCAGACACAGAAAAGGAAAATTACCTCGGTATTTTGTTTCAAGCGATCTTAAATCTTTGCAGCAATGCAGAAGTGGAAAAGAAGGCTTTAAAATGCTGGGTTACATTAAAAGGCAATTCAGTTTAAAAAACGAGACAATAATTGTAAACTTCTATAATGCATTGATAAGAGCTAAGCTAGGTGCACAAGTTTGGTCACCATATTTGATACAAGATATTGAAAGATTTAAAAAAAATTCCAGCCAGAACCATTGAAAAAGTTCAAGCCACGGCAACAAAGCTAATCGCAGCTTTCTGGCTGCGATTAAACCTATTTAGCTTAGAAACTAGACGTATAAAAGGGGAATTAATTGAAGTTTATACAATTTTAAGGGCAATAGACAATGTAGACCATTCAATCTAGTTTGAAATTTTTAAAAAATCCAACATCTAATACTAGAGTTAAACTAGGCATTTAGAACAAATTTATCTGGAAAATTTTCTCAAACAAAAATAGTTAATGTCTGTAACAAGTCGGAGGAGGAAATTATTAATAGCAATAGCTCAGAAACATTAAAAAAAAGGGGTAGATAGATTTATCAGAGACTTATAATGATCAAATGTGAATTCAGAAGAAGGTACCAAATTATATCTTTATAATGAAAATTCTTACATGTAATCTTTTAATTCGACTCTGTATCTTTCTCTATTTCATTGTGTTTTGGCGGATGGAAGAGAAGGATGGGAGGAGCCGACGTCCTTACTTTCTCATACTCTTGACATAAAAGAATATATATCAAAATGGTTAAGATCCGTCTCCTAAAAGGCACCGTCTCGTTAAAGATCGTTAGGTAAAAAAGTAAAGGTGAATACATTACTTGTAACACTCTGTCTCGTTTCCTCTTTCTCTTTTTCTTTATCCCTATCACTATCTTTATCTCGTTCTATCTTTCTATCTCCTTCTTTCCCTATTTCATTCTCTTTCTTTTTATCTCCTTAAAGTTCTCTATCACTCTTATCTTTATCATTTTCTCTCTTTTTCATTTCATACTGGCAGTGTAATAAATTCATATGCATAGTGTTTGAAATTCTTATATTATGGCACAAAAATATCCTTACTTGCCAATTATTATTATTATTTATGGGGTGAACGCAGTTTCAGGCGAGTTAAGCACTCTCCCTATCATATAATATACTTACAATATACTAAAGATAATAAACCTGTAAGACTATCGTAAAGTATAGCACTAGAATCAAAATATTCAGAACAGGCCTAAAAAGTATTCATAACGTGACATGACAAATAAAGTAAATATTTTTGGAATTGTCCATTGTTGGTCAGAACAGCTGCCAAATGTCTCTTGTAGGATGAAACAAGTTCCTTACATATTCAGGGTTACCCCCCAAAACGGGCCCCAACATTCGATAGGCCTCATTTCTTCATTCTCTGCAAGGATTGGATGAAACTTTGGTGATAACTAGTTTATTGTGTTTAAAAACATCATATCAAAGCATGAGACACTTTGGACTTTTCTTCTTTATTCTAGAGCACATGATGGAGATGACCTGCATTTAGCTCTGTGCATTTCTTGAGGCGCAGCACAAAGTTGTTCATGACGTCATTACAAACCGACCGACTAATGGCTCTGATCTCCTCCCTGGTGGCTTCCTTGAGTTTCGTAATGGTTCGAGGTCTCCCTCCGTACACTCTGTCTTTAAGCTAGCCCCAAAGAAAGAAATCCGGGGTGTTAAGATCTGGGCTGTGAGGTGCCCACTCAAAATCAGTCTTGAGACTGATCACACGGCCACCAAAGTTCTCTTTCAGCCAATCTCGGGACAGGCTTGAGGTGTGAGAGCTTGCTCCATCTTGCTTGAACCAGAAATTCCCCATAAGTGACGGGAACAGGGACTGCAGCTCTCTCTTGAAGGTTTTGAAGACCTCAACATATCGCTCCTTGGTGACTGTCACTGTCGCGCCAGATTCCTCGAAGAAGAATGGTCCGATGATGCCTTTGGCTGAGATTGCAGTCCATACCGTGCACTTAGGGGAGTGTAGGGGCTTGGTGGCTACCTCATTTTGTCTGGAGGTCCCCCAGAAGACATTTGTCTTCGAGTTTACTTTTCCTTCAAGATGGAAGTGAGCTTCATCTGAGGTCCAAAGAAGGTTAAGGAAAGTTGCGGTGTCCTGAATCTTCTCCAGTATCTAGACTGCCATAGCCTTTCTCTGCTCCTTCTCTGAGGCTGTATGGGTCTACTTCGTCTGTATTATGTATGGGTAGGCCTTTACATCCTTTACTAGCACTCTCCTGCAAGTCTCACGGGATATACCGAGGGACTGACTTCGCTTGCGCACAGAGCGTTTTGGACTCTGCTGAACTGACTCTCTCACACTCTTGACTAGCTCATCTGTACGCTTCCTGGGGCGTCCTGAATGGCTTGGACGGTTGTCACTGGCTGAATTGAGGTTCTCCACTGTCGAATAGTTTTAGAGCTGGTCCACCCGATCATGAATTCTGCTCTTGGAGGGAGCTTTTGACATTTGAGCTGATGCACGAAAGCATTCTGCACTTTTTTGAACGAGCCTGTCTTGTAGTAATGTTTGATGCAGTATATTCTTTGCTGGAGCTCTCATTGAGATATAGTTGTGTTCAGAGGCGTTGCTTCTGTCATTTCCTGCACGGTAAAGGTGATTAGTGAATGAATGAAGGATATATCACAAAAAGTGCGTGCAGGCCCGTTTTTGGGAGGGGTCATCCTGTATCAGCTGAATTTTCCCCAATTCTTCATCAGCTATTCGCTTTAAATCGGCAAGATTAGAGGCTGCCATTCTCCAGCTTTAATTTTCAACTCTTTACAAATATATTTTATTAGATTCAAGTCTTGGGACTGGATAGGCCACTCAAGAAAATTAATAATATGCCTATTAAGCCAGTCTGTTATTTGCCTTGACGAATGCTTAGGGTCTTTATTTTGCTAAAACAACCAATGTCTACCCAACTTGAGTTTTCTGGTGTAGTTATTGAGACGTTCCTTCTATGATGTGGAGGTCTGCTGTACCTGACGATGGAAAGCAGCCTTAAACTATTATGCTACCTTCGTCATGCTTCACCGTTGGCAGGGTGTTTTTTTTTGTAGGCGGTATTAGGTTTACGCCCAACAGACTTATTGTATTTCGTGCCAAATAATTCTATTTTTGATTCATCTGACCAAAGACTTTTGTTGAAATAATGGTCTTCTTTGTGTAACATTTCTGTGGCGAACGTTTCGCAAGCTTTAACGTGCTTCTTAGTCATTAGATAAACCTCTTTGCCAAGTACTTGCGGCGTCTTTCTCTTCGCAATGTGTTGCACACTGTCCGCCGAGTGACGTTGACGTCGGTTGACGCTAGTCCTTGTTGCTCTGGGTGGCGTTATTTTCCTCGGAGTACCTGTTCTTGGTTTGCGACTGACGGTTCGTTCCCTCTTCCACTTCTAAATCATATACTGGACAGAGCTTGTATGCATAACCAGCTGCTCAGAAATCCTGTAATCTTTGCCAGCCTTACATTCTCTTACAATGGCGAATTTGACGCAAAAAGAATGTTATTTACCCCTTCGTATGATGAAAGTCTGATAAGATATTTATCCAGTGCTTGCTTATGGCAGACTGACTGCTGGCGAGCTAGCATTGTCACGTAATCTCTCATACTTGTGTACGAATGTTCTGGAACAATTTAGACACGCTTCGAAACAGAATTATCGATCAGAACATAATGTAACACGAAAAAAATCTAAATTATTTCTAAGTTACGAATATTATTTTTGCATATTTTTTCACATTATTTATCGAATTTCTTAATTCCACTAATCGTTTACGATCTTGTTTTAGCGAGATTGAGAATCGTTTGAGATCTTGTTTTAGCCAGTTTCTTGATCCCGTGGGATCTTGTTCTACCAAGATTCGGAAATGTTTAGGATCTTTTTTAGCAAGTTTCGGAATCGTTTGAGATCTTGTTTTTGCAAGATTCAAAAATCGTTTTGGATCTTGTTTTTTTCCAAGATTCAGAATCATTTGAGATCTTGTTTTAGCAAGTTTCAGAATCGTATCAGATATCATTTTAGCAGGATCAACCTGCCGTAGCTAATTAACCTGTATAAATTACCCAATAAAATGAAAACAGAGTAGGAAGAGTAGACAATAGAAATCGGTTGTTATCAATATTTTTGTTGCATTTTTTTCGGTAATAAAAATTTGTTTTCTCCAATTTTAAGTTTCAATCATTCATCTTTTTTTAATTTCTTTACATGCTTTCTTTGTCTTTTTATCATATTTAAATATTTTAGTTGTTATAATCTTTTAGAAATTCGTATTAGGTCATGTTATAGAAATGTGGCATTTTGTTCCATGTTTATCCTTATTTCAAACATAGAAATGAAACAACTCTGAAATTATTTATATTTAAATAAGTATTTATTTATTAATTTAATAAGTAATCTAATTTCAACCAATTTCTTTCACAATTCTGCATCTTTTCAATAACCTTTCAATACCATGTTTGTAAAAATCGCGTCACTGATTAAAAAAAAAGGTCTTTAGGGTTACTTCGACCTCTTCGGTTATTGACATCTTTATTCATTTTTACTAAAAAAGGAATAATATTTTAGTTAGTAGAATGATAGAAAATAGTGGAAATTATATTACTATTAAGTTAATAAATAAATAATTATTTAAATATGAATAATTTCAAAGAGTTGTTTCAGTTCTATCCATCAAATAATAATAAATATGGGAAAGAAATACCCCATTATTTATGGCATGACCTCATACATTCCCTTAGGCCCAAGCTGGGTACTGAAAAGAATGGAATTGATTCACTGGATGAGTCCTGGATAAAGGCAAAGGCACTTGGAAATATGCTTTTCTTTTTTCTGTCGGTAATTTACATTATTAGTCCCTGTGATGTTTCTAAACTTCTCTGCCTGTCTATTGATCTTTATGGCTTGCGTAATGTCGTTACCAACTTTCGTCTTCGCATACAACGCACCACCCTCGCCCCTGACTATTAAAAAGAGGGTTCGAACCCCTGGATTAATTAAAGGCAGCCTCGTGTGCACATCCGCGATATTACGGAGGCGGCGGCGCGAATCGGGAGGAGGAGCAACAGGCGAACCGCGGGTAATTGAGCCGCAATAACGCGGTTTAACTGCGGCGCGCAATCCGAGTGATGGCGAAAGGAGACTGGGAGGAAGGGGGGAAGAAGTGGGGGGATGGGGCAGGAGGAAGATGCAAGTGGATGAGAAAAGAAGGATGAGTTGGGGAAGAGTTGAGTTTTCAGAATGTGTGGGCCTGGAGGGAAGATACAGGAGAGAAGGTAGAGGGACGAGGGAAGATACAGGAGTGAAGTTACAGCGAGAATGGAAGATATAGGAGAGATATTACAGGCAGGAAAGAAGAGACAGGCAAAAAGGAGGATACAGCAGTAATGGTACAGCGAGAATGGAAGATATAGGAGAGAGACTACAGACAGGAAGGAAGAGACAGGCAGGGAAGAAGATACAGTAGGGAGACTACAGAGAGTATGGAATATCGAGCAGAAAGGGATCAAGAAATAGGGCAGATACAGTAGAGGGGGTACAAGAAGGAAGAAGGATACATGAGAGAAGGGACAAGAAGGAGGGAAAATACATCAGAGAGTGTAAGGACATCACGGGAGATACAGGAAAACGGTACAGAGAAGCGGGAAGATAGGGGGAGGAGGCGAGGGACGAGAGAAAACATTTGGGGGAGGGGCAGCCATGGGAAAGGGACATGAGGGAAGATCCAGGAGGAAGGGTAGAGGGATGATGTAATATATAGAAAGAGGGTAGAGCCAGGAAGGAAGGTGCGGGAATGAGGGTATAGACAGGTGGAAGATACATCAAGGGAGATCGAGGAGATGGATTTTAGGAAGGAGGGAAGATACGGGATAGGATAGTTTGTAGCACCCATCTGTCGATTACAAGCAAGGGCACAAGTACCCGAAAGAGAGGGTATAGGAAGGATGCAATATATAGGAGATAGAGGAACCGGCCGAAGGAAAGATACAGGGGTAAGGTTCAGGAGGGAAGGTCCAGGACGAAGGCAAAATACAGGAGAAAGGATACTGGCTGGAGGAAAGATATAGGAGAGATGGTATAGGCAAATGAGAAGAGACAGAAGGTAGGGGACATGCAGGTTGGATTACTCCATTTTACTATTGACTTTTTGCTAGATAGTCAGTTTTTTTCTTAGTTCTCTGTTGAATTACTTTTACTATTCAAGTTTTGATCAGTCCTTGGTTGGATTATAACCACTCTTTATTGGTCAACCTCACTACGCCCCCCTGCACAAATTTTCCCCTGCTTCCCTGCCCCTACTGAAACTTGAATTAATTTCGTAATTTCAAGTTATTTGTTCGAACTTTTTCAGAGTGGTTTGAAACGAAACCTCTTGGCACGACTATGAAGGAGGGTTCTTAGATCTGTTCTTAGCCCCCCACCCTTTCCCACCTCTCCGCTGGTCCTTCATTGGATTACGCAATTAAAATATAGATTTAATGATTTTAATTTCGCTTTCGACCGTTTTTATTTTCAGTTTTTTTATTATGGTATTCCTTTAACTCTCCCATAAACGACCTGTATCTTTTTGGGGAGAGTTGCGTGCGAGCTACGGATTGCTTAGTAGTCTTTTTCTATTTCAGTATCCTCCCCCCCCATGTTTTCACGTCCCATAACTTAACTAATTCACCCCCTTTCTAAATTTAGCTAAGATGCCTTCGTTGGTGTTTGCCTTTTAAAAATAAACTTTCAAAGGTTCGATTCCGCTTCTTTTCCAATTAATCTCCTTTAATTTCGGATTTCTGGGAAACTATAACATACTGCGTATTCTCATAAGAAAACCGTACGGATGAAACCGGTTTTCTTTCGAGACGTACGAATGAAACCAATTTCCCTTCGCGACATACGAATGAAACCGGTTTCTTTTCGAGACGTACGAATGAAACCAATTTCCCTTCGAGACATACGAATGAAACCGGTCTCCCTTCGAGAAGTTGGAATGAAACTGGTTTTCCTTCATGACGTACGGAAGAAACTGGTTTCCCTGTGCACGTACGAATGAAACCTGTTTCTTTTCAAGACGTATGAATGAAACCGGTTTCCCTTCGAGAAGTACGAATGAAACCGGTTTTCCTTTGAGAACTAGGAATGAAACTGGTTTTCCTTCATGACGTACGAATGAGACTGGTTTGCCGGTGACACGTACGAATGAAACCGGTTTCTTTCCAAGACGTACGAATGAAAACGGTGTCCTAAAGAGAAGTATGAAGGAAACCGGTATTGTTTCTAGACGTACGAATGAAACAGGTTTCCCTTAGAGATGTACGGATTAAACTGGTTTCCATTCGAAACGTATGAATGAAACGGGTTTCCATTCGAGACGTATGAATGAAACCGGTTTCCTTTCGAGACGTACGAATGAATCCGGGTTCACTGCGAGCCGTACGAATGAAAGTGGATTTCCTGAGGGACAGACGAATAAACTGTTTTCCCTGCAAGACGTAAGAATGAAACCGGTCTCCATACGAGAGGTACGAATGAAACCGGTATCCTTTCAAGACGTTACAATGAAACCGTTTTCCTTTCAAAACGTACGAATGAAACTTGTTTCCGTGCGAGATGTACGAAGTAAACCGGTTTCGCTGCGAGTGGTTGAAGTAAACTGGTTTCTCTGCGAGAGGTACGAATGAAACCGGTTTCCTTGAGGGACGCACGAATAAATCTGTTTCCCTGCGAGTCGTAAGAATAAAACCGGTTTCCATACGAGAGATACGAATGAAACCGTTTTTCTTTTAAGACTTACGAATGAAACCGGTTTCCTTTCGAAAGGTACGAATGAAACCGGTGTACCTTGCGTGACATACGATTGAAGCCGGTTTCCTTTCAAGAAGTATGAACGAATTCAGTTTTCTTTGATACGTACGAATGAAACCAGTTTTATTTCAAAACGTACGAATGAAACCGGTTTCCTTTCGAGACGTACGAATGAAATCAGTTTCCCTTCGAGACGTACGAATGAAATCAGTTTCCCTTCGAGACGTACGAATGAAACTGATTTTCTTACAAGACGTACGAAAGAAACCGGTTTCCCTTCGAAACGTACGAATGAAACTGGTTTCCCTGCGAGACGTACTAATGAACCGGGTTTCCCTTCGAATATACGGATGAAACCGGTTCCCTGCAAGACGTATGATAAAACTGGTTTACCTTCAGGACGTACGAATGAAACTGGTTTTCTTTCGAGACTTATGAATGAAATCGTTTTCTCTTCGAGATGCACAAATTTAACCGGTATTGTTTCGATACGTACGAATGAAACCAGTTTTATTTCAACACTTTGGTTAGAAAACAGTTTCATTTCGACTTACGAATGAAACTGGTTTCCCCGTGAGGCGTACGAATAAAACCGGTTTCCATGCGAGACGTACGAATGAAACCGATTTCACTGCGAGATGTACGAATGAAACTGGTTTCTCTTCGAGACATACCAATGAAACCATTTTCCCTTCGAGACACACGAATGAAACCTATTTCACCGCGAGACGTACGAATGAAATGGGTTTCCCTGCGAGATGTACGAATGAAACCGGTTTCCCTTCGAGACGTATGATGAAACTAGTTTCTCTTAGGGGACGTAAGAAAGAAACTCGTTTCCTTGTGACACGTGCGAGCAAAACTGGTTTCCTAACTAGCCGTACGAATGAACCTGGTTTCCCTGCGACACATACGAATGAAACCGGTTTCCCTTCAAGACGTACGAATGAGACCAGTTTCCCTTCGAGACGTACGAATGAAACCGGTTTCCTTTCGAGACGTACGAATGAAACCGGTTCCCTTTCGAGAAGTACAAATGAAACTGATTTCCCTTTGAGACGTACGAATGAAACTAGTTTCCCACCTTCCTCTGAGAAGGACAAATAAATCTGATTTCCCTTCGAGGAGGACACATGAAACGGATTTCTTTTCAAGGATTACAAATGAAGCCCGTTGATACGAACTTAAAATGACTTACCGTTAACACACACACACAATAGTTAAAACCCTTAATAGGTTGGAAAGTTAAAATTGAAAAGTGAGACGAGGAAGCGTTGAGGTAGATGAAAATTTGTGTTCGCAGTAGACAAGAAATCGAGAGAGTTAGTCCTTTGATGGCTCGTAGCGTTCTGAATTCATAGTGTAATGGATATAAAAGCCCTTTTTCTCCCCCCAGAAGGGGAGCCCATCATCACTCACAAAATAAACTCAGGATCGAGAGAAGAAACCCTTCCGCCAAAAAACCCTCTCTTTGGCGTGAAAACAAGGTAGCAACTAACCGTTATCAGGCTTACAAAATTACATCAAAGTAATATATGTCCAGCGCAGATACAAGACGAAGAAAGACATTTAGACACATGTTAAATAAACAAAATGAGGGTAGAGAGTCGAATGAAGGGCAGTATGAACCGTTACCATCCGAGACGAAAAACAGAAACCCGCTTCCCTCCGCGAAACAAATTAAACCAATTTCCCTAAAATACGGAGAAATTTAATCGGTTTTCTTCGAGTTGAGGAGGACAAATGAAACTGTTTTTTCATTCAAGACGGACAAAGGAAACCGGTTTTAATTCGAAATGGACACAGTTTTCCTCCGAAACGGACAAATCATCCAGTTATCATTCCAGGCGGGCAAATAAAACCAGTTTCTGATCCAGACGAATAAATGAAACCGCTTCTCCTTCATAGACGTTCATATAAAACCAGTTTCCTCCGAGACGGACAAATGAAATCGGTTTTCTTTATAGACGCGTAAATAAAACCAGTTTCCTCCGAGACGGACAAAAGAAACCGAATTCCTTCCGAGACAGACAAATGAGACCAGTTTTCCTGCGAGACGCACAAATGAAACCCGTTTCCCGCAAGACGGTCCAATGAAACCGGTTTCCATCCGAGTTGGACAAATGAAACACGTTACTCTCAGAGAGTGCAAAAGAAACCAGTTATCCTACGAGAGCGGCAAGTGAAGCCGGTTTCTCTCCCAGACATACAATTAAAACCGCTTGCATCCAAGACCGTCAAATGAAACGGTTTTCCTCCGAAGATGGACAAATACAAAAGGTTCTTCATTAGGACCATCAGAATCCTTCTATGCTTCCCTAGGCTTCTCCGGCCTCCAGAGGAAAAGCCTAGTCTTCATTCGCATGCACTGAAGCCCAGCTTTCTGGAATCTAATTGACGCGGGTCCAAATTAGCAGCTGCGGATCGGACCCCATGTCTCCGGGGAGGGGGGTCCAAATAGCGTGTCATCATCTCACCCGGAATTCATTCCAGACGAGTTAAGAATCCGGGGCGAGTGGGAATCAATGGGGTCCTGAATAGTGCCTCCTGGAACGCGAGAAATTCGGGAAATGGAAAGGAATTTATTCAAGTAGCGTGTGGAGCATTAGCGGCCATTATTTGCTATTGTGTGGGGCCTCTTCCATGTATCTCCTCGCTTATGCTTTTGTGTATTTGTGTGTTACTTTGCAAAGTAGAGAAATAGGTAGATAACTAGTTTGTCAGACGTTATTTTAGATCATTGTTAGTTAGATTAATAGTTTATTAGTTAATTTGTTATTTAATAGATGAATAGATAGCCATTGTGATGATATCCCAAGAAAATTTTACCCTTATTATTATCTGTGTTGTTATTAATGTATCTAAGATTGATTTTGTTATTAATTTGTTGTTGTTATTATTATATTGAAGCGTTTTATTACATGGGCTTGTGAAATTAATTTAAATTTAGATATATATAATTAAATATCTCTTTCAATCCATTTCTCAAATTTCAGGAAAGAAAACCCCATTAACGATGGATTTAAGGTTTAATTCGGTGGATTTGGATTGCTTTCCTCTGAACAAAAAAGGTATCCACGCCCATTAGGGTGACGTAAGCGTAGAGATTGAAAAAACGCAAGCCGAGGTAGAGGCTTTGTTAGCTTACTCCTTAAGAGAGGTTTTAAGTTCTCATGTTCAAGTGCCGGTCTTTATGCCAAACAGCAGCTTCCTAGGGATAAAGAAAAATAAATTGCCTCAGGGAAAATGAAAAATAACCACTCTTCACCGGGATTCGAACCAGCAATCTGTCACATGAAAAGCAGAGGCTTTATTACCGCTGAACCATGAGGCATAAGGGGAACCAACATGTCTTAAACTTGTTATGTTGCGAGAAGAGACATGATAAATTTAATGCCTAAAATACTTTTACCTGATTCCAAGCTATTTCGTTTTTATTGACAAAAAACTTCGTAAACTTTTATGATTCCAAGCCATTTGGTCTGTATTAACTAAAACCTACTAGAGGCTTTTGATACATGTTAATGTCCATGATATTTCGAGTTAACGACAATTGCTATTAGTCTTTATTGTCTTTTCCCTATACATCTTCTATTTTATTTATTCCTACCTCCATCCCCTGTGTGGAAATTCCCTCGTTGGTTGCATTTTTTTAATAAATTCCGTTTTCATTAGGGTTTTTTTTCTTTCTTGTCTTTATCTAACCTCATGGTTGTAATCCTGAACAGGAAACAGCTCCTGTTCATTTAGGTTCCTTTGAAATAAAAATACGTCTTGAATTCAGGATTAATTTAGTTATTTTCAGCCACTGTCTGCGTGAAATCTCTCAAAACCACCGTTAATTTCAGGCTTTCAAATTAATTTCGCGTTAATTAGGGCACAAATATCGCCAAATAAGATGAATGAATGCCTTAGAATGAGAGAAAAGACTTTGATGGAATTATAATGAGGTTTCATCCTTCAAACATGATTCAAACAAGATGTGAGCAGAGATTTAACATGTTTCAGACACGATCCCAACGAGAAATATTTTTCTCCCTTTAAAGTTCACTTTGCCTTTCCTTAAGAATTTGGGAAAATGCTCTTAAGATGTTAAACTACAGGCAAATACATGATATTTTTACTCTTGTGCATTTTTTTATAAATCTTCGTTTTTCGGGTGGTTAGTTAGGTTAGGTTAGGTTAAGTTAGGTTAAGTAATGATAAACTTACCTCCATTGGTATTGGCGTAAGAAGATCGAATGTAGGAATAATTCACATGAAACACAGGATTGGCAAAATCTGCGCTCTAGTGCCGTAAGGCATTACTGAAACCTGATTGGTTGGATTTGAAAGAAGATGAGTTCTTATTTACCCAGAGAGCATAAAATCAACCATCCGAGCATTACAAAATATTTGGCGGTCATTTAAAAATGGTGCAATTAAGTATCCCACTTGGGATATTTGGGCGCTAAAGGGTCAACTTTCTTTTCGCGTTTCGTTTAATTTTTGCTTTGTCTTTTAACAAAGTGGTTTACACTTGTTATTTTAATGATCACTTAAATGTATATGATTTTTTGATCGTTTTATCATTTTATTTTTTAATATCATTTTACATCCTAGTTAAATATATGTGCTCTTTCCCACTCACTTCTTACTATCTCTGGATTTACCCCTACGTTTTTACATATTTACTTATATTTCTTTTTACTTTTCCGCAGTATTATCTACGAAGGTAATGAACTCAAAAGTGGTTGCCCTTGTGATACGAAATGGAGATGAGAGCTAGTTACATACACCAAAATATATGACATGACATTTATCCTTAATTACTGGCACCATAAATACCTGTGTTAGAATTACATAACCAGAAGGTGAATGCCAAAAATAAAATGGGAGCAATTGGAGCAGTCACTTAAGCCCTTATTAACCAGTAAAGATTAGCCCATCTTTACATCAGGGTAGGTCGTTACTAACAGGCTAAACTCGGTTGGCGGAAGTAATAAAACAATCTTATTTAAGGAGCATAAGATGCTGATTTACCTAACCAAACAAACCGGTAAATATATACAATTAATACAATATGCGATACTTACATAGTAGTTCGAATGCCTCATACTGGGATTAGCCAAAGTGTTTATTTTCCATAAAAGATAGTAAAGGTGATGAAAGCTCTCAACTTTAACCTTTACATACTTCTCAGCAGTTACACCATCTGACTCTTTTCTTCAAAGCGAATTCACATGCCAGGTGAGCGTTTGAGAAGCGTTGTTTTTTCAGACCCAAACTTGCCATCTGATCGAGAGCATCAACCGCTGATCTCCCTAAATCGGAGCAATCTTTCATTTCCTCCTTAAATAAGCCAATTGCTTCTCATTGCCTTTCTTCCACAGTGGTTTTCTAGTCAGGTTGTTTAGGATTAGGATGACTATCAAATTTGGCCGCGTTCTCACTAGACAAATAGTAAAGATGTAGGTACTTAGAGGATAGGCTGCAACCAGACATTCTAAGAATAGTGTCCTAATTGACTCTGCCTGTTGCTGGGGCTTTTCTGTTCAGCTTTCTAATTGTAGTATTTTCTCGCATATGTGCTTATGTCCAGTTTTTTTTCATATGTCTAAGCCATGCTCTTGTTTTTCTTCTGGGGAATTAGGTATATTTGAAACTCCTCCTGGCTCTTCTTTGATGGAAACAGCCTCTTCTCATAGAACACATTAATCTCAAAATTCTTATTTTGATTGCTTGGGTTTCCTTCTAACTAAGCGACCATGCAAAACTTATATCAGCATGTATGTAGTATATGTAGTTTGTAATAGTGTCACACGTAAAAGCGATCTAGACTTCAAATGATAATAATTGAAAATGTATTCGGTATTTTTTCCTTATGTAAACGTGATTTCTTTTTAAACCCTCAATGAATATTAAAATTTGGGGAAAATTGGCCTTAAAATGGTAATGCTGTATCGATGTTGGTGATGGTAACCAAACTTACTTTTGCGCAAGACAAGTGAATTAATCAAATGTTATAATCATTGAATCGAACAATAAATCTATTAAAATCCAATAATAAAAAAATCCATTACACGAAACAACAAATGTTATTCCCAAGGACCGGTTCTCTCTCCGCGCCCCCTCCATTTGTCTTCAAGCACAGTTGAGCTTCAGATCTCGCTGTTCGAACAACTTTTTTTTTAATTAATTGTAAATTTGGTGATCGTGAGAGGATATGGAATTAAATGATGTAGCGCAACTCTGTGATTGTCGAAAATTTGTCACTTTTTCTCTGAACGAACTTTGATATGCGCTTTAGCGCCATCCGGAATCAACCAAAACTAATTGAGTATATTGTGATAATCGTGCCGAAGTTCCGGAATATTTTTTTCCTTATTGATGTTCAGGTAGAGTTTCATTTATGTTATTGTAAAACAAGAGTAATAAGGCTACCATTCTCGTGCAACTTGTTTTGAAACAAAACCGTTTCAAAATGTTTCAACAATTCCAAAATATTTCGACAGTAAGGCTTAAATTACGGCAATAACGTTAAAAAATCCACTATTTTTAATATATTTTATTAGTAAACGTCCTATCGAGTTTAATTATAAATAAATATACCCCAAACACTTTATCTTTCATCATATAATATATTCAAATGTTACTCTCTGAACGAATTTCAGCGTAAAGTGTGACATGACTAATCGTGGCAAATTTATTGTCCGTCCCGATAACCAGTGATAGGTATTTTAATTTATTCTTGCTTAGATTTTGATATTCACATATCGCATGTCTTGATTTCTACTCAGAACCATTAACCCTCTCCCCCCATTACTCTCGCTAATTTTCAAGCCATTTACCTACATACAGGTCTTCATTCTAGACGACAAAGAACTGCTTCTTCCCTTTCTGCCACCGATGCTGGCTCGTCTGCACAACCAATAATGAATAGAACCTGGGAAAGCTTCCCTAGTTTGCTCTGAAGTGGACCTCTTGCTTGCATTAGACTTCTAGCGTCGAGGTACCTGATTCAATCCCAACCGAGAGCGGACACAAACCTCAACACACGTAGAGATCTGGCCACCGATTGAAGCCTGAGCTATTTACCCCAACGGGGTTATGTAGATCTTACACATGTCATTACAGACATAACCGATCCCAACATCTCTATCTTTCCTCTCTTGTCTCACAGTATAGCGTGTCGAGAAGTGCAAACGACGAACGGTTTAAAAGGTTCGCTTGAATGAGTCTCCTTTGAGACTCAGGAAGATGTTCGCAACTCGCCGACGCTACTTTCCTTCTTTATTTTTTTCTCGCCTCTTTTCCTACATTCTTTTATCAAAAATTATGCCCATACCCAGGAGGGGGGGGAGTTACCCCTTGAATAACATTTCCAAGCAGCGTTCGTCGTCCTCAATTCTTCAAAATACGCCCCTTTACTAGAAGGGGGATGTGTAACGCACCAAGAAGTACAAGCGAACGGTTTAAAAGCTTCGCTTAAATGAGACTTTTGAAACTCGGGATGGTACAGTATATATGCCGTTCACCCACAGTGATCCGGCGACGCAGGAAGCTGTTCGCAACTTACCTACACTACTATCCTTCTTTATTTTTTCTTCGCCCTTTTTACTACACCCCTCTATCTACAGTGCCTTCAACACAAAGTCTTCTCTGTTCTAAGAGATCCTACGGGTAGGTAATTGTACCCAAATGTCCCTGACGCGGACCGGACACCCCTTCACCCAGGAGGGGACAAAGATTCCTTCTTACCTGATCATCCGTGGATGTCAAGAACACTGACGCTTCCCGACACTTCCCGACACTTTTCCCAATTACGGCCCTACGTAGAGGCTGTAATCCGCTTTAGGACCATTAGAATTGGAGTAGAGAAGTTCAGAGTGTGTGAAAGAGGAGAAAAAGTGGGTATAACTCAAGTATCATTTAGAGGCGTGATTATTTTCTATACTAAATGTATCTATGTTAAAACAATGTTTCCCAACCTGTTTCTTTCTGGGACTCACTATAACATTACATAAAAACGTATTCCTTCCGGGGGTAAAAAAAAGAAAAAAATGATAACTATTTTTAATATTGTAATCTTAATTATTGAGTATAAAAGAATCAAACTTATTTATTGACCACAAAAGAATAAACACAAAAATTCCTCTTGGCCTATTCAGACATCGCAACTAAAACAGAAACTAGTGTGTCAATCACAACTTACCACAGATAGCAACGACAAGTGAGTTGAAGCGATTGAAGTAAAGCAGCCAATGAACTCATTTTTATCTCACTTGATCTATCTGTTCGTTACCAAGTTGCCATTTAGCAAAATTATAAAAAAAACATGGCAACTCATTGTCAAAAAAATATTCTTGGATTCTTCGCCTACGTTCTACCAAATTTTTTACATGGCCCCACCGGTGATGAGTACCCATTAGCGAATCCAGGATAAAAATTGAGGGGGCCTAACCTGAATTCCTCTCTCTGAGTAGTCTAAGAAAAGGCCAGTGATGATGATTAATAAGGGTTATCTTACACAACATTGATAACACCATCTCATAAAGGAGTGAGCACCAACTCTCTCAGATCCGAAATTTTTTCCCACACATCATAAAATTATCTATTTTAGACATGTATTATATAAGATATTTTAGATCATAACATTAAAAAAAGATTTTGTGTGTATTCTATATTATTAGATATTTTTATCAATAGCAGAATATAAATATGGCTTAAAAAAGAAATATAAACATAAACGGTTCTGAAGTTTGGGGACTTATGACCCCTAGCTTCCCCCATGGATCTGCGCTTGTGTGTACTCCCCACTTTGCGAATTACTGGGTTAAAGATATATCCCTAAGATTACCACGTTAATTCAAGGTTTCTTCCCAAAAAAAATGGCGCTATAGAATTGTTGGGAGATCGATAAATACAAAAATAAGACAACCAATGTAAATAAAACACCTCCTCTCACAGGAGAGTTGTGCTCTCCCCAAGCCTTTAGAGACTAAAGTACGCTTCCCTTTATTCAGGCAATCTCTATTCATCTTCACTGCCTCTGAGAAAGGCCGGATTCTAAGAAATCACTTCTTGATCTTTTGTATCAATCTAAGACATCTTCTGTCTATCTTTCTCCGTTGTCGCATGGTATTAACTTCTTTTTTTTTACCTCACAAACGAACCACTGTAGGGAGGGTTTTTTTATGTACCTAAGAACCTTTCCATTTTCCTGGATATAATCTAGGCTCCAAAAGGACCCCAAGGGGTTTTCCGGGTCTTTATATATCTTCTAAGTTCCCCGGGGTCTACGAAACAAGCCCTCACTAAGTAGACCATGACATTAAATCGGCTCAGAACAAAAAGGCTATCAAATATTCCTGAAAAATTGGTTGTCATATATAAATATATTTTCCTGAAGTAAATATATTATATTCACCTAAATCTCCTCAAATGAACTGTAAATTTCTTATTAAGGATAGAAAGTCTCATGTGTATGTATGAGTGTATATATGTATATTAAACCCAACATGAGTATTCAGGTATGAGAGGATCCCTAAATGTATGCATACATATCTGCGTGGACGAACGTGTCTAAAATCCTTGTTTGTAGGAATGTTTGCATAGGTAAGAGGGTGTTTGTGCGAAGTGACATACGTTGATGTGTATGACTCTCTGAGAGATGAGCCTACTTTAGTAACAGGGAGTACAAATTGCAACTGCGTGACACGTTCCTTGGGCTAGGATGCTGATGTTTGGCTAATCGAACGACCAAGTCCAGATATTTGCATGAGAGTACCAGTGAGCACTAAGGGTTCTAAAGTACCAGTGAGCACTAATGAGAATAGAGTACCAGTGGGCACTGATGAAAATAGAGCACCAGTGAAAACTAATGAGAATAAAGTACAAGTGAGAACTACTGAATATTGAGACCAGTGAGCTAATGGCTCTAGAGTATCAGTGAGCACCAATGAGTATAGAGTAGTAGTAAGCACTAATAAGTCATAAATACAAGTAAGCATTAATGAGTATAGAGTACCATTGAGCACTACTGAGTCTAGAGTACCAGTTAACACTAATTTGAAAAGAGTATAAGTCAGTTTAATGATTCAAGAGGACCAGTGAGTACAAATCATTTAAGAGTGTCACTGAGAACTAATGAGTTAAGAGTATCAGTAAGGAAAATATGTCACTAGTACCAGTGATCACTAATGAATCAAAAGTATGAGTCAGGAGAACTAGTCTGTCCAAAACACTAAACAGATAGAAGTAGTAGAGGGAGACAGACAGCCAGGAAGAAAGTTAAACGAAACGACAGATGGAAAGAGACGCAGAAAAAGAGACAGATGAATAGATAGGGAGAGGGAGAGGCAGATTCATAGAAAGTTGGACAGAAAATCAGACAAACGAACGAGCAGATAAGCAGACAAGGAGGACAGATGAAAGAAGAGGCAAACAGTGAAAAAAGGAACAAATAGGCAGAGAGGGACAGACAGTCATACAGACAGGCAGCAATGGAGACATTCGGATGGACTGACGAAAAGAGAGACATATGAACACAAAGATAAAGGTCAGACTGAAGGGCAGATGTACAGACAATCATACAGACAGGCAGCAATTCAAACATTCGGACGGAGAGATGAAAGGAGAGAAAGATGAACACAAGGATAAAGGACAGACATAAAGAAAGATGAACAGACAGTCATACAGACAGACAGCAAAGCAGACATTCGGACGGACAGATGGAAAGAGAGACAGACGATCACAGGCAGAGAGAGAGAGAGACAGACTGACAAAAAGTACATAAAATCAGAGGAAGATACGCAACTACGAGTATATGGACTAGCAGGCAAAGAAAATAGGATATAGACGAATAGAAAGGCCGAATTGATTTATTCATGAATTCATTTGTTTATTTTATTTATCCACCAAACCTACTAGATTTATTTGAAAAGGTAGTTAGTGGTGAAACAATTGAAGGTGGTGCGATGTAAAATTGTGGGAAGGGGTAAATGGTCCCCAGAAAAGAGACTATTTGAGAGTTATGAATGGAGGGAATGCGCACCGCACCTATCCTGAACTTGTCAAGACTCTGCAACATAAACCACTTCCCAATGTTGGAAGTGGGGCAAAATAAAGTAAAAACTACAAAAATGAACAAAAAAATGGATTTTTTTTTACCTAACGAAAAATCTGATTGTTTATCCAATAATATTTCCATCTGTCCTTTGTCTATTTTCATATCTCTATGTATGTATGTTTTCTATCTCTGAAGGACCATACATAATCAACCATCCAAATGGGATGAAATGTTAAAAAGCGTCCAATTTGTTCCAGGTTGTGAAGGTTGGGTTGGAAAAGGAGCAACTAAGCTTGACTTATACTTCCTCTCAGGGCGTCGCGTCACCTTATTAGAAAACGCTGTGGATTTATGGGTCTCACGAGGATTGAATTCGTAGGCCGAAAGTCCAATGTGATTATTTGGGCTTCTTTTTAAAGGTCCCTGCCGGTTTTTCGGATGTCAGTAATAAAGTCACGCCAGAACTTTCTATGCGATATTTATTGCTTCTATGCCTTGAGTTTCTTTCCAGTTCTTTCTTACCCTCAAGTGATGCTTCATCACGAAGGTATATTCGTTTTGTAGTATATATAAACGTTTTGTTCCATTTTAAGATATTGGGGTTCCTTTGATATACTGTGAACTTGTTCCAGATGTTGGAGGAAAATCTTACTGAGAAGAATATTAGATTAATTCTCGAGACCATTGATTTTCGGGAAGGGTTTAACTATGGGGACGTGGATTAGAGGTTTGTTGAGTGAATGATTGGGTGTGTTGATAGATAAGTTGTCTCTCAATTTCCACCGAATGGATTTTGTGTTTGGGAGTTCACGGTGTTTTCGGATAATCCCTGTAGAAACTTTGAATAGTGAGAAAAGAATTATGGAAATACAGCTAAATTAATAAATTAATTACATATACTCTATCACATACGAGGGAAAATTAAAAGTTTTCTCTTAAGAACTTTGGCAATTCAATCAAAATTTATTCCCATTCGACGCCGTAGGAAGAAATTCCGCGTTTGGAATGTTTGAATAATTACACGTAGTCACATTTTAAAAGAAATCCTCTGTAATTTCACGCAGGCATCAGTATTCATACATTAAGAGAAATTTCATATGATTATATGTAGTAATTTCGGAAAAAATTATCCAATGTTTTTCGCATTTTATTTACAATATATATTTTTTTATATTTATTGAAATTCCTTACCACTTAGGGACAGTTATATGCTTTTAAAAAAATTAGTAATTCAAATGCAATTTCAATCCTTTACAACTTTGAGGGTGGTCGATTGATAAATACAGGGAGGAAACAAGAGGTGTAGTCTGCTATTTACAGATGATTTTAAATAAGTAGATCTATTATTAATTAATTACTTTTTGTAAGTTCTTTCAGGATTTATTGAATTTTTTGAAACAAAATGTAAATTAATAAAAACAACACCCGTTTAGAAATATGAAGCACTTGTGTATCTAGATAGAAGCGAGAAGACAGGTGGGCGATGTTTACGAAATAATCAACCTTTTTTTGAGAAGATCTGGGTGCTTGAAAGTTAGCTACCAAACGGCTTACCAAGGCAGCCAGTTGTCTCCCAAGAGTGAGGACTACCCCGCCCCAATCAGTGAGGACTCCAACACTCCTTAAGGACAAGATGAACAAAATCAGGCGGAATGCAACGGAGGAGTGTCAGAGAACTTGCTGAGCTGAAACTTCCTGCATTCAAGATAGTTTAAGGACAGCGGTAGTATGGGCCACCGCACCGACCCATCCGTCCGGTAACCCGGTTCACATGCCGTTCAAGACTCGCGGGGCAGATAAGGGTGTTGGTCCTCTCCTCCTTCCCACCCCTACTGGCGGGGACCTCCTTATCGACCCCCACCCCCATCTAAGCGTCCTTAGGATAGCTAACTCTCTGTCTCTCTCTGTCTCTCTCTCTGCTATACAGTTCTTATAAAGTTTTTATTTGGTACTAAGTTCAGTACGTCTCAGATACGTTTTTCGTGATTACTTTTGACCTTGTTGTTCAGTCACCGTTCCGTGTGGACCACTTGTAGGTTGAAGAATGGTACCATAACATGATCAGTACCATAACATGGTAAAGATTCATGAAAATACCTGCATGATCTTTTGTTAAGGTGTGTATTTTTATTTCACATAGAACACATTGGCATATATATATATATATATATATATATATATATATATATATATATATATATATATATATATTATGCGCTCTGATTTACTCACGCTGTTGAAAAATTATTTTTAATATAATATGTTGAAAATTTCAAACATATATCGATTTAAAAATAATTATTATGTGAAATTCTATAACTATTAATTATTCACCAAACAACGCTTTCAAACATTGATACAAGACTCCACGAAACTTTTTTCCATAAAACCTTCTCATTCCAACCGGCGGAACTGTTCGCATCTCTCAGGCTTTTTCTTTACGTGTTTGATAAATTATTCTTAATTATAAATAATCATACATGGATTAGTCTATCAAGACTCTTAGGTTATATCACTGGGAAAGTTGTCGTAGGCAAACGATTAGGGTGTAATAATTCTCGTTATTTCCCACCCGATTTCAATGGCCATATGCGTGATCTGATAGGCATGAATCGACCCAGCGCTGACTTCATATAGATGAGAAATCCTCAGGGAATTTTGCAAGTGCTAAAGATCCACTTACTTCTTTAGAGTATTGTGGTAGTAAAGGTAATTAACAAGTAAAGACACTTGAAAGAAAGCCTAATAGGCCTCAGTCGACAGTTGTATTATCTGGAATATATCAAAGCGATTTGAAGAAACTATGAAATATCAATTTTGCATTTTACATTCTGAATACAATAATGAAAGGAGTGGGATGGGGTATCGATTGGGAGACCTTGGCCAGGAGTGGTGGGAGGGGCAGAGGACTACTACCCTGATTTAAACGGCGAGTTTTGACTTGTAAACCGAATTACCGGACGGATGGGTTGGCGCGGTGACCCAAACTACCGACATCTACTTTCCAAATCGAAGGAGCAAAACTGCTCCACCCACGGCTGCTCCCCCGTAAGGGGCACGGCGATACTTTCCTGACCGCCGTGCTGATGGACTCAGCTCCCCATCTGGCCCCAGTTTAGCCTCTTCTCTTTTTTTCTGACACCCTGTCCTCTTATCCTGCCTCCTCACTTTCCATACATCCTCACACAACTTTCTCTGGTTGGCCTCTTTTTTTCAGGTAGACTCCGACAAGCTTCCTCTCACCCAACCAACCCAGATCGGGGCTTAAGGGGGAGGGGACAACGACCCCTCCCCTCTGAGCTCCCGTTTTAGGTGGTGGGTTTTTAACAACCTGCTTCATCCCTACCCACACCTTCCTCACATACCCTTTCTTTCTCATTTCACTGTCTATCAATTTTTACGCTGTGCCTAAGGTGGAGCCACCATACTGATGAGATTCCAGGTCACTAGTTGGGAGGAGTGGCCTCAAATGGCGGCAGCTGGTTTTGCCGGCCCCGTATTTACCCGTTGCAGAACGGGCTACTGCGTGGGATGATGAACCTTTACGTCCCGTAAAAACTATAGGGTCGCCATCCCCGATAAAAGAGAAAATTTAAAAAAAACTCTATCCACTTTCCCAGTAACAACGTCGGAACCGCCCTCGGGCAGCTAAATCAAACAAATAGAGGTCCCACCCACCCTGTGCTTTCACATAGGACCCTCCAGACCTCTCCTATGCATACGAGTTTAAAGGGATCTGAACAGTAGACATCCACGTTGAGGAGACTACTCGACCAATCCCAGGTGTTATGTCCTTGCCGACCTGATCGACGAACTGGAGATAGGTGTCCTAAGTGTGCTCTCCTAATGCACAGCCTGATTTTGCGGGGAGGAGGGGAGTCGATGAACTCCATGGTAGTGATAATTTTTCCATTCAAATATCATTTTCTGGCTCGCTGCTGCCTCAGAGCCCGCCCTGATGGTGCTTGGCGCGAACCAAGAACCATCAGGGTAGATTAAGCCGTTGAATTCTTCTCCGGCAACCTCATTTCCATGTGCCTAACTAATATTCCTAAATTGTCTGGCCATTTTTCCCGCTGACCGCTCCCGTGATGGTCAGCGGAGTGTGGGACGGCCCTCACACAGAAGCGTTATGCCTACATGCGTTATAGGCGCCGCCCAAACGATTTCACTGTCTGTGAATTTCGTCGAGCTCGGGCTAGGTTCCGGTAGGTTTCGAAGCATGTTCGCCGCTCTTCTTGGTGGGTATACGTGTCTTTACTTAACGGGAAGACCCCTCTAGCAGAGGTGTGGAAGGGAGTCAAAAGGATTCTGGGCAAGTTCTCGCAGGACCCCGAGTCCGTGGCAGAATCCTTCGCGACGGCTTTCTCTGCATTCTCTAGCCGGGATGCTGCTTCGCCAGCATTCTGTGCACGCCGTGATGTCGCGAAAGGCCGCCTACTGGACTTTACCTCTCGAGGTGGAAAACCCTTCAACGACAGGTTTACTTTCAGTGAGTTGCGTTCCGCTCTCGCTTCGTCTACTGTGCTCGTTTTTCGCAAACCGGGGAGAGATCACTCTACTCCGACCAGTTTCCGACCAATCTCTCTAACCTCTTGCGTGTGCGAGGTGATGGAGAAATTGGTAAATGTTAGCTTAGCCTTTTTTTCTGGAGAGCGGAGGCCATCTTTCTTCTGCATAGTGCGGCTTCCGCAAGTTCCACTCCACGTCCGATGCTCTGTTCTGACTGGAAAATGCCGTCTGCGAGGTCTTTCTTCATAGACACCAATACGACACGATGTTTTTCGATCTGGAGAAGGCCTATGATACTGCATGGTGATACTGTGTCAATGTGTATCATGGAGACTCTCCACACGATGGGGGTGAGGGGACGGCTCCCAATCTTTATATCTGAAATTTTGCGAGTTCGTCGATCCCATGTATAAGTGGGAGGAGCCCTCTCCGGTACAATGGAGCAGGAAGAGGTTTTCCCGCAGCAAGTATTTTCAGTGTACACTCTTTTCCCTGAGATTAACGGCATCACATCGGTGCTGCCAGAAGATGTTCTCTCTACGCTTTACGTGGAAGACCTTTCGATCTCTTTTGGCGCGGCCCAGATGCCAACTCTGAAGCCTCGACCCCAACACGCATTGAACCACGTCTCTCGCTATGCCATATCGCAAAGGCTTTGGTTTTCCTTGGCCAAGACTAAGTTGGTGCACTTCTGCAGCCATCGACGGCTTAACCCTGACCCAGACTTGTTTCTAAATGGGGATCGTCGGGAAGTGGTGAACTCGCACCGTTTCCTCGGTCATGGATTTGACCGACGCCTCACTTGGGAGGCTCATATTCGCAGCCTTAGAGTATCTTGTACCCGTGCCATGGATATTATTCGCCACGTGACGTTCAGCGCCCGGGGCGCTGATAGGGCTACTGTCTTACTTTTTTATCGATCCTTTGTTCATTCAAAGCTCGACTACGGATGCGAGTTTTATGCATCTGCAGCAGGTCTTGTATTGCGGAGGGTGGACTCGATCCACCACACCGGCCTTCGCCTGGTGACCGGTGCCTTCCGTACGTCCCCTTTTGAGAGCCTACTTGTATATGCTGGGGAGATGCCTCTTGCGCCGTGCACAGTGCATTATTCGCATGAACGCAGGAGCCCGGCGCCTCCCTCAGTCGCCAACAGCTCTCACTGCATCCATAGCTGATCTCAACGGTGCCTATGCCACCGAGAGACGCCAGTCATACCATAAGCCCTTTGAGTTTAAGGCTACGAAACTCCTTCGAGACGTCAGTATAGCTCTCGGGCCGGTGGCGCCCCTGGTTCTGCTCAGGACGCCCCCTTGGAGGGTACCACCTTTGACAATTTGTCGCTACGCCTCTGCTCTTAAAGCTTCTACAGTGCCGGGAATATTGAGTTCTGCCCTTTTGAAGCACACTTCGTGTCAAGCTTGAACTATGCCAATGTATACGGATGGCTACAAGTCCAAAGAAGGGGTCGGTTTCCCCGTCGTGTCCCCTCTGTTTGAAGTCAGTGGGGCTCTGGCAGGCGCTGTGTCTGTCTTCACGGCCGTGTTGTTTGCAATATACTGCTTGGTACGGGATATAACGCGACGTGCTGGGTTCGGAGAACGAATTGTAATTTATGGCGACTCACAAAGCGTCCTGAGTGCTATCGGGGCCTTGGAATCTCCGCATCCCCTGGTTCGCGATATCCGTGCCACCACGGTTTTGGCGAGCCGGTGGATGTCGAGATTATCCTCTGATGGGTTCCTGGGCATGTAGGAATTGCGGGGAATGAGGGCGCTGATGAGGGCACCAAAGCGTCCGTGAGTACTAGTTGACCAGAACAGCGTTTCGCTCTTCCTCACACCGATTAAGTGGTAGGAACTACGGGCTGACCTCCGGGCGGCTTGGCATAGAATATGGGAGACTGTCGAGGGGACCTTAAAGTTACGTACCATTGCGCCGCGACTATTTCTATTGACCTACCTCCAATGCTGCAACTGCTTCAGGTTGCTTTCTGTCGTCTCCGAATCGGTCACACTCGCGGGATACCACCATTTGATGTAGCGCTCGCCTGCGCCTTATTGTGACTTCTGCATTGCCCCCCCAGACTGTTCGGCACATTCTTGTTGAATGTCCCAGTCTGGGTAATCTTTACGCCCATTACCTGTCACCGTACTGACACAGACTTGTGGACTATACAACTTTTTTGGAGGAGGCTGGCCTCCTCCACTTTATTTGACTGTTTGTTGTAGGTCGCATGTTGTTTCGCCGGGGGAAAGCAGGCCTTCCCCCGACGCTGAACCCCGCTTCCTTTTTGCCTATTTGCTTTGTTTTTCTTTTTTGTCGTCATTTTTAGTCTTTGTTTATTTATCGTTGTTATTTATTTATATTTTCTTTTTTATTTTTTAATATAACCTAGCGGTTGGCTCTAGTGAGTAAGGCGATTTATGCCCCAAGTAGGCAGTCGCCAAATTCGGCTCTTAAATTAAAAACAACACAAAAAAAACACGGCTGTGGACACATGAACTTTTCACTGTCGATGCCACACAAAACACAAAGATGATCGTGTTTGGGTGACAAACACAAAGACTTGGGTTGAACGGCGGACATTTTTAGGAGACGAGCCAGCTTCGCTGATGGTGTGGACAGGCGTAACATCGACAAAAAACATCTCTCACTTTTATTGAAGTGGGGACGGGGGTAGAGTAAAAATAAATCAATATGGTTATTTGGAGTTGATGAAGGAGAAAGTAATCCCAGAGGTGTACGCAACAATACGAAATGCCGGTGTAACCCTTTAACAAGATGGAGCAACCTCACACACAGTAAAAGAAAAAGGTTCTTAAAGGGTTTTGTGCAAAGCAATTTTGGAATTCCAGTTTGCCAGATTTTTCTTTGGACTTAGCGATGTTTGGACAGAAGACTTGTACCAAATCTCATCAAAATATAGAAGCCCTGAAGTTGGTAAAACTTTCAAATATTGGGAGGACATATCAGCTCCCCCCCCCCCTTCGCCCCCCCTCCGCCCCCCGCCAATTGCGCTAAGTTCATACTGAGACTTCGTCGTGTCATGGACACAAACGACCACATTAAGTATTAGTTACATCATCTTATATCATATATTTTTATTTCGTTTCAGTCTAAGCATTATCTAATATTTTGAAGATGATGAAATAAATATGAGTCTACACTTCGTGAACGATTCTTAAATAGCTCGTAAAAAAGAACGCGTTTTGAAATTCGATTTATTTTAACGAAATTAATTTGATCCAAACCAACTAAATCTTGTTTACGAAGTTTAGCTTCATCGATATCGAACAAAAGGGCGAAATTCGAGGATGAAAAGTATATGTTATTACTCCAAAAACAACTTAGACGCAAAGTAGATCCACACACTAAAGCATACACTTATTGGTCGTATCTTTACACGAACCAAAGTGATTAATACTGTATGCACATGATTCACCTCTTCTACTACAAATAACATATATCGTGCATAAAAGATCAATGTAATTTCCCTAATGCATCACTAGTCCCCATTAAATATAACTCCTTCTTTGGTAGAAACTCCTTAGCCTAGTGGAGTAAAAGTTTGATTTATAACGCTTAGGGTTTAATCCCAACGACAACGGACACAAAACTTCAGCGTGCATCAATGACTATCCGCGATGTGAGGGACGAAGGGGGCAACTTATCAACTTACGAGGAGCGGTCAATAAGTTTTGCAATTCAGATATAAGGAAACGAGATATGAGGAAAAGTATTTTATTATTTTTCAATATAACTACCCTCGACTTTAATGCACTTGCGCCATTGTCCCTGAGGCTTCGAATTCCCGACAACCAGAAATCTCCCCACTGCTGTTCAATCCACTCCTGGACGGCGAGCTGGACATCTTCATCGTCCCCAAACCGGCGTCCACGCAGTGCAGCCTTGAGCCGACGGAATAAAAAGTAGTCGCTAGGGGCCAGATATGGACTGTAGGGGAATGGTTGAGCTCCTTGAATCAGCCCTAGTGCAGGGCAGCTTGTGCAACTCTGGCCTTGTGGACAGGGCATTGTCGCGGAGGAGCAGGACACCGCGTGTCAACTTGCCTCGCCGCTTCTAACGGATGCTCTTCTTCAACCCAGCCAGTTCCTCGGCGTAATATTGGCCTGTGATGGCCTAGTCCACTATCAACACTCCCTCAGAATCTCAGAAGTTGGTGGCCATGATCGTCCCGGCTGAGGGTTGGGTCTGGAACTTGATCGGGGTTGGAGAGCCCCTGTGCTTCCAGGCCATGCTTTCGTGCTTGGTCTCGGGATCCCAGTGATGGACCCACGTTTCATCACCTGTGACTATGCGTGACTTGAATCCCGCCGGGTCTTGGTTGTACAGGAGCAGCAGCTCCTCCTAACTTTGACGACGTTGAAGTCGATCATGGGGCGTAAGGTTTCTAGGGACCCAATAGGCAGAGACCTTGGTCATGGCCAAATTGTCTTGGATCATGTTGATAACACTTCCATGTGATATTCTAAGTTCTCGCTCGATTTCTTCGATCTTCACCCATCGATTTTTGAAGATCATCCTCTTCACACCGGCCACATTGTCCTCATTGGTCACGTCTGACGGGCGTCTTGGACAGTCATCTTCAAGAGACTCACGACCATGGTGAAACTCCTTATTCCAGCGAGCAATGGTTGCATATGAAGGGGCGGTATCGGTGTACACTGCTACCATGTGTTCATGGATCTCTTTTGCATTCTTGCCTTCCTTGGTCAAAAATTTGATCACTGCGCGGTGCTCAACCTTCTCCATTGTTGAAAAATTTGTGACTAACGATCTGCGATCAGCTACTGCTTATTAAATAGACGATGTAGGAGCGTACGGCTACAGGTCCTGACTTGTCATAACTTGTGCTAACACCTCCACAAACAGCCATCCCCCTTCCTCTGTTTTGCCCTACCGATTCGCAAAACTTATTGACCGTCCCTCGTACCTACTTCTAATTGACAGCTGAGAGATTGAATTAGATTACATTCAATTAAATTAAATTTAGATGTGTAATGTTATAGTTAAGCATCGTTTAACTTCACCCCTTAAACATGGTCTAGCTTCGCCACCTTTTCTTCTTCTATCTTCACTACTTTCACACGCTCTAACTTAACTACTTCAATATACTCTAATTTTTCCAATTTCACACCCTCTAAATTTAACAATTTTACTTCCTCTAAATTCACCACTTTCATATTCTTTAACACTACCTGTTCTACATCCTCTAACGGCACCACTTCACATCTTCTAACTTTATCAATTTCACCTCTTCTAATTTCCCAACTTTCATTTCCTTTAACTTCACCCCTTTAACTTCCTCTAACTTCACCACTTTCACATTATCTAACTTAACCACCATCCTGTCCTCCAACTTCACCAATTTCACATCCTTTAACTTCATTTCTTTGACTTCCTCTAACTTGATGATTTTCAAATCATCTAACTTCAGCATTTTCACCTCCTCTAACTTCAACACTTTCACGTCCTCTAACATCAGCACTTTCACATCATCAAACTTCACGTCTTTAACCTCTATTTTCACCACTGTCACCTCTTCTACTTCACCACTTTTACCTCATCGAACTTTATCTCTTTTACATCCTCTAACCACCACTTTTACCTCCCTTAAATTCACCATTTCACTTCCTTTATCTTTAATACTTCATCTCCTCTAACGTCACCACTATCACCTGTTCTAACTCCACTGCTTTCACCTCCTCTAACTTTACCCTTTTCTTATCCTCTAACTTCACCACTTTCACCTCCTCTAACTTCACCACTTTCACCTCCTCTAAATTCACCACTTTCAGATCATCTAACTTTACTACTTTCACATTGTTTGACTTCACCACTTTCAGACCCGCTACTTTCCCCACTTTCACATCGTTGCTTGTTATTGAATCATCGCTTGCTACTGAATCATCCCTTGCTACTGAATTTCAGTTCAGTTTTCACTGAAACGAAGCTGGATTCTTAATTCAGACCAAGATTTCACGCAATACGTGCATGAAAACACAAGGACGTATTTCTAATACAAACGGAACTCGCACAATCACATTAAAATCCACGCACACAATACACACCTGAAAAATTGAGTAGGGAAGAGGAGTTCCTGTGCGAACGGAAATCTCAGAAAATAAATCCAAAAACACACAAAAATACAGGTGCATACAAATATGTACAGTCAGAGTGACAATTTAGTACATTATTTGATGAGAGATGGAGCGTTTTGGGTATATTTTGTTATAGATAAACTAGATAGGGCATTTACCACTAAAAATAAATTAAATAGTCATTTCTTTTTACGTAATTGTGGCATTTCAATCATTACTGTCGAAACATTCTGAAACTGTTTTGTTTCAAAACAGGGATGGCAAATTTCCAGCAATTTCTTTTTCTTTTTCCATCTTAATTAACTTTATATATTTATTTAATTTCAAATCCCAATATCACAAAAACTATTCGCACTGACATTTAGTTATCATTTATTTTCAAATTTAACTTTTATGAAAACTATTATTGGCAGCGCAGCACAATAAAGCCTGGCAGCAGGAATCCAAAGCCATTCGAAGATCTCTAAAACATATAAATACATGATATCATTGTTAACTTACCTTTGACCGAAACATTTTGAAAAATGTGACATGACTAATTTGGGCAACTGTACATGCAGGATCCTTTAAAGACTTTCTTCACTCACACATTATATACACTCCATTCCAGTATACCATTCATGCCATCCATAGAAATATGAACTTCATACGATTCATACCTATCATTATCCAATGAATACACGCTTGACATTCATACTATTCATACCATTATACGATTCATAATACCAATACCATTATAATATTGATACATTTGATACCATGATATCATTCAGGCAATCTAGCACATTATATCACTCATACGATTCATACCATTATATCATTTATATTTTATATACTTCATACTATATACAATTAATACACACCTATATACTTTTTAGAACTAATAAAATTATAAAGGAATCATCATATCATTATTCATACTATAATACTATCCATACACTCCATACCATTATTCATACAATTCATACTAGAATACTGACTTTACAATACATACTATTATTCATACAACCCATACTATAAAACTGGCCCTAAAGATCTATAACATAATTCATACAATAATACTGGCTATGCAATCCATAACATTATTCATACAATTCATACTATAATATTAGCCATACGATCGATACCATTATTCACACAATCCATACGATTATACCACTATAATGATACATACATTCCATTATACTCGCTATACAATCCATGCCAACTTTCATACTTTTCTTGCAAGTGTAAAAGATTCTTAAATAGCTCGTAAAAAAAAGCGTTTTGAAATTCGATATATTTTAACGAAATTAATTTGATCAAAACCAACTAAATCTTGTTCACGAAGTTTAGCTTCATCGATATCGAACTAGAGGGCGAAATTCGAGGATGAAAAGTAAATGTTATTAGTTCAAAAACAACTTAGACGCAAAGTAGATCCACACACTAAAGCATACACTTATCGGTCGTATCTTTACACGAACCAAAATTATTAATAGTGTATGCACACGCGTCTGTGTGTACGTCTGTATACTTGCTTAAAGGGGGTTCGCTGATCGTTTTAGCGAGATTGGACAAGTTTTAGCACAACATTGGCTTACTTCGTTGGAACACGATTTAATAAAGGTAATTTTTATTCAACGCTGTTTTTTTCATTAGCGGGGAACCGTTATCTCGAAAAAATGCTTTTATTAAAAAAATGGCAATGCCTTTACATAAATTACTTTAAAATTACTTTATGGGGGTTAGGAATTCCCCTTTCCCTGACAACCCCTCCGCCTCTATATATTGCTTTGGGTGGAAAATTAAACGTATCACAAACTTAAGTAAATGAAGTTAGAAGAAAATTCACACAATTATGTATATAAACATAATTTCTCTGCATTAACGCGTTATTTCTTAGCTTTTCTATTTATTAACACCCTACCATGTTGATAATTACTTCGTTAATTTTAATTCCAAAAAGAGTAACTGGTAGATTGTTCTGTAATTTGCACTCAAACATGAAGATCTATTTAAGATATGAGTTGTGTTTCGTAATTTGCTAGTCATTTGGGGTGTTGCCAAACCCATGACCATATGTATTTATGCGGAGCCTTATGCTGAATGAACGTGTTCGGTACCTAAAAGTATCCTCCGCACATAACCTTACCCATTTATTGCCATTTATATAATAATAATGTAGTGAAAGAGATAGTCTCTTAAATATTGGGAGCTGAAAACCTGTTAATATGAGGATACACTGGAATTAGCATCATTTTGTTGGCATTTCAGTGAAGCGGCTCTCAACGAAAGTGATTTGGTAGGAATGCGTCTGAACATGTTTGGGACGTGAATGGAGGGACGAAATGCTTATCTTAGTTAGGTCAGTTAATTTGTGCATACGGACTAGCTACCGACTTCTTAATTGGCTTATCCAATACGGATTAAGTTAGGTGATTATAGATTGGGATGATCTTAATCCGATTAGTTCATGTAATTTAAGGAGCGTCTTTCATTTGGTCAGCAAACAGTGAGGCTGAAAATAAAGGATAATTAGAAACCATCAAAGAGAGTGTGGTTTTGTTTTTTTTAAACTACGAGAATAAGTGAAAATACAGTTCAAACACTAGAATATATTCTACAAAATAATTTCCAACTGATCTAGAGACATTTTCTCAACGAAGTAAATATTTAAATACGTCTTTGGTATAAAACTCTTTAGACTTTGAAGCAAAAACTAAAATTAATTCGAGGGCGTCATTATCAAAGAATCTTTAATCCGATTTTCTAAAGACAAAATAGGTGAAGTATACGCTGCACAACTACAAAGAATTAAAGGTAAAAAAAAATCGGAAGTATTTAACGTTATTTAACTCAAAGGATTGTTCTTGCCTCACAGAAGCAACTCCTTTGGGTTTACGAGCGTTTGATGTTTTCGACTTTTTACTTTGAATTCTTCGTAGTTATGCAGCGTATAATTCACCTATTTTGTCTTTAGTCAAATCCGCCTCATCCGCCATACAACCTTTGGATTATCACGTTTTATAGCCTTTAGGCAATCATACTTGCAATGAAAGATTTTTAGTCACGTGCACGCGATTCTAAAAGTTACTATGTCGGTCAGTCGGTCGGATGGTAGCCATTTTACTTTTCAGTGTCTTTTTTGGCAATGGCATCGTAACTATTCGGCCGATTCTAACGGAATTCGAAACCCCTATGTTGTTTTTCATTCTCTTCCAAATGATATAATTTCCAATGTTCTTTCAAGGTTAGTCAGGGAATTATTGAAAGTTTTGAAGGTTGTAAGGTCATATGGTCAGAAGTCAGAATAATTGAGAGCACGCGACTTAGGTCTGTTGACCTTGTTTCTTAATAAGGTCGGAGTATTTACAAGATTTTGGATTTATACTTATTATTCTCATTTAATGCTTCTTTATCTTCATTTTACACAATTACTCTGAGCCTAAACAAAATAATCTTTTACTCCTAATTTCCTTGTTTACACCAATGATTTACACTACAATTGAAAGAAGATTAATAATAAAAAAAACTATATCCAAGAGACCAATTTAACAGCCCTGTTAAATTGGTCTCTTGGATCGAGTGACTTGCGAAGCGTAGATAAAGGGCTTATGCAGGTGTGATCGATAAATTGTAAAGGTAGATACTCATTGCTATAGTAGAGCAAAAAAATCACAACGTATATTGCAGTTTAATTTACTAATAACAAAGAAACCAAACTATACCAAAGATCTGCTAAAACTTTCACCTCTAACTTCAATCAATTATAAAAAGACCAAATACGAAAGATTTGCCAAACTTCCACCCAAAACTGCCATCAAGTTTAAAAAGACCAAACACGAATGATCTGCCAAAACTTCCACCAATTTTAAAAGGACCAAATATGAAAGATCTGCCAAAACCTTCACCCAAAACTTTCATCAATTTTAAAAAGACCACATGCGAAAGATCTGCAAAGACTTCCATATTTTAAAACTTCAGACCAAATACGAAAGATCTGCCAAAACTTCGATATTTTAAAACTTTTGACTAAATACGAAAGATCTGCCCAAACTTCCATATTTTAAAACTTTTGACAAAATACGAAAGATCTGCCCAAACTTCCATATTTTAAAACACTTGACCAAATACGAAAGATCTGCCCAAACTTCCATATTTTAAAACTTTTGACCAAATACGAAAGATCTGCCAAAACTACTATACAAAACTTCCATTAAGTTCTCCATGAGAAGAAAAAAACTTAAATTTCATCCCAATATTTAAAAGACGAAAATAAAGCGAATGCCGTTTCAATCGACGACACTTTTGATAAAACTATAGAATTTAACGCCTAGGATAAAATATATTTTAAGGGAGGAAAGAATGTGTCCCCCCTTATTCTCCATTCTCCAAGTATCCCCTTACCTCCCTTTTAAAAGGGCTTATAAAAGTCAGATTAATCTCCCGATAAAATTTCGAAACTTTTTTTGGCACCTGAAGTAAAATAAGGTATCGTCTCAGCTCGGACCAATTCGTTTGAATTTAGCGTAAACAATGGCTTTTCACATCATCGATGTGTGTAAAAAAGTATTGTGTACGCGTGTAAAGAGGTAAAGAGTGCTCGGGGGTGGAGCCAAGGGCATTGTGTATATGCATTACATGTTTATAATACAAAAAACCTTATAGAATTTGGTCTTACCTCCAGTGGGATTCGAACGTAAGATTTATTGCATGAAAAGAAGCCAAAATGCAGCTGCAAGAGGGCATGGGTTTACTGGATAGTTAATAAATTTAAACCTATGGACAGACGTGTTCTCTATCGTTCGTGTAAAAAGTGGTGCGGTTAGGGGAAGTGAAAATGTGTGACGCGTTCATAGCAAGAGTATAGAGGAGAATAATAGTTGCCCCCAATGGAGCTTGTCATTCTCATAAACATGCACCAATAAACCAAAGGAGGAAAGTCTCCTTGTGGAGACGACTTGTGTATGGAAGATGAGAACCATAAAAGTAAATAGGTTTCACTTTACTTCTTGACGTGGAAAGGGTGACTCTCACTTGAGCCACGAAAGAGTTTTTACCAAACGTGGACAGATGTCAAAACAAATTACTACAATTGTTCGTACCTCTTCGTCTAACGAGGACCGGGCCGTTGTGGAATAAAACTTAGGAGTAATTTTATACTGATCTTTATGTATGTTTCATTATCACGTTGTGGAAACTCATCAAAGTACAAAGACAGAAAGGACTAATAATAATAATAATAATAATAATAATAATAATAATAAAATTACCACAATACGATAATTCGAACTTCCCCATTTAATACCCTTAAACATTTCTCAACTTCATTTTGTTACATTACCCTGGGGACCAAGAGCTCTGCTAGCCGAGTGGTTACGGCGTTGGTCTGCCAACGTCGCGGTACTGGGTTCGATCTCGAATCCTGGCATGAGTGGACACAAACGTGGCTACCATGCGATGGACGCATTGGGCTCAGCCCTGTACTGGAGTGGGTAGATCTTACAGTTCTCATCACACATATAGCCAATTACAACACTACTTTCTATCCACTCCCGTCTTCGCAGCACAACACACACTCTGTTCCAAGGAATCCTGCTGAGAAGTATCTATTTCCACATACCTCTGACGTGGAACAGGCCCCTCTCCCTCTCTCCACATGAACGCTGTTTGGTATCAAAGCATAATATCTCTCGGCACCTCTCCCCAAAGAGGACCAGACCGACTCACCTGTCATACTGACCTTCATGTTTATTTCATTATCCAGGCGGGATCCGCCTGGATAAAGGTAGGTTGGCGAACTACTACTACTACTAGTACACAATTTTCGTTGAGTTAGATCTGACGCTTGTTTTTGACTAATTTATAGCCTCTGAATCCCAAAATAACTCCAGTTTTTCTGTATCACATTAACATTTAGAGCTACAGGATACCTTCGCGCTGCATCAAACCCCCTAAAAATACCGCATCTAAAAAAATTGTGCTTATTTTATAGAATGTTTGAACAATTTACAGACAATGGAAGATAATAAAACCGCTTGAATGTAATGGTTGTCAAATTTATTTTGGTCATACAAAGTCAAATTGTGTGAAAGTAGTTGAGGCAAAAATTCAAGCTTTTCCTGGAACGTTCACTGTGTGAAAAATTTCGCTTTATACTCCGAAGGTACTCAGCCAACATATTTACATCCCAGCTACTCTCATACCGTTCATCCATGATCTTTAAATCTTGGTAGAATCGTTCACTTGGATCATCAGTGACTTCGCCAATTTATGATCGGGAAGTTAGCAACATGGCTATGCAGAAAATGCAACCTGATACTCATGTTGCAACCGAGCGTTTTGCAGCTCTCCAATAGTTTCCGGAAATTTGGGTGTAAATCTTTGCTCGCGTTTTTCCAAGAAAGTTCTGTGCAAGGTCTTCGAATGATAAGTTCTGAATGATAAGTTCTGACATTATCCCGATGAAATGTTCATCTTTGATGAGTTGCCGAATCTGTGGACGATTTAACACAACCGCCTTGATTTGTTTTTTTTAATTGACAGGCCACGAGATGCCAAAAGGAGGTACATTGAAATACTTGCCTTCAGTTTGCAAGATTTTAACAAATTGCTTCATGAGAGCAAGTATGAAGTGCAGAGGTGGGAATATAATATTTGTTCTGTCAATAAGTTACTAGTGTAGAATGTTGTCATCACTAGTTTTTAGGTCAGATCTTGGAGGCCAATTCTTCTCTACCCAATGCTTCCCTTGAGCTTTGTCGTCTCGCATGCAAAAAAAAGAGGGATGCTGTGTGTACCTGCGTGGCTGATCAAGAAGGAAGCATACAATTTTAAGGTCAACACAGATTATTCACTCGTGTTTGTGATATTGCAACAACTCAATGACTCTCTTTATGCCTCTATGTTCTTCATGAAGACTGACTGAATGCCCAGCCTGAACTGCACCAGATAAATTACCATTGTGGAGGAGAACATGCATTAAGCTCCGCTTTGTGGGATCGATGAACAGTTGCTATTCAGTTAAGTTTTAGATCGGAATTGCCATTACCTTCAGTAAGTTCTCTATGTTATGGCAATACACAAAGCTACTGTCACTTTGAAAGTATGGAAAAATACACTTCCTCTGATTCGAAAGTAGGATACCATCGCTATTTTTTTAAGTAGGTTTTTCTGATTCAGTCTTGATGCTAGAAGTTCTAAAGCCTTTTTTGATAGTCCCAAATCTCGAGCCAAATCATTTATTCAACTCATTCTGATCGAATCCCTTACGAGTTGAATGATTTTCAATTCCAGAAATCTCCATCATTTTTTCACTCCTCATCTTGATTCCGATCTTCAAGATAGGGTAGTTTAATGAAAAAAGTCACTAGTATAGCTGATGGTTGACTAAGATACTCGATTTTACATTTGCTGTTCTTGTATTCTAGATTTTTCACTAAACAAAAGTAACAACAGTCCGTGCAATGATATTTTGGCTCTCGCAAAATGATAGGGACCAAATGCCAATTTATCAGGTCTTTCCTTGGTCCTCATCCGTAAACTCTCGATACCCTGCTTGCACACCTTGTGAGGGGCCCATGACTTGCCTTGGTCATCAATTTGCTTGACAAATGTGCTGGTAATGGTGAAATTGAAAAATTCAAGGGATTGAAGAAAACGGACTAGTTTTGAAATCAGCAGCGATTTTAGCTTAAATCAAGTAAAAAATACAACTTAATACAAATTATGCTCAAAGATTTTCCCCTGTTTTATCGTTCACACTTTCTCACTTCATTTTGTTACATTATCGTTCACACTCCGCCACTATATTCCGTTTTATTATCCACCACACTCTACCACTGCATTCTGTTTTAGTATCGCTCACAAATCCCCAGTTTATTTTCTTATATATAAATACATATATATAAATATATATATATATATATATATATATATATATATATATATATATATATATATATATATATATATATATATATATATATATATGAAATGAATCCATTAAACCACATTGAAAGAGAAAACGGAATAATTTTTCCTTGCAGTAATATTTTTATTACCTTTTTTCGAAAAAATCCGTGTAGGGAAGCGATTTTTTCTAAAAAAGGTAATACAAATATTACTGCAAGGAAAAATTATTCCGTTTTCTCTTTCAATGTGGTTTAATGGATTCATTTTCATCATTCTCTCGTGCTACTTTGAGAGATTTATACATTTGTATATCTGCCACGCGTTTACCTATTCCTCATTTATTCTTTGAATTCCCAATTAATTTTATATTTTCTTTCATAGTCTCCGTTCGAGCTGGCGAAAGTGTTCGTTAAAAGCTATTTAATTCAAAGAATTTTTTGCTTCTCTGCGTAGCGTAGTGTACTAACGGCATACATTTAACTGCGATCAAATCGGTGCTCGCTGCCTCAGTGTGCCTGGTTCGAATCGCATCCCTGCACGGATTTTTCTAAAAAAGGTAATAAAAATATTACTGCAAGGAAAAATTATTCCGTAAGGAAAAATTATTCCGTTTTCTTTTTCAATGTGGTTTAATGGATTCATATATATATATATATATATATATATATATATATATATATATATATTATAGGGTCTTTCAAAAAGGTTGATGGGTTTTTAAATGTAAATAAAACAAGTTGTGTGTGATATATGCACTCAATTTATTTTAAATTTGAAAGTACATTTTATTGCATTAAGTGGGGAATATGACGTCGTTCAAATGTCCGCGGCGGCTTCGCTTGTTGGAACGTATTCGGGAGGCCCAATTTTCGATGACTTTGTCGTATAAATCTGGTTGAATTTGCTGGATGGTGTTCGTTATGTTGACTTTGAGGACATCAACTGTTTGCAAATTATTCGCATAGACCTGCGATTTAAGGTATCCCCAAAGAAAGTAGTCTAATGGCGTTAAATCGCATGATCTCGGTGGCCAGTTGAATCGCTGGTGCAAAATGTCTATCGTGGCGTGCGCAGTGTGGCACGTAGCGCCGTCCTGTTGGAACCACATGTCGTCAGTATCCATATCAGGCATATAATCCAGTTAAGGCCACAAGAAGTTGCTTATCATCGATCTGTAGGTCTCGCCGTTGACGGTTATGGCAATCCCATCTTCGTTCTTAAAAAATACGGACCGATGATTCCGTTAGACAAAAATCCGCACCAAACAGTGACTTTGTTGGGATGCAATTGGTGCTGGTGTATCTCATGTGGATTGTTTTCGTCCCAAATCCGACAATTTTGCTTGTTCACAAATCCATTCATCCAAAAATGGGCGTCGTCGATGAAGATGATTTTTTTTTGGGGGGGGGGGGGGAATTTGGGGCAACTTCCAACTGCTCTAGAGCCCAATCAGCGAACACACGGTGTTATCTATGGTCGTTTGCCTTCAATTTTCGATGACTTTGTCGTATAAATCTGGTTGAATTTGCTGGATGGTGTTCGTTATGTTGACTTTGAGGACATCAACTGTTTGCAAATTATTCGCATAGACCTGCGATTTAAGGTATCCCCAAAGAAAGTAGTCTAATGGCGTTAAATCGCATGATCTCGGTGGCCAGTTGAATCGCTGGTGCAAAATGTCTATCGTGGCGTGCGCAGTGTGGCACGTAGCGCCGTCCTGTTGGAACCACATGTCGTCAGTATCCATATCAGGCATATAATCCAGTTAAGGCCACAAGAAGTTGCTTATCATCGATCTGTAGGTCTCGCCGTTGACGGTTATGGCAATCCCATCTTCGTTCTTAAAAAATACGGACCGATGATTCCGTTAGACAAAAATCCGCACCAAACAGTGACTTTGTTGGGATGCAATTGGTGCTGGTGTATCTCATGTGGATTGTTTTCGTCCCAAATCCGACAATTTTGCTTGTTCACAAATCCATTCATCCAAAAATGGGCGTCGTCGATGAAGATGATTTTTTTTTTGGGGGGGGGGGGAATTTGGGGCAACTTCCAACTGCTCTAGAGCCCAATCAGCGAACACACGGTGTTATCTATGGTCGTTTGCCTTCAGTTTTTGGGTAAGTTGGATTTTGTACGAGTGCAGACCCAAGTACCTACGCATAATTCGCCAAACTGAAGTCGCAGAAAGGCCAAGTTCTTGTAAACCACGACAAATTGACTGCCTCGAATTTTCCCGTACACTCTTATTTGCAGCAGCGATGTTTTCAGCAGACCTTGCGTTTCGGCGACGTACGGGTGTTGGCTGATTGTTGATCGACCCTTTTGCCTCGAATTTGGCCACCAAGAGTCGAACAGTGGACTCAGCAGGACGATTGTGGTGAGGATAGAAATCACGTAATGCGCGGAACGTTTGTCGAACGAAGCACTGATATTGATAATAACATTTGATGATTTACACACGCTATTCAACGCTATAACCTTCCATCGTGACTTGCCAAGTACTATTGAACAGTACACAGTGAGGTTGCCAGCTGTCGCTCTAACAACATGGCCACAACGCCTGACAAAGCTCGAGCGTCCTTGTTGAAAGACCCTTTGGCACACGAATTTTATCACAAACTGAAGAAATTGAAAAGATTTTCTCTCATGTTCAGAAACAGTGATATTAAAATGCTAAGTTCCCTATCTAATAATCCAGATATTGTCATTACCAAACTCGATAAAGGAAATGGAGTTGTTCTATTAAATTGAACTGACTATGTACACAAAATGGAATCTATACCTGCAGACACTACAAAATTTAAACTGCTCTCAGAAACACCTACAAAAATATCTTTAAAACTAGAAGATAAAGTTAACAGAGTTCTGTTAAATCTAAAATCCACTAAAGTTATAGACCAGCAAACTTATGATGCTCTACATTGTAGTGGTTCTGGGTTAGGCTTATTATACGGCCTCCCTAAGCTACACAAAGCTGGTGTTCCTCTCCGACCAATTCTAGCTTCCTATCCTCTTGCAACTTTTAACCTTTCTAAATATGTTGCTAAATTGCTTTCTGGGTTAGCCATAGGTCAATACACCATAAAAAACAGCTATTCTTTTGTTAATGAATTATTGTCACACAATTTTGCACCTCAAAAGTCCTAGTCAGTTACGATGTATCCTCACTATTTACAAATGTTCCTGTTAATGAAACAATTGATATTATTTTAAATCTAATTTTTAACAAAACAGGCACCTTTCACAATTTCTCTCGTAAAAATTTCAAGACTATTTTAGAAATGATTTTTAATGAGAATTATTTTTTATTTAATAACAAGGTTTAACAACAGATAGATGGAGTAGGAATGGGCTCACCAATTGCTCCATTAGCAGCTAATATTTTCATGATTCATCTTGAAAATAACTTTATGAAACATTGCCCTTTTGATTTCAAACCCATATTTTATCGTAGGTATTTTGACGACTCCTTTGCTATTTTTGATAATATAGAACATGCCCACCATTTTTTTAATTTTATAAACTCTTATCATCCCAACATTAAATATACCATTGAATTAGAGAGTAACTATCAACTTCCTTTTCTAGACGTCATTATAGAAAAAACCGACAAACTAACTACCTCAATATACAGAAAGCCTACCTTTAGTGGTTTAGGAATCAATTCTTTCAGCTATTTTGACTTGTCATACAAACTCAGTACAATAAAATCTCTAATATATAGAGGTTACCATCTCTCCTCCAATTATTCCCTAATGCACAATAAATTCCAGACTCTAAAGTCTTATTCTAAAAATAATTGTTACCCCCCACCTTTGGTTGACAAACTAATCAATAATTTTCTTACCAAAATTTACTCTCCATCCTTTCTCTCATATAATGTTACCAAAAATGAAAATTTTTTCGTATTACCAGAAATGGGACCTTACAATAAATTATTCATTAGAAAATGCAACAAATTACTCAAAAAATATTTCTTTCATACCAACTTCAAAATCACTTTTGTTAACCCACTTTCCATAGGAAGTTTTTTTTCGTCAAAAGACAAACTTCCTCTAGAAATGAGCAGCCGTGTTGTTTATGCTTTTACTTGTCTTTGTTGTTTGCAAGGAACCTATATTGGTAGTACGGTTCGCTCATTGAAAGAGAGGTTTTGTTCTCACATGGGAATAAGCCATCGCACTGGAAAAATATTTTCTAAGAAGGAAGCTTCTGTAATTAGAAATCATAGTATACAATGCAAGACAGAATGTTCCATAGATAACTTCAAAATAATTGGTCATAATAACAATGAATATAGTCTAAGAATTTTGGAATCCCTACTAATACGTACAAAATCTCTTACACTCAACATAGATAATACTGCTGTTTCCCTTCTTATTTCTTAATTTTAATTACCTCATTCAACAACGAACCAACCTTCTATTATTTAACAACCAACCAATCAAATTCATATCCTTCTTTAAGCCACATCCTTTATAATTTCTTCACTTTGTGATTTCTCCTGAACTTCATCAGTAAGCAATATTATACTGTAATTTTTTACTTTTGTGTTTTTGCTTCTTTTTTTTCGTGTCAATAGTGATTACATTAGATTAATAATTTGATTTTCTTGCCTTTTAAATTCCTGAGTTATCGTAAGCAATATTATACTGTAATTATTTACTTTTGTTTTTTGTTTTTTTCGTTTTAATAGTGTTATATTAGATTGCTAATTTGATTCTCTTAACTTTTAAATTCCTGAGTTATTTTCTAATTCTTGATTTACCTAAATAGTCTTAACCTAATTATTATTAATATTTTTAATATTCTTTAACTGTATTAGATTAATTTATGTTTTAGAACCTGAAGATGGGTGATACGCCCGAAACGTTGTTCCATAAATAAATCACATGTACCTCAGCCTCCTATGTGTCCTTACATTCACCGTGAAATAATATATATATATATATATATATATATATATATATATATATATATATATATATATATATATATATCATTTGAGATGTAAATATCACAGAAACTACTTGTCAAGGTAAGTGAAACTAAACAGGCTTAATTTTAAGCAACATAAGATTTATTCCTCCAAATATGAATAAGGAAATCAAAGGTATGTGGATTCCATGAACGATTTCACAAATGTTCAATATGCGCACAGCCTGAGACACGGCGCACGTCAAGCATGCTGCAGCATGTCTTTGGTAACAGTCTCCAATGCGGTAGTGATTCTGTGTTTGAGTGTCTCTAGGTTTTCAGGAAGAGGGGGGACATAGACCAGTCCCTTCACATAGCCCCAAAGAAAAAAATCGCAAGGTGTCAGGTCAGGTGAACGTGGCGGCCATTTCAACAGCACATTGTCTTCATCACCAGCACGCCCGATCCATCTCCCTCGCAGATTGCCATTGAAATAAACCCGCACAGTGAGCTTCCAGTGAGGTGGAGCCCCGTCCTGTTGAAAAGTGAAGTCTTCTTGTTCATTTGCAATGAGCTCATCCATTAGCCACTTCTGAAACATTTGCAGATAAACATGGCTGATCACATTTGCCTCAAGGAAAAACGGGCCATGAAGATGGTTCTTCGAGATGGCGCAGAATACATTTACTTTCGGTGAGTCCCTCACGTGCTCAACTGTAGCATGAGGATTTTCTTCGCCCCAAATGCGAACATTATGCTGATTGACTTTGCCATTTGTATGAGGTATGGCCTCATCACTGAAAACAAGACGTTCCTTAAACTCGTCTTCTTCAAGTTTCTCTTGCATATCAACACAGAATTGTTTGCGCTTTGGCTTGTCATCTGCCGTTATGGCCTGAACTAGCTGCAGCTTGTAGGGTTTCATTAGCAAGCGTTTCCTCAGAACTCGCCAAACTGTCGTTGGAATCTGTGTTTCGAGACTTGTTCTTCTTATGGACTTCTTTGGGCAAAAGCTTTTGGCAAGCCCGCTTGACCGACTATTCCGATGTTATTGGTCGTCCAGATCCTTTTGCCCTGCACAGACAGCCTTCCTCTTTGAATTTTTGTGCCATGTCCAAATCTGCATTGTCGTTGGTGACGGTTTAGAGAACTCTCTCACAAATGCACGCTGCACAGTCTTGTTCGAATGTGTTCGAGCAAACTCCAACACACAAAACTCCTTTTCACTCCCAGTGAGTGGCATTTCTATATCTACAAAGATAAAATCATGAAACATTAAACATAAACTTTTGACCTATTTCTATACATGCTGTTAAAATTTTAAGTTATTTGAATGGGAACTGGCAAAGTTATTAGATTGCAAAATGATATTTTTTTCAAACACTCGGTATATATATATATATATATATATATATATATATATATATATATATATATATATATATATATATATATATATATAGTACAAGAGAAAATAAGAATTGGACGCGAATAAGCAAATGAGACAAGAAACCGGAGTTTTTTAAAGGCAAGAGAGAGGGACATTAGAAGAATCCAGAATCAAAGGGGGCAGAGGGCGGCACAGTGAAGGCGATCCTTTACCGAGAAGACAGAAATAACGCCAGGGAAAAAAGTTTTGAATTCCTGGCCGGAATCAGCAGACCCGGGTTCGAGTCCCGGCCAGGAATTCAAAACTTTTTTTCCCTGGCGTTATTTCTGTCTTCTCGGTAAAGGATCGCCTTCACTGTGCCACCCTCTGCCCCCTTTGATTGTGGATTCTTCTAATGTCCCTCTCTCTTGCCTTTAAAAAACTCCGGTTTCTTGTCTCATTTGCTTATTCGCGTTCAATTCTTATTTTTTCTTGTACTCTATATATATATATATATATATATATATATATATATATATATATTCTTTCACACTTCCCCACCTCGTTCGATTATATTATCGTTCACACTTCTCCACGCTTCCACACTTCATTCTCGAGTTCCTTAACGCACTGTAGTTTTCGCAACACATGATTATAATCACAGTCGTTATCTAGTATTAGTAGTGGTATTAATAATAGTAGTAAGTAGTTGTATTAGTAGTAGTAGCATAATTAGATAGATGCTCGATTATGTTAAAATTTGGTGACTATAGGAGTTCTACCCGAGTGCTCTACTAGTAACACTGTTGTGTTCATTTTGCCAGTAGCAGTAGCAGTAGCAGAGGTTGTAAATTACTTTTGGAATTCTAAAAAAGTTTCGACCTCGTTTACGATACATAAATTTTGTGTGAAATTTGTGTTGTTCTGCGGCGCTTCTAAATCTTCAGTGAAGTGATGGAAATGACTTCCATCTGGCCCTTCTCTCGGCACTTAAAGGTCTATTACGGGTCGAATAAGTGCCTAACGAGGGTTCTACACGTGCCAGGCCCTTGTCCCTTCTCGCCTTTCACCGGAAGAAGGCGCGGTCACGTCAATCCAGAGGTCACGAGAGGTCAGGGAAGGAATTGGACTCCTTTCCTCAAATGAAGTTCTCATAAGGACAAAATTTACGACCTCTTCATAGCTGAAATTTCGAATGTAAACAAAAGAGGCTCCTTGAAGCTTTGTATTATTTGGTGAATATTTTAGATATTTGATTATTATATTCACTTATATATATATATATATATATATATATATATATATATATATATATATATATATATATATATATATATATATATATATATATATATATATATATATATATCAGCCCAAAGAAAGGAAAAGTGGTATCAAAACATCAGGATATGCGGGAATCGCCATCTCGTCGGCCCATTGGCTTACGACGATAATTTGATTGGAGCTGCCTACCTGAACATGATCAATGAACGGATTCTCCCACGTCCCCTCTGTATTTACGGCAATCAATTCTGTAGACTGGTGGATTCAGGACACAACCCCCGCTCATAGTCGCACTAAGGTCTGCAATTAATGGCCCCAAGATCTCCAGATTTAATACCGTGCGATTTCCTTTTACGGGGACATCTAAAGAGTAAAGTGTATTCTACTTCCCTGGAAAAATTAAACCAGGTGTATGAAAATATCACGCGTATGTAGAGGTGTTTCTTTATTAATGACAGATAAATTTGTTAATTTTCAACTTTAGATTTTCATTATTTGACTTTCTTACGGAAACACTAAAAAGGAAATTAAATGAAGTTTTCACAATCGAAAGATAAATACAAAATAAAAAGAGCTGAACACCATTATGGGTGTAGCGCCACTCTTCTACTTTAGTAACTGGTCTTGTAACTCTTCTAGTGATAATTAATAATTAATTTAATGGAACAGAAGATAAATAGGTCCAAATTGGTGGCTGAAGTTTATAGTAAAATTGTAAGGCACCAATGAACAGCCTGACCACACCTCATGGGCGTGTTTCATAGATCTTTAATAGATTGTGAGGTCTTAAGTAAAAAGAGGAGGGGGAGTGAGGAGGCACTCATAATCTGATCTCAATGGTGTGCTTTTGTCAGGAATCATATTTACTCTGTTAAGCTCTGGAATGCAGATAAGAGGTAGAAGACCGCTCTCTCTTTGTCCTCTTCAGCTTGGCTTGAATTAAGGAAAATGCATTTTTAAATGCCTAATATTTTGATGAACAAATAATCCCCTAATGAAGAATCTAAATTCTAACAAATTCCGATATTTCCTATGTTCAGCATGAAAGTGAAAATTTGACCCGGTTTTCTGTTTTCGAGACTTCCATAATGCATATAAATACTTATTTGTGCTTTTTGAGCGGTTTCTTTTCATAAATATTCATTTGCGAGGTTATTCACAACATATGTACCTGAAAACATGGATATATTTCTTGAAGCAAATTGCTTTAACTTGTCGACAACCATAAATTTATCTTTCAATGCACAATTTCACTTCATATATATTAATTCCAATTACCTATCTTCGGATACTGTATCAATCTTGACACAAAATGGATTAACGAAAATAGGAAAATTCCTTGTAAAAATTGTCTAATTCAGAAAATCTTTTTGAATTCTCTTCTCAAATCATTAATTGCAGACCAGTAATTTTTAAACGATATTTTTGCTGAATCGATTAAAGACTTGAATTATTTTAAAGTTGCAAAAATAAATATTTTGCTCAGAGAGTTAACGTTCCCAAAGTTCAAACATGGCCAAAACCCACCAACCATTGTACCATGTTCCGTTACTAACTTGGTATCTGATAAATTTTTCAGGTTTTTTCGTTCAAGCGTTCAGTTATGGCATCCATAAGAACTATGTATCTATTAGTTTTTTTAAGTTTAGGTATAGTTTTCCTTCATGTCTATATAGTTTTAATTTCTTCAAGCAATTCATAAAAGCCTTGTAGTACGCAACCGTACTTAGCCACCTAACATTATCGCAATAAGAAAGTCTATGTAGAACATGAATCTCAGTTACGAAATTAACCAAATATATTAGAATTACATCACGAGAACGAAAAAAATTGTTGAATCTTAGCAGAATATCATTAAAATGTTCCATTTTGAGGAGCTTACAAAACAACACTACATCATATTTGATCAAATGCACACGATGAAATTGATGATTTAATTTAAATACACACTATGAAATTGAGATTTTATCTAAATACACACTATGAAATTGAGATTTATCTAAATACACACTATGAAATTGATGGTTTCATCTAAATGCACTCTATAAAAGTGATGGTTTCATCTAAATGCACACTATAAAATTGATGATTTTGTCTAAATGCACACAATGAAATTACTGATTATATCTAAATTTTGCAATTTTGATTTTAATCTTGCATTAACACAATTTTCGCCACTTGCAAAGCTCCATCAGTAGCCAAACTGACCTATCAATTCCAGTTAAGGTCACATTTTACAACACAACGATTTAACAATAGCATGAAATACATCTTCGCTTATCGTAGATCCATTTAAAGTACCACCTTGAAATATGTCTTTGATGCACTCAACTTCATCTCCTCTAAGAATATAAAATCAAAGCTGTGCTACATCAATTATGTCTGTTTCATCAATAGCCCTTGAATAAGGAAGAAAATATCTTTTCGTATCTTTAAGTTGCATATTTAAAATTTCACACATATGTCAACAACGCCCTCAGTGAGATTATGCTATGATATGTGTCTATCCAAATGGTTTTGTTTCTTTTTGGGGGGGACAGTCTATTTCAGAATCTTTCATCAGAAACCTTTTTTTAAATCGACTCTTGTAAATGGTCTTGATGTCGTGTTTTTTTTTTTCATTTCTACTTAAATAGCAACATTTTCCAACAATGACTCGCTTTTCTTATATGGAAGTTTAAAGATTTTTTTATTCACGAATTTTACCACTATAGATACTATTATATTCTTCTTCATGATTGGGCTTATAATGTATTTGAACATTTTATTCATTAACAACTGCAATTTACTTAATGAAAATCAAACATGTTCCATTCCTAACTTCAATAATAAAATACGTATCTCACTAACTTTCTCTTAATATTTGCCACCCATTGTGTCAACCTTTCTTTATTTTTAGGGAGGAGTGAAAACACATGTACTGTAAGAAAGAATATGTTTATGAAGCAGCTAACAAGAATAAACCCCTTATTGGAAGACTCTCACTAAAGACTAGGAAACAACTGAGATAAATGGTGTCAAAATAAACAAATTCCCACATAAAATATGATAAAAATAATTTTATATACATTACTTTGAATTAACTCCGAAATCAAATTTACTTCCAAATCAAATAAAAAAGTAAGTATTTTAGTCAAAATTTTAGATATCCTAATTATAAAAATAAAATCTATTAAAGAATAACAGCCCTGGATATAGAACACGCCATGACCAAGAGGCAAGGCGAACGTGTTCTAAACATGTTCATTGGTATTGCGGGCGATGAACAAAACGGGATTCGAAATACAACCCTAAGAAATGTCGTAAAAACAATCTCATAAAGTAGCAGTAAAGAATGTTAAAGTAGTATATAGAGTTTGTAATTACCCTTCTTTCAATAGAATTTATGTTAAAATCAAAACAAAATATTATAAAACCCTATATCCTATTTTATTAAAAAAATCATTAATTAAAGATAACAATCATGCGGATCGAACTCCCCACTGCTCTAACAAGCTCAAAACATGCTTTTTGCATGATGGGTTTATAAAAGTATTATGCTTTTATTCTAGAATGCGTGAGCATTGGTTCAAAATAGAATTATCATATAATTATAAAAAGGAAACAATCAGCTTGCCAGGGAATCAAAACAGTACAAGGTAACTGGTATACCAGATGAAGAAAACAACTACTCTGACACTTTTTGGTAATTTCTCAAAAGATCGATCCATCACTTACAATAATTGACCTTGCGAACGAAGGTCGCTAAAACTTAATTTCCTTTTTTAATTAACATTTTTAGTAAAAAAACCCTATATTAATTCCCCGACAATCTTAATATATATATATATATATATATATATATATATATATATATATATATATATATATATATATATATATATGTGTGTGTGTGTGTGTGTGTGTGTGTGTGGAAAACTCACAAAGTATCGCGTGAGCAAGCAATAATTTTTCCTTATGGGTTTGTTGCATATACTCGTATATATATATATATATATATATATATATATATATATATATATATATATATATATATATATATATATATATATATATAAATATTCCAAATATTTTCACTTCCGCTAAATTCACTGCATTAAAGCTCTCTCCTGGTCAATTCTTTGTATGAGATGCCCTCGTAGGTTTTCGCTTTAAATTTAATTTAAAAAAATACCCATTAAACCAAAAAAATAAATACCCTGCTCAAATCCTGCCCTAAGTCTTACCTTCCTTAAGATACATAATAAATACCGTTATATATTAAGATTGTCGGGGAATTAATATAGGGTTTTTTTTAACTAAAAATGTTAATTAAAAAAACGAAATTAATTCCCGCACAACACAATAATATCAGGTCATGCTATCAGCACCTGATATTATTGTGTCTGGAAATTAATTTCGTTTTTCTATCAATTTTCTTCGATATTTTTATTAACAACTTAAATTCAGCAAAAAATTATTGGATGACCTAATAGTTAACATAATGATTAATAAACGAATACCGTTATAATAATTAACATAATAATTAATAATTAATTCAAGCAAAACGCAATAATCATAAAGCCGAGATTACTACGTTGGATTCCTGCCTCGAACGTAAGTACATCATTTAATCTGCCTTTTCAGGCGCTTATACAAAGAACCAATAGTATTAGATAGCATTAAGAAGTAGTAAGTAGTAGTTAATGGTAGTTACAGTGCACGACTATTTGATCGTATTGCAGTAATCAAGTGTAAGTGATTAAAATTAGTAAATTAAATTTTGTATAGGTGGGCAACTGTCACGTTTCGTTATGAAAAGAATTCTTTTAATTTTCCCACCACATATAAGGAGCGCCTAAATTTCACTAGATTCTCGACCGCAATTGTGAGTCTAAATTTCACTAGACAGAGGAAGCTGTCTGTCTTTCGTGACCGTATTTGACCCGGTAGAAAATAAATTCTGTGGATTTTAATTAAGAGTTCAATCCCTCGACCTAAACAACGGCTTAAAGGATGTTTGGTGCTCTTGTAATTATAAAGGCTCCCTCATAATGGCCACAAGGCCCCGGAAGGTTATGTAACTGCCGAAGTTGTCCCTGCTTAAGAAGGAGAACATACAAGAGAAGAAGGGAGTCGGAAGGAGAATAAAAAGTGACACGGGAGATAAAGAGGAATAAGAAAAAAAAACAGAGAAGAAAAGGAGAAACGAAGGAAATGAAATTAGGGACAAGGAAAATAGAGAGGAATAAGAAGGAGAGAGGACAGAAGAAGAATGAAAAAAGTACAGAAGGAAACGAGAAAGACAGAAGGAGGATAAAATAGAATAAGAGGAGTAAAGAGTGAATAGAGTAAAGAAGGATAGGAAATTAGGACCAAGGAAGATAGAAAGCAATAAGAAGGAGAACATACAGAAGAATGAAGAAATACAGAAGGAAATGGGAAAGGTAGAAGGAGGATAAAGAAGAATAAGAAGAAGAAAAGACAAAAGGAGTACAAAAGAGGGCGAGGAAGAAGATTGAGGTCATTGATGAACAAGTGAGCAACGAAAGGTGAAAAGCGAGAACCGTGACCGCATCTGACAGCTAAACGCACCCAATGTTGCTTAACTTTGATTAATTTGCGTGGGGTGTATATAACCATGTTGTACAGGGTCACCCTTAAAAAAATAGGCCTGCACAGTAATCGCCCTTACTTTGCGGGGCATGACAGAAGCAAAGCCTGTGAACACAACCAGATCTCAATGGGAGCTCCAGCAAAGAATATACTGCGTCAAACATGACTACAAGACAGGCTCGTTCAAAAAAGTGCAGGACACTTTCGTGCATCAGCTCGAATGTGAAAAAGCCCCCTCCAAGAGCAGAATTCATGACTGGGTAGACCACTTCGAGAACTATGGGACAGTGGAGAACCTCAATGCAGCCACTGACAACCCTCCAAGCCATTCAGGAGACCTCAGGAAGCGTACAGATGAGCTGGTTCGAGAGCGTGAGAGAGTCAGTTCAGCAGAGTCCAAAACGCTCTGTGCGCAAGCGAAGTCAGTCCCTCGGTATATCCCGTGAGACTTGCAGGAGAGTGCTAGTGAAGGATGTAAAGGCCTACACATACAAAATACAGACGAAGCAGACCCAGACAGCCTCAGATAAGGAGCAGAGAAAGGCTATGGAAGTCAAGATACTGGAGAAGATTCAGGAAACCGCAACTTTCCTTAACCTTCTTTGGACCTCAGATGAAGCTCACTTCCATCTTGAAAGAAAGGTAAAATCGAAGACGGATGTCTTTTGCCGGACCTCCAGACCAAATAGGGTAGCCACCAAGCCCCTACACTCCCCTAAGGGCACGATATGGACTGCAATCTCAGCCAGAGGCATAATCGGACAATTCTTCTTCGAGGAATTGGCGCGACAGTGACAATCACCAAGCAGCCGTATGTTGAGGTCTTCAAAACCTTTAAGAGGGAGCTGCAGGCCCTCTTCCCGTCGGTTATGGGGAAGTTCTGGTTTCAGCAAGATGGAGCAAGCTCTTCACCTCAAGCCCGTCCCGAGATTGGCTGAAAGAGAACTTTGGTGGACGTGTAATCAGTCTCAAGACTGATTTTGAGTGGGCACCTCACAACCCAGATCTTAGCCCCCCGGATTTCTTTCTCTGGGGCTACCTTAAAGATATAGTATACGCAGCGAGACCCAGGACCTTCACGGAACTCAGGAAGCCATCAGGGAGGAGATCAGAGCCACTAGTCGGTCGGTTTGTAAGGACGTCATGGACAACTTTGTGCTGCGCCTCAAGAAATGCACATAACTAAATGGAGGTCATCTCGAACACGTGCTCTAAAATAAAGAAGAAAAGTCCAAAGACTCTCATCTTTTGATATGTTTTTAAATACAATAAACTAGTTATCACCAAAGTTTCATTCAATCCTTGCAGAAAATTAAGAAATGAGGCCTATCGAATGTTGGGGCCCGTTTAGGGACGGGGAGGACTGTATGTTTGTATATGTAAGACGGTATGTTAATGTATATTTTATTAATTCCATGTTTCGGTCCTCTCTTGACTCTAAATTGATTGATGTATGCTGAATAGAAGGCCTTTTTTTAGTCGCGTACAAGCGACTCTAAAGTTTACTATGTTGGTCCCTAGATTGGTCGGTAGGATGGAAACCATTTTACTTTTCAATTAGTTTTTTGGCAATAGCATCGTAACTATTAGGCCAATTCTAACGAAATTTGTAACCCTTATGCTGTTTTAGATTTTATTTTCAATTATATAATTTCTAATGTCCTCTCAAGATTAGTTCGGGAATTATTTACAGTTTTGAAGGCAGTAAGGTCATATGGTCATAAGTCATAATAATTGAGAGCACGCGACTTATGTAGGTCCGTTGACCTTGTTTTATGTGATGTAAACATGTAGTTCATATTCATTTGTTTTCTGCAATAATTATTGAAAATCTACACATGATAATAAATCCCTCAGTCACTTCTTATATGTGCCTGTTCTGGAGGCCGATGGCAGCTGTGTGGTTGTATTTGAAAAATATTCTTCCAAAATATATTTAAATGGAATTAAATATATTACATGCAAAACAACACTAAAATAATCTTTTTGAATACCTGATAACTACCTTCATCGGGCCAGATAACTTTAGACCATTGTTCCAATGTATAATTTTTTTGAGTTTTGGCCCACTGAAGACGTTTTTCTTTCTCGTGTTGTATCCTCTTAATCCTTGAATTTTAAGTCTCCTTCTAACTGTTTTGGACTATATCTTTGAGCTTAAAGTTTCATTGAACTCCCGAGCAAGTTTAGAAGATGTTTTTTTTGTGATTATGTAGTGAAACCTGAATGATATATGCATTTTCTCTATGTAGGTGTTGCAAGACGTTTTCTGCCACTTCTCTTCCTTGATACAAAAATTTTGATCTCTTGATATCGCTTTAGAGTGGTTTGAACAACTTATCTTGAACATTTTATTTTTAGTGGCGTGCACGCAAGTTACTATGCGGGTCCGTAGGTAGGTCGATCTGATGGTAACCATTTTACTTTTTAATGAGCTTTTGAAGGTTTTGAAGGTCGTAAGATCATGTGGTCATAAGGTCATAAGTCAGAATTATTGAGAGCACGCGACTTTGGTCTGTTTACCTTGCTTTAGCATTTTTTCTAGTTGTAATAACCCCCGACTATGGAGAAGTAGGATTTGTGTTTCCTGTGCTTCTGTAATTGTAAGTTCTTTAGTTTTAGTCGCTTTACTTATTTAGATCAATAATACTAGCCAACAAATTCCAACTTTGTCTCTGCTACTTGAGTAAATGTTGTAGTAACTAACTAATTTTGGTGCGCTTATTCCAAATATGTGCTTAGATTTGTCCTAGCACGTAAGGTTCCTGAGTTCTGCAACTAGGCTATATAGCACACTTTGTCACCTTGGATCAATTAATGATATAATTATTACGAGTTTGAGAAGAATGAGACGTTTCTGGGCAAAGGTTTGGAATCGGGGCACCCTATTTGGCATTATGTACGTCCTTTTGCAGACCCAGACAAGATATGTATTACATATAAAAGAGGTAGTACTCACCTAACTATCAATTTCTTCAAAAATGTTTGAAACCCTTGCTCTTGCGCTTGTACGTGGATATAGGATCCTCCCATTGTAGGAACCAGCAGTAGTCACCCATCATGTTTTCGTTGAAGCGGCCTTGATACCTGCTTTCCATCATGGCGATATCTCGGTGGAACCTTTCCCCATGTTCGTCACCAATATCACCCATATTAGATGGAAAGAAATCTAGATGCGAATGCAAGAAATGCATCTTAAGAGACATCCGACACCCCATTCGTTGATAGGCCTTTATCATGTTGCCTACTAGTTCTTCATAGTTTTCAGCCCTATGATTACCAAGGAAGTTCTGCACTACATGGACAAATGAATCCCATGCTGCCAACTCAAGTGGAGTTAGTCTATTTCTGAACTCCCTGTCACGTATCAATTCTCTGATCTCAGGCCCTACAAAAATGCCAGCTTTAAGTTTAGCATCGGTTTTCTTTGCACCAAATTTCTCTTTGAGATTCTGGAATCCAGCAGAATCATGGGCCATTGCTTTAACTCTTTCGAGACTAACTTATTTTGATGCTCAATGCCTGAATTGTTAAAAGGGTATAAAAATATTCAAACACGTATTTTTTTTATTGGATGGTGAAAGAAAGCTATTTTTTCCTAACTGAAATTTTTCCCATATTTATATAGACAAAATCATGATGGGATACATTTGTCCCATTAGACATTTTTACCGCGACATAATTGACCCAGTAGACATTGTTTTTAAGACCAAAAAATGCATGCCAAATATTTATTTGACCTTTATCTTCGACCAACCAGGCGCAGGAAGATTTTAGTTAGCCTATATGTGACACGGTGTGAAACATTGCTTACAATAAGGTACATTACATTCTTTACATATGTACTGTTTTCGTTAGTGTTTCTTTCCCTTTTTGAGTACATCCAGCACATCTTCCACGAGTTTGTCCCTCAAAAGGCAAATGTAAGCCAACATTAGACATCCCGCAAGACCCGCTTTGTCCTTCTACCTGAACGCATAGTCCTTTTAACTGGATTTCCCTCCTTTCCCTTTTCAATTAGAGCTTCAGCTAGTTCGCACAAAAAATTCAGAAATGATTTTGGGGGATTTCGCTGAAGCTCCCTATCGATCACCCAAGAATTCACAGCACAGAACATTAGCGAATGATAGAAAACCTTTTTCCGCCATTTTGGGGATTTCCTATCTAAGTCATATAGACCTGCCATTTGATCTGGAGGGTCCACACCACCCATTGTCTCTCTCTGTAAAACTTTATTCCCGCTGGACAGTCAATTTTTATTTTTGTCCCATCCTTCTGTTTCTTTTCAATTTCAACTACAGTACTCTTGTGACAGTTGCTTAAGAGAAGAACTTCTTTGGCCAGCGTCCCGTTCTCATTACCTTTGTATTCTGCTTCTCCTTTTTTTATTTTTTTAATCATTTTGGGGACATTTTTTCGTGAACTCTGACATGTTCCAACTGCTGGAAAATCAAGTGTATCAATCAAGTGCACTGATGTAAAAAACCTATCAAAAACTAATGACACATCTTGTTTTTTAACAGATGATGCTAACTTCCTAATGTTCTTTCACTTGAGATTTCCTCTTTACCTGCATACACATTCAAATCATAAGTATACCGTGTGAGAGAATCGCATCTCATTCATAATTTTATTCCTCTCTTTACGGGTTTCCTCGGGAGATATTGTTTCATACTAGATCTTCCCTTGAACTTGGTCATTGACTCATCAATGCTTTGAAAAGGACTATCCTGTTTGCACTTTTCAAAAGTTGATTTGAGGCAAGAAATTAATTCTTCCACGTAGTATAGTTTCCCAGCAGAAGCCAGTTTCTCAAGGTGATTGATATATAACTTTGATAATGAAAGTTTGAACCTATTCCTCGCAAAAGTAGACTTTATCAGTGTATTGCCCATTGCAGGCCTTGATGACCAATAGCAATTGAGTGCTGGAAGCCTATTGATACACATCACAAAAATGCATCCTACAAGTTGCATTCCTTAATGCGGATTTGTCCGGCAAACTTTCACATTTTTTTTCCTTTTATAAATAGTCAGCCTTTAATTTGTGCAGCCTGCACTGTGCATGAAAAGACTGTAGGGAAATTGTTTTATGAAAATGTCAAGTAAAGATGAATTCCTAGTCAAATCAATTATAACCTTACATGACCTATTCTTTGATACAATTTTTCGAGGAATGAAATTTGCATGATCAGACCATACGTATGATTGATTTGAGGCTACTCTAATTACTGCTTCAGTGTCAGATTCTTCTAGTAATTCTTCACTCGTTGAATCTGTTTCGGAATTCACAGTAGAATGAGGATCATCACTGGAATCATCACTGTTTTCTTCTTCAATTGAGTCATCCAATGCTTGTTGCATTTCACATATCTTCATGGGTTTCACCATTTTTCTGAATAAAAAGAAATATAATATTAAAATTATTAGATAGGAATCGCAAAAATTGCTGGGAAAACTAATACTATATCCTGTAAATACATATGGTACATAACCTAAAATAAAATAATAATTTGTCATATAGTCCCTAGGCCTAGGCTATATGACAAAAAATCCTATCGAGATAATATTATCCCATCTAAAATGTCTCCTGGGACAAAGCAGTCCCAGATTTTGCAAAACATACAAAAATCAAATGAAAAGTTACGGTTTCCTAACTTCATACACTTTCACATAATAATGCATCATAAATTTCTACTATATGAAAAATTAATGACAATTTACTCACCCAGTGGACGGAAAACACGGATTTAGCAGACCATTCCACTTACACGACTTCTCTGTTCAGTCATGAAATGGGAACTAATTTCCGCATGGATTTCATATTCTGATGACGTCATTCCTGTGACTGTAAAGGCCGGGAAAATCTCATTCACTTTATTTTTCGTGACACATAGGTGCCAGTAGACTTCTGAAAACGGTCGACGGGACATAATGTCCCAGCAGGCGCAGAAACCTCTGCGTCATGTAGGTCCCAGGAGTCTCGAAAGGGTTAACAAAATTCGTGATAAGGCCAAGTTTGATATGAAGTGGTGGAAGCTAGATCTTCTGTAGATGTACCAAAGGCATGTGCTTCACATTGTATCGGCCAACTATGTGTTCTCTTTCGGGCCACTTTTTGATAATGAGATGATTCCTGTCGTCACGGCTGTTCCATAGGCATAAGAAGCACATATTCTTTGTATATCCTAGCTGCAGTCCAAGAAGTAAAGAAATTACCTTTAGATCACCACGGATGCGAGTAATGAACACCTTCCAAAACAAAGTTCATTGAGTCATATGTCTCTATCATCCCAACAATAAGTGCGACAGGAATTGAAGGTTTTTGTTACCATTGTGTAGCAACACAGCTTTGAGGCCAGCAGTGCTTTTATCGATGAATAGTCTCCATTCATCAGGTAAAATGCTCGTTTCCTAGCTGATTCATGAGGTCATTAACATCAGTACAGAAACAAGCACCATCTTTTTCTTTATAGAAGGCAGCTAAGGCCTCATAGCGTTTACGGAAAGTAGATATTTTTGCACCGACCTCTAGAAGATTTCATTGCTGTAGTCTGGAGCCCAACGGTTCTGCGTTCTCCTTTGACAATGACAAATCCCTCACCAAATCATTCAATCTTTCTTGATTTATCTACTGAATCTTCTTTTGCTTAGAATCATCCTCATACATTTCATCGTCATCGTTATCCTCCTCTTTAGGCGATGAATCATCTTCTTTAAATGACTAGCTGATGGAGGAACTGGGATTGACATCTCCATATTATGGGCGACTGGTTTTATAGCTGATTTACAATCTGGATATACAATTTTTGACTTGTTCTTATTGAGAATTCCGCAATATTTGTCATACAAAATTAGCAATCAAAAACATGATTTGTTGGCTCACGCCACACCATTGGTACACTGTATGAGCCCCGTATAATACACAGTAAAAAATTTGTGAGGTACCCAGGGCTTGTCTTGGACATCAACTTTACAACCAAAATAATAATTGTATGCAGTTTTCACTCTTTTAGCTAATTTTTTCCGCTGGTTGCTTGGAGTATATCTTCCACAGATATAACAAAAGTTGTCTGGGCTATTTATACATCCTCGCCGATTCATGTTTTCAACTTAGTTTGTATATATCCTGTTATATACTTTTCTACAATCTTATTTCACTTACAAATTAATTGAGAGATAAATCTGAAAAAAATGCAATTAATCACTGTATGTAAATACCGTTTCAACACCACTACTATAATGGCTAAATTTGACAACGTGATAAAGCAGGAGTGTAACGTAGGAATCAAACACACACAACACATCCTCTCACTACGGTAGCCGAAGCAACACTTGCCCATATGTGTAACTAAAGAGTATGTGTGTAACTCAGGAACCTTATGTGCTAGAAAAATTCTGATTACAGATTCGGAATCAGCATACTCGATTTAGTATAAATCACAAGCTAATACTCAAGTAGCAAAATCATTGTTGACTAGTGCAATGAATCACAATAGTTATAAATTTAAGTTAAAACATAAGAAATGTTAGTTAAATTCTGGATTTAGAAAGCACCATTTTATAAATTACACACCATTTAGTAAAATACTAAATAATTCAAGCATAGGAAAATACGCATTATTATCATACATATTTATGAATAATATAATTATATTTTGGAAAAGTTTGATTAAATACATAAATCTATGAGGAGTGCTGTATATTTTTTTGCCAAGGGTATATATATATATATATATATATATATATATATATATATATATATATATATATATTGCCCCGCAAAAGTTTGCAACACACCATGAAAAACAGACGTTTATGTATTTCTAAGCACAATAGGTAAATGAAACTTTTATTACTGACAGGATATGTATTAAAACAATAAATTAAATCATCAGGACCATACAAAAACATCATTATAGTTTTTTGTCGAATAAATACAATTAATTATTAACGCAATAGTTTACAACACATATATCAAATCGTTTCTTAATATTTAATAGCATAACCACTGCTGCTAATAACAGCTTGTAGCCGCTTAGAGTAGTCTCCTAAGTACTTCTTACATGTGTTTGTGTTAATATTACTTCATTCCTCAATGCATATTTTTTTCAGTTCATACATGTTTGTTGGTTCTCTTTTTTGGATTCTGAGCTTCAGTTCCTTCCATAGATTTTCGATAGGGTTCAGATCTGGGGATTGACTAGGCCATTTTAGAACATTTACACCATTTGATCTAAACCAATTTTGTGTCAGTTTTGCTGTATGCTTTGGATCATTGTCTTGTTGAGAGATCCAATCCTGTTTCAATTTAAGAGAATGCACACTTGGACGTAAATGTTTCTTCAAGATTCTTCTATAATATTCTCCATTCATCCTTCCTTCTATGGTTTCCATATTTCCAACACCTGCGGCACTAAAACAACCCCAGATCATGATTGGGCCACCTCCATATTTTACTGTTGGGGTAGTGTTCTTCGGGGCGTATTCGGTACCTTACTTTCGCCATACCCTCGGAGCTCCATTACAGCCGAACAGTTCTATCTTTGTCTCATCCGACCAAAGTACGTTCTCCCAAAATTCTTCAGGTTTACCAACAAACTCTTTTGCAAAATTCAAACGATCACGAACCCGTTTTCTTGTAAGAAGTGGGGTTTTCCTTGGAGACCGTGAGTAGATGCCCATGCTACCAAGCGATCAAATAATTGTGTCTTTACTCACTATAACTCCACTCACTTCTAAGTCACGCTGAAGTTCTTTAAGAGTAACTTTGGGTGTTTTACTGACCTTTCTTACTAATAATCTCCCTGCATGTTCGGTTATCTTGCCAGGACGGCTAGAACTGATCAAAGGAAAAGTAGAATTTTGAGACTTCCCGTGATGTATTATCGTTCAGACTGAACTCAATGGAACTACTAACTGACGAGATATTTTTCTATAACCAATGCCACTTTTAGGAAGGTCTACAATACGTTTTCGAAGACTTTGATCGATTCGTTTCTGTTTCCCCATCGTGCGAATGTTTACAGGACGCTGTCTGATAAAGAATGACGCGATATCTTATACCAGTTCCTAAGTTATGTGCGTAGATTAATGTAGAACGTTCTAGAAATTATAATAAGTTTCTCCTTCTCAAACATTTATGAGTAAGTGATACAATTCTATATATGTTGTAAACTTTTGCGTTAATAATTAATTGTATTTCTTCAACAAAAAACTATAATGATATTTTTGTATGGTCCTGATGATTTAATTTATTGTTTTAATACATATTCTGTCAGTAATAAAAGTTTCATTTACCTATTGTGCTTACAAATACATAAACTTCTGTTTGTCATGGCGTGTTGTAAACCTTTGCGGGGCACTATATATATATATATATATATATATATATATATATATATATATATATATATATATATATATATATATATATATATATATATATATATATGAATCCATTAAACCACATTGAAAGAGAAAACGGAATAATTTTTTCTTGCAGTAATATTTTTATTACCTTTTTTAGAAAAATCCGTGCAGGGAAGCGATTCGAACCAGGCACACTGAGGCAGCGAGCACCGCTTTGATCACTGCAAGGAAAAATTATTCCGTTTTCTCTTTCAATGTGGTTTAATGGATTCATTTCCATCATTCTCTCGTGCTACTTTGAGAGATATATACATTTATATATATATATATATATATATATATATATATATATATATATATATATATATATATATATATATATATGTATATATATATATATATATATATATATATATATATATATATATATATATATATATATATATATATATGTTGCAGACATTGAGACTACGATATTAATTCCTCCCCTTTCCCTTAAGATGAATAATTTAAGACATCAGGGTTTAGTTCCTAGTCGTTGCGTGAGCGCTTTTCCAAAGACCCTTTTCAGCCCCATAATAGTTCGGCAAATGACCTTCAATACTGACCCCTTCCTCGGTTCTCCCCTCTTTACTACCCCCCTGGGCCCTTTCCTTTTCAAGGTGATCACCTCTTTATCGCTTTCTCTATAGGCCCCTTTTAAAGAGAGGGCAAACTGGCAGATCTTCGCTTAAAAATATAACCCTCGGAATGCTCTATTTCCTTCCTCCTTTCAGCTCCTCCCACCTTTTTTTGTAACCTGTTATGGATAGATCGATATACAAAAAAGGACAATCTGTTATGATTGTTCCTATTAATCCTGTCATTAATTGTCTTCATCATCATATGGCCCGATGAACAGATGTTGTGATGGGTCATTACCTCACAAGAGGCGAAAAGAAACTACTCGACTCTCCTCTATGTCTGCTACTGACCTCAGAATCATGACATGGACAATCAGACCATTGCTTCTGTCATGGCAGGTGGGCATCCTCCGAACTATCAGGTTCCGAGCACCATTAAAAATCCTCTCCGATATACCTATCATAGAGGTAGCACCAACCCTATTTATTCATTATTCGCTTTATTTGTTTAATAATTCTCGTGTCCCCAGCCTAGGTGTCTATGTTGATGAATGAGAACCATAATTTATCTGAATCGAAGTAATTAAGAACATCAGTTGAATAACCAGACACTACAGGAGTCAACTAGATTGACACCACAATACCTAATCTGGAGGATCCAGCAGTCAACAAGTATAGACTAAAACCCAAGTCTCTTCGAACTTGTCAATATCAGCTAGATCGGCAGAATCACTAGAATCAACACTGTTTACTGGATTATGGGGTAAATAGGAGGAGCCCAGAATCAGTGAATTCAGTCAAATATACTTTCCATTCATATAAAACAGATAAATAACTAAGTGCGTCCAAGGTTTCAGTAAATTTATTTAGTCAAAATAGAAGTTGAGAATCTAAGCCAGCCTCATCATTCCATCATTCAGAGTAATCAACCAGACATATATTTATATACATTGCGGTGAATTTTACTTTCCATATTCTTTAATTTCACTGTAATTCCATTTTTAGCCTTAAGCTACAAGAGGCATCAAATTCACATCATTTACACTTGATGTATCTGCTTAATCTCACTTTCCCCTCAAACTGATCATTTGGGGGAGCTCTGTAGCTCCTGAATATTAAAATATCCCCTCTATTATCATAAAATATTAAAAATATTCCATTGAGCCGCGGCCCCAAAGCTCCAGCCAGAGGAAACCTTTCATAAGATAATGAAGACATTTCCAGACCTCGCTGAAGCCTTCGCCTTACAGCCACATTTCATCCCAGATTCGCCTCAAATTAATCAACTGAACCCCATTTTCGACCTACGGCACCTTCGGGTATTCTTTCCGAAAATTCCCCCAGGACAAGACTCTGAAAGTGGTTGGGAGTAATGTGCTGGGAGAATGTGTTGCGAAGCAAATGGATTAATGCGCCTATATTGAGGAAGTAGTATAGGTCGTATTCTCCGGTGTATTTCAACGTAATGAGCATTTGCTATTTCATCTATTGAAGGGATGCAAGTTAGTATGATTGACTTCGGGGCTCTTTCATACAAACTTTGTTCCTTACGTCTTAAAATAGATTTTTTTTATTAGCTGTTGCATTTCAAATCATTCACCACAATTTCTGTACCTCTTCGATATATATATATATATATATATATATATATATATATATATATATATATATATATATATATATATATATATATATATATATATATATATATATATATATATAACTGACAAACTGGATTTATCTATTGCTAAAGCCTGGAAGTTACATTCGATTTGCTATTGTTTTAAATCGATAAATTATACATAATAAACTAGATAGTTTTTCGTTTGGAAAAACGAAAATAGGAAAGTTTGAATATTTTGTTAAAAAAATAGTGTAAGAATTTTCTTAAGCTATCGGTATCCATGCGGCCATGCCATTGCAAGCAGTCGCCAGATGGACGCTTTATATAAAAAATACATAAACTAAATATTTATTTTCTTATATCTTACTTAAGTTTTAGTTGTTTTTTTGCCAGAATTTTACATTCTTCAAGACAAGAGCCTCAATCAAGTCTTATCTACCAACAGATTTAAAGTCATTCTAAAACACTAGAGAATAGATATAGAGAATTTAAGACCAATATAGAAAAATCCCACTAAAAATAGCAGAAGTATTTGTGACCTTTGACGAAAACATCAAACAGGAACTTATGATAAAAAAAGCCCAAAATCCAATTGTCTAAAATAGAAAATTGATTGAGTTCTTTGAAAAACAAGGTGAATAGATTAATTCCACAATTTAGCCCCAAATTTTCAAATTATGTTCATAAGAAAATGAAAATAACTTTCTTTGAAATTTTCTAGCTTTACTTTTTTACCTCTCATTTGGTATTTTGGATGGTACACCGAAACTGGAATAAACAAGCAACAATAGGAAAGATTATACTAGGTCAAACAGAAATAACTAAGGTTATATTAACTAGTGGAAACGAAAAAAAACTTACGATGGATTAACTAGAGTGAACAAAATCGTGTAGATTTATCTAGAGTACATAAGAAAAATGAATGTAAATTTAACTAGAGTAAATAAAATGAAAATAGATTTAACTAGTGTACACAAGCGAAATTAAGAAAGGTGTAAATAGAGTAAACAAAATTAGGTTAGTTCTAAGTAGGGAATATTTTACTAGCATAGAAAATATTAGGATAGATTTAACTAGTATGCACAAACGACAATGGTAGAATTAACTAGAGTAAACAAAGTTATAATAAATTTAACTATGATAAACAAACAAAATTAGGGAAGCTTTAGAAAATAAATTATTGTAGATTCAATTTGACTAAATAAGCAAACCTTAGATGGATTTATCCAGCATAAACAAAATTAAGGCCGATTCGACTAGAGTAATAAACTAGTGTCAATCTAACTTGGCTAAATAAGTAAATTGGAACAAACAAAATTAAATCGTTTCCATTCAAGTTCATATAAACCTAATTTTTTAGTTTAATACATTTAAAACTCTTTTATTTTACTTCTAAAGTTTCGAGTCTTTAATTACCTGACCCATATTTTCAACCTATGGCTGATGGGTCTTTACTCTGACTCTTATTATGCTTATACAACCTATGTATCTTCCTTCCGTGAAATTTAGAACCTAGTTGTTGTAATGATATATATCGTCCATTTCATAGTATATTTAATGCCTTTTAGCATAAAAATAATCTCAGATAGATTTAATATTTAATTATTATTATTGTTGAATAAACTGTATATCACCTGTTAATTTTACAGTTTTCTTGGATTTTATCTCCGGCTTACGAAATATTTCTTGTATTTCATTCATTTTAGGCCAGATAATTCTTGATAGAAATAAACCGCTTGTCTTATGGCTCATTATTCATACTTAATTACTTGCACTAACGTTTCGTTATTCTACAAATAACACTATAAAATGAGTACATTATTTATTTCCTGTATTTACAAGCTGAGGCAGGGTATTTGTTCGCAATTTTCAACTGCTAAATATTGCGCATATTTTTTTTTACCTTCGTTGTCGGTCTTTTTCTTCTTAAAACAATAACTATTTTTGTTAAAAAAAATTTCAGAATAATTGACTATGGAAAATTTTGAACCACCCAATTCGTGGAAGAGGCATGGAGTCATTGTAATTGCTCGGGAGGGACAAACAAGGAGATTTCAGACTTCCTTAGCGTCTGCAGAAGGATGGTGGAAAAGATCATAAAGGAGTGAGACAAGAGAGAGGAAAACCCATGGTCGACGATCTGACAACATCAGAACGCCAGGAGATTATTAACAATGAATCCAGAAAGTTAATGGGGCCGATTGCAAGGGATAAATGTCTAGATGAAAAGCTCATCAGACTGAAGGTGCATAAAGACATTCGCTACATTTAATACGAGAAGAGGAAAGGACAATTTCTGTCCAAGGCGATGCAAGAAAAGCGACTCAAGCACACCAAGAAGCTGGTAAACAAGTTGAAACACCCGATGGAGCCAGACATGCTGTGGTTCTTTTCCGACGAGAAGAATTTCTCTCAAGACCAGAAGATCAACTCCCAGAACAGCAGTTGGGTCTCAGTCGCACCCAAGGACCTGCTCGGAGTCATATAGATGAAATTTCCAGCGACAATCCTAGTCTTCTGTGTTGTCAGCAGTGAAAGTGACGTCACGCCACCTCACTACTTCCCTGAGTGCCTCAGGCTGAATACCGACGGCTACACCTGTGTTCTGGGCAAAGTAGTGAAGTACTGGATCGACCGTGCAGTTGCGAGACCTTACGCGTAGTACCAAGACTGTGCGCCCTGCCACACCAGCTCGGAAGACACATGCCTGGCTGTTGGAGAATTTCTTCGATCACACAGCCCCTAACACTTGACCTCCAAACTCGCTGGACTTCAACGCCCTCGACTTCTTTGTGTGGGGCGCAGGGGGACGAGAGACCCATAAATCTAGCTGCAACACGAAAGACTAGGTGAGGGAGAGGATTACCAAGGCCTTCACGGGCCTAAAACGGGAGATAGGAAAAAAGGCTTGGAGCCGGTTCCGAGGCCGCCTGGAGGTTTTCATCGAGGCCACAGTCGAGTTCATCGAGTGAGATCGACAGAAAATGTCATCACACCAAACTGATCCAAATTTGACGAAATTATCATTAAACAGTTTTATTTCTTCCTGAGACAATCATCATTCGAACGAATCCCGCCGCCCCCATCCATGATACTCATATACATGTGTTAGAAGCGGATCAGATTTTGTCTGAGGGTTGAGACAATATGTGATAAAACTTTCGAGAAAATTACAAGTCACCCTAACAGGGGCCTTTATTTATTGTAGAATGTGGAAATAAATAAATTTTTCTCGTTTTAAAAAGGTTATTTGTAGAATAAACAAAAGTTAAACAAATAAACCTGAGTAATAAAACTATACTCAAAATTACAGGTTTATTCCATTAAAAGTAATCTGGAATCAAATAAACTTCAAGGCAAGATAATAATTCATAAGTTCGAGATATCATTTAATAACGCCGTTATTATTATTACTAATAATTTAATTATTATCATATACAAAGAAATACAAAGGTAAATTGATAACTCAAAATTTAGAATATAAACTCATCGATCAAAATCACTTAGTAAGATCCGCGTGAGACACCCCGCCCCCACTCCGCCAAGAAGCAATTGTGAAGCCTCCTTTCGCTCTCGAACCCTAGGGGCTGAAACCGAATCGGTTGAGTTTCCATCACTTATGAATTTATTCCCAATAAATATTTGCTCGAAAAATTGGCAAAAATGCAAATTTTTTCTTCTCCATATTTCCCTCGGCGCGCCGTCTACTATATTTGATGCTACTTCTGTTCTCTATTTACTTCTCGCCCACACATACACACAACACAGACATTCGCATGTATGGCTAAACTCATTGTTATAATAATCTACATAAAGGATAGACCTACATACATGATGAATAAGAGCTGATTAGCATATTTACTCGTATTTGACTTCGGGTGGGCAATCTGAATCAGGCAATCAAAAGGTGAAGAGGGAAGAGAAAGATAATGAAGGAGCTGAAAATGGTGAAGGAGCAGAAAAAGTCTAAAAGATAAAAAAGATGAAGGAGCAGAAAAAGTGTGAAAGAGAAAGATGATGAAATAGCTGAAAAGGGTGAAGGAGCCGGAAAAGTGTGAAAAATAAAGAGGATGAAGGAGCAGAAAAAGTGCGAAAGAGAAAGATGATGTAGTAGCTGAAAATATTGAAGGCGCAGGAAAAGTGTGAAAGAGCAAGATAATGAAGGATATGAAAATGGTGAGGGAACAGTAAAAGTATGAAGTAGAAAGATGATAAGGGATATTATAATAGTTAGAGAGCAGGACAATTGTAAAAGAGAAAGATGATGAAGGAACACTAAAAGTATGAAATTGATAGATGATGAAGGATATGAAAATGGTGAGAAAGCAGGAAAAGTCTGAAAGCGAAAGATAATGCAGGATATGAAAATGGTTAGGGAACAGTAAAAGTATAAAATTGAAAGATGATGAAGGATATGAAAATGGTGAGAGAACAGTAAGTGTGAAATTGAAAGATGATAAGGGATATCATAGTAGGGAGAGAGCAAGAAGTGTCTGAATGAGAAGCATGATGAAGGAGCATGGAAAATCCTGAAAGAGAAAGATGATGAAGGATAGGAAAATTTTGAGCGAAAAGTAAATTTATGAAATTAAAAGATGATGAGGATATGAAAATGGTGAAATAGAAAGATGATGAAGGAGCTCAAAAGGGAGACGGAGCAGGAAAAGTCTGAAAGGAAAAGATGAAGAAAGATATGAAAATGGTGAGGGAACAGTAAAAGCATGAAGTAGAACGATGATAAGTGATATGAAACTAGTGAGAGAGCAGGAAATGTTGGAAAGAGAAAGACTATGAAGGATATGAAAATGGTTAGGGAACAGTAAAATTACGAAATTGAAAGATGATGAAGGATATGAAAATGGTGAGAGAAGGGTAAATGTATGAAATTGTAAGATAATGAAGGATATGAAAATGGTGAGAGCAGGAAATGTCTGAAAGAGAAAGATGACGAACGAGCTGAAATTAGTTGAGTAGCAGGAAAAGTATGGAAGAGAAAGATAATAAAAAACTGAAAATTGTGAGTGAACATGAAAGGTATGAAAGAGAAAGATGATGAATCATATGAAAATGGTGAAGGAGCAGTAAAAGTATGAAAGGGAACGATGATGAAGGGGCTGAAAATTGTTGGGCAGCAGGAAAAGTATGAAAGAGAAAGATGATGAAGAAACTGCCGGAAAAGTAAGAAAGGAAAAGATGATTATGTGGCTAAAAAAGGTTTGGCAGTAGGAAAAGTATGAAAGAGAAAGATGATGAAGGGGCTGAAAATGGTTGAGCAGCAGGAAAAGTATGAAAGAGAAAGATGATGAACAACTGAAAATTGTGAGGGAGGAGGAAAATTCTGAAAGAGAAAGATGATGAAGGAACAGTAAAAGTATGAAAGTGAAAGATGATGAACGATATGAAAATGTTGAGAGAGAGGAAAAATCTGAAAGAGAAAGATGATGAAGGAACTGAAAATGGTAAAGGGGCGGGAAAAGTCTTAAATTTCTCTTATAGTTTTAATTAATTTCTGAAATAAACTTTACATTTATTCACTACTTTTTTGAGTCAGTTTTAAAGCAAATTTATCTATTGCCAAGCTATATTTAATTTTTAACTTATAGTACATTTTATTGTTATTTTATAATTGGTCACCTTTTAAAATAATTCAATGTCATGTCTTGTTGGCCTTTTCATGTTTTCTTCAAATGTATTAACTTAAGTAAACTTATTCTAGCTTGAAGATGAAAACTCGTAGTTTTCGAAACGTTGTAGGAAATTAAAAGATGTTGCATCCGTTTCTGGTGACTGGGATTTATCCTCAATATTATATATATATATATATATATATATATATATATATATATATTAGAGTAACCATGATGCAAACATTAGTCTTTATAATCTATCGTTATATCCCATTCTTGTCAAATCAAAATTGATATGCATCGAATGTATGGATAAAATAACATAACGTAATTTTATGACATAATACATTTATTAGAGTATCTAAATTTTACTTTCTATGATCACATTTTTATATATTGAGTAAAAACAAGACTTTAAATACATCTCGATGATATATCAGTTCATGAAACTACAAACTCAATCACTCGTGAGACCTAAGTTGATATACGCCGAATGTAGGGATAAAACTGCATATGAGATTAAGTAGCGCCTGGACGTTGAAAATATGTAGATGATATAATGATACATTTATTGAGGTACCTACATGTCTGACTATTCATAATCAAACATGTGGCAATTTACACTCCAAGGTTGCCATCCCATTCATGTCAATATTCCCCTTCATCTCCCTCTCGTTTTTGCCCCACTCAATACTTTTTTAACCGGAGGGGAAAGGACTATACCCTAAAATACACCTTTTCCTGATTTCCCCCAAGGCCGAACGCCAATACTAATGAAATTATGGCGTATTTTATCACTGCCTTTCCCCCTTCTTTTTCACACTCTCCCCCTCCCCTTGTTGTCTCTGTCCAATCAGAAAGAAGACATATTTGTACATTTCCCCGGGACATTTTGACGCGTCCTGGGATCTGACGTGTTTAGAATGAGGAGAAAGGGATGTATGGTTGAGGTGTTGGAAGGAATATCTCAGGGTTGACAATAAATTAGTTAATGGGTGTATAAGCAAAAGGAATGTTGGAAGCAGTACCGAAGAGGAATGAAACAAAGCATGATATATTCTATTCAATGTTTTGGTAATAAATATGGTATAATTCGAACCATGGACGTCCAGGTAGTTGGGGGAAAAAGAAAGAAAGATATAACCCGAAAAAAAACATGCAGATAAGATAACTGATAAAAAAGGAATAAAGAACGACTAGGGATCCTATACCAAGCATGTCGTACCCAGGAACAATTTTACACATACCAGAATAAGGTTGTAAATTGAGAAATATATTCGTACTCTCACTAACATGTTCCTACCTACAATAACATGTTATTCCCATAGGAAAAGTTCATCTCATTAGAAACAAGGTTCATCAAAGGACCAAGTTCATACCCCTCATAAACAAGTTCGTACCTTCAAGAAAACGCTCGTAATAGTGGGACACAAGTTCATAACCTCAAACAAATGTGTACTTAAAGTACCATCATATCGCACCGAATCTACATTTATTTGAGAGCTGCAGCATTGGCTTTCTTTAAGGCTTGGTCGGAGCATTTCGGTCCGAGCAAACCCTCACAGGAAACGTACTCCATGGTCTGGCGAGTGGTGGCATAGGGCTACTAGGTGTTGGTGGTAAGTCCCCACTAAGCTTGCCATCTTGGCAGGCTTTCATTAGAGACTGGAAGGGCCCCGTCGGATGGTCAGCGGTGACTCTCTCCCCACTTATCGATTTAGGTTTTCTCTGGTTGTGCCCACTTTTGTTCTAGTTCTATTAAGTGTTGCCGACTCTTCTCTACTGAGAGATATTCCGCATAGCAGGCTTACATTAGAGGTTGGAAAGGCGCCCTATCGGTGGCCAGCGCTTCTTCTCTCTCCACTTGTCCAACCTTTGAGCTTTCGCTAGTCCATGCTCCAAGCTCTCTACTGCCTTGAAGCTCTTGAGCGACTTTAAGCGTCGCTTTACTTCCTACATACCGTAAAGCGCAATTTTAAGCGTCACCGCACTCCTTAAAAACCGTAAATCGCAATTTTAAAGCGTCACTGTGCTCTCTTTAAACCGTAGAGCGCGATTTAAAGCGTCGCTGTACTCCCTAGAAACCGTAGAGCGCGATTTTAAGCGTCGCTGTACTCTCTAGAGACCGTGAAGCGCAATTCTAAGCATCTATTTCCTTCCTACAAACCATAAAGCGCAATTTTATGCGTCCTCGTACTTCCTAGAGACTGTAAAGCGCGATTTTAAGCGTCGTCGACGGACTCCCTAGACACCGTAGAACGCGATTTTAAGCGTCGTCGACGGACTCCCTAGACACCGTAGAACGCGATTTTAAGCGTCGTCGACGGACTCCCTAGACACCGTAGAACGCGATTTTAAGCGTCGTCGCCGTACTCTCCAGAGCCCGTAAAGCGCGATTTTAAACGTCGCTGTGTTCCCTAGAGACTAAAGCTCGATTTTAAGTGTCGTCGATGTACTACTTAGAGAACGTAAAACGCGATTTTAAGCGTCGTCGTACTCCCTAGAGACCGTAAAGCGCGATTGTAAGCGTTAACGTACTTCTTAGAGATCGTAAAACGGGCATCGTACTTAAATGAAAATGGTGGGTCCCTTAGCGAATGGTTCGTACCTGCAGGAACATATTCGTGCCCACAGAAACAAGGTTGTATCCATAAGAACAAATTGTTACCTAGATGATTTTTTGTTTTTACTTCCAAGAACTAGTTTGTACTACAATAACGAGTTCTTAGCTACAGGAATTAGTTCGTTCTTACAGAAACAAGTTTGTACGTTTGTGAAATTATTACACTCAGACACGAGTTCTTACAAGAAATAATTCGCGTCTAGAAGAACAAGTTACTACATATATAACAAATTCGTAGCTGCAGGCACAAGTTCGTCTGTATAAGAACAAATGTTTGCCTACAGCACAAAGTTTTTACATGCATTGGCAACTTCATAACACTAGGAACAAGTACGTATCTCAAGGAACAAGTTATTATTTACAGGAAGACATTCGTACATACAAAATCTAGTTGAACAAATTCAGGTTCACACCTACAGGAACAAATTCACACGTTAGGAAATGCCTTCAAAGCTCTATGAATAAGTTTGTATTGATAAAAACAAGATAGTATCTATAGGAACAATCCCATACCTCCATAAACAAGTCCATACCTATAGGAACAATTTCATATTTCTGGGAATAAATAAAAAAGATAGTAACCGGTTCCTTTCTCAAGGAAGAAGGTAGTACTTAGATGAACATGGCGTCCCTACCTGAACAATTTTGTGCATGTATAAAAATTCAACCCCCATTAATAAGTTTGTACCAGAACGAACAAGTTCGCACCTATATGTACAAGTCTCTACTTACAGGATAAGTTTGTACCAATAGGAACAAGTTTCTGTTTATAGAAGCTAGTTCTTTTTGTTAGTAACAAGGTCCCATCTCTATGAACAAATTCGAAATTATTGGAACAGGTTAATACCGATAGTAACAAGGTCACATCTCTGGAAACAAGTTCATAATTATAGGAACAAGTTCATACTAATAGTAACAAAGTCACATCTCTAGGAACAAGTGCATACTTACAGGAAAAATTTGTACCTATAGGAACAATTTATAGAATCAATTTCTTTTAGTTAGTAACAGGATCACATCTCTCATAACAAGTTCATACTAATAGTAACAAAGTCACTTCTCTAGGAACAAGTTCGTATCCACAGGAACAAATTTGTACCTATAAAAACACTTTTTACTAGCATAAAAATTTCTTAACTGCAGAACAAAGATATTCAGTAGTAAGAACTTGTTCCAAATTAGACAACACAGATATTCAGTAGTAAGAACTTGTTCCAAACTGGAGAACACAGATATTTAGTAGTAAGAACTTGCTCAAAACTGGATAACACAGATATTCAGTAGTAAAAACCTGCTCCAAACTGGATAACACAGATATTCAGTAGTAAGAACTTGTTCTAAACTGGAAAACACAGATATTCAGTAGAAATAACCTGTTCCAAACTGGATAACACAGATATTCAGTAGAAATAACCTGTTTCAAACTGGATAACACAGATATTCAGTAGTAAGAACTTGTTCCAAATTGGAGAACACAGATATTCAGTAGTAAGAACTTGTTCCAAACTGGAGAACACAGATATTTAGTAGTAAGAACTAGCTCCAAACTGGATAACACAGATATTCAGTAGAAATAACCTGTTCCAAACTGGATAACACAGATATTCAATAGTAATAACTTGTTCCAAACTAGGGAGCACATATATTCAGTTGTAACACCTCGCTCCAAACTGGAGAACACAGATATTCAGTAGTAAGAACTTGCTCCAAACTGGATAACACAGATATTCAGTAGTAAGAACTTGTTCTAAATTGGAAAACACAGATATTCAGTAGAAATAACCTGTTCCAAACTGGATAACACAGATATTCAGTAAAAAGAACCTGTTCCAAACTGGATAACACAGATATTCAATAGTAATAACTTGTTCCAAACTGGAGAGCACAGATATTCAGTAGTAACAACTCGCTCCAAACTAGGGAACACAGATATTCAGTAGTAAGAACTTGTTCCAAACTGGAGACCACAGTTATTCAGTAGTAAGAACTTGCTCCAAACTGGAGAACACAAATATTCAGTAGTAAGAACTTGTTCTAACCTGGAAAACACAGATATTCAATATTAAGAACTTGTTCCATGAGGAGAAGGGAGGAGCGTAAAAAAAAAAACTTTTAGCTAACGCGACAATTTCACCCGACTTGGATGGTGATCGGTGACCATGAACGCAGACTACATCCAAAGTACCAGCGAAATGGGCTCTACTAAGAAGTACAAACATTAAAAATTACACCCCTACCCCTTTTTGGATGGTCAAATCAAAAGATCCAAATGAATCATCCATTGGTGGTGATAGGGAGAAGTTCGTACTGATAAGAACACGGTCACATCTCAAGAAAAGTACATCCAACATTACACTAAAACAGGCTGTACTAAGGAGTCCAAAGATTTAACAGTACCACCCTGCCCTTATCACTTTTTGATTGGGAGAGAGGATGGATGTTCAAATTAAAAAAGCCAAATGAATTATCCATGGGTGTTGATAGTTCTGGCTTGATGGAAAGTACATCCAAAATAAAATAAAAACGGGATGTACTAAGAAATAGAAAAGTTTGACAGTATCACCCTGCCACTATCACTTTTTGAGTGTGGGGGGGGGGAGGATCGCTGGGCAATTCAAAAGACGCAAATGAATCATTCATGGGTGTTGTTAGCTCTTTCGGCAATGCAATTATAGGGTATAAGAAAATGATTACCCATCTGCACCGAATAAAATGAAGAAAAGAGAAAAAAAAGCAGACAAAACGGTGCGGAAGAGCGTTTAATTTTGACTAAAACAAAAAACCCACTTGTTTAAACACGGGAGGTTGCCTTATTTCGAAAAGATCGGTTTCGTGAGCTCTTTCTGCAGGGGGGTAAGAATTATAATCACAGGAATAAAATATAATGTTTTTTTTATTCAGTTTAACGCGCTTTTACGTGGCTTCGTCGGTTTTAATATATATCTTTTAGTTTTGTCGGTTTTATCTATTTCTTTCTAGTTTTGTCTTTTATTTATCTCCTCTAGTTTTGTCGGTTTTTATCTATCTCTTCTAGTTTTATCGGTTTTATCTCTCTCTCTTCTAGTTTTGTCTGTTTTTATTCATCTCCTCTAGTTTTTTTGGTTTTATCTATATCTTCTAGTTTTGTCGATTTTATCTCTCTGTTCTAGTATTGTCTGTTTTTATTTATATCCTCTAGTTTTTTCGGTTTTTATCTATCTCTTCTAGTTTTGTTGGTTTTATCTCTCTCTTCTAGTTTTGTCTGTTTTTATTCATCTCCTCTAGTTTTTTCGGTTTTATCTATATCTTCTAGTTTTGTCGATTTTATCTCTCTGTTCTAGTATTGTCTGTTTTTATTTATATTCTCTAGTTTGTTCGGTTTTTATCTATCTCTTCTAGTTTTGTTGGTTTTATCTCTCTCTTCTAGTTTTGTCTGTTTTTATTCATCTTCTCAAGTTTTTTCGGTTTTATCTTTCTCTTCTAGTTTTGTCGGTTTTATCTCTCTTTCCTAGTTTTGTCTGCCTCCTTGTATCTCTAGCCTTTTCGGTTTTCATCTATCTCTTGTAGTTTTTTTGGTTTTATCTCTCTCTTCTAGTTTTGTCTGTTTTTATTTACCTTCTCAATTTTTTTCGGTTTTATCTATCTCTTCTAGTTTTGTCGGTTTTATCTCTCTTTTTTAGTTTTATCTGCTTTTATTTATCTCTTGCTTTTTTGGTTTTTATCTACCTATTCTAGTTTTGTCGGTTTTATCTCTCTTCCAGTTTGGTATATTTTTATTTATCTCTAGTTTTTCGGATTTTATCTATCTCTTCTAGTTTTGTCTGTTTTTATTCATCTCCTCTAGTTTTTTCGGTTTTATCTATATCTTCTAGTTTTGTCGATTTTATCTCTCTGTTCTAGTATTGTCTGTTTTTATTTATATTCTCTAGTTTGTTCGGTTTTTATCTATCTCTTCTAGTTTTGTTGGTTTTATCTCTCTCTTCTAGTTTTGTCTGTTTTTATTCATCTTCTCAAGTTTTTTCGGTTTTATCTTTCTCTTCTAGTTTTGTCGGTTTTATCTCTCTTTTCTAGTTTTGTCTGCTTCCTTTTATCTCTAGCTTTTTCGGTTTTTATCTATCTCTTCTAGTTTTGTTGGTTTTATCTCTCTCTTCTAGTTTTGTCTGTTTTTATTTATCTTCTTAATTTTTTTCGGTTTTATCTATCTCTTCTAGTTTTGTCGGTTTTATCTCTCTTTTTTAGTTTTGTCTGTTTTTATTTATCTCTAGCTTTTTTGGTTTTTATCTACCTATTCTAGTTTTGTCGGTTTTATCTCTCTTCTAGTTTTGTCTATTTTTATTTATCTCTAGTTTTTCGGATTTTATCTATCTCTTCTAGTTTTGTCGGTTTTATTTATCTCTTATAGTTTTATCGGTTTTTATCGGGGTATCATTTCGTGATACCTCGATCAACCAAATTTCGCAAAAACGGGATGTACTGAGGACTCCAGCCCCCTTTAGAGTGGGGAAGAGGATGTATGGTCAAATCAAAAGACCCAAATGAATACAAAATTCCACAAAAAAATCAAAAGTATACAACCCTGCTCCAACCCTCTTTTTGAGTGGGGGAGATGATGGACGACCAAAAGGCGCAACATGCAAATGAGGCTTTTTTTTTTGCTCATCCCATCCGTCAGTTTTTTTATTCTTGGAATGACTCAAAATGACTCAAACTGAGTCGTAATGGGTTTAAGAAGTGACCCCTCCTACCTAAAACCCGCAGACCTCGGAAGATAGTTTTAGGCCTACTGGAAATTATATTAATGGGTCTAATGCCATGGAAATTCTAGTGGGAAACATAAATTTCCATTTTATCACTTCCATTCGGGGGAGGGGGGGGAGCAGGTGCGACCGGATTTACCTGCCGTTTTCTTTGATCCGATTTGGTATTTTGTATTTTTTGTTTTAAAAAAGTGAGACCAACGAGGGCATCTTAGCCAGTAGGAGGGGAGGGGATCTTGCGTTGATAGTGATAAAGTTGAGTGAAATTTTGTGAAAACGACTCAGAATACAGATGAGACTTATGGGAGTAGAGATCATAGAAGGGTACGCAGCTCTCCTGAGGAACTCCGATACATATTTTACTTGTCCTCTCTGAGTTTTGGTAGAGATGTCCCGTTAATCTTTGTTTTTGTTTTTCAAAATAAATATGACGTCACTAATTATAAAACAGGGCGTCCCAAAAGGAATGGTCCAAAAAATATATTTTAATAACTTTTTACCAAAGCTATATAATAAAATAGTATAGAGTATAAAAAAACTAATATTATTTTATTATTTTAATATCTACTTGTAGCTTTAGTAAAAATATAATTAATATTTCTTTGGGGATCACTTTCTTTGGGACTAGCATGATTCTTTTATTTGTATGATAATCTTTTTTTTTATTACTATCTAACCCGAACCATTAACTCCGCCTGACAAAGATGCATAAGATAAATGAAGTTCTATATCCCGCAATGGCTATAGCGGTAATACAAGCTATTTAATTTTTATATTGGGTGCCAATGTTATCTTAGCTCGCCCGTGTAGGAAAGCATTCTTTTGTATTAGCCACAGCCCTTAAAAACACAAATTTCTCTCAATCTTTCTCTATCCACGTCTCTGCATAATATCAACCGACATCCACTATAATGAACAGATTAGTGTTAATAATCCGATAAATTGACCTACGTAACAGCAAAATATCTCTGTTTAATTAGCTTCATCGATCTCATTGACATTAGTTCGTCTAGAATGAAACAAACCATAACAATCAGCCCGAGAAGACATTAAATTGTTCAAAAAAACTTACCCATAGTAAAAATTCGGATTAATACATCAACCAGAGCATTGGAGAACTTCTCAATAAATAAAACTACACAATGAAGCGATATTTATCCATTTCCAAGGCTAAATTGCAATGTCAAGATAGAAAGATTGCTTTAACATACGAGGGGCGGTCAATAAGTTTTGCAAATCTGTAGGGCAAAACAGAGGAAGGGGGATGGCTGTTTGTGGGAGTGTTAGGACCTGCAGCCGCACCCTCCTGCCTCGTCTATTTAATAAGCAGTAGCTGATCGCAGATCGTCGTCAGTCATAAATTTTTCAACAATGGAGAAGGTTGAGCACCGCGCAGTGATAAAATTTTTGACCAAGGAAGGCAAGAATGCAAAAGAGATCCATGAACGCATGGTTGCAGTGTACACCAACACCGCCCCTTCATATGCAACCATTGCTCGCTGGAATATGGAGTTCCACCATGGTCGTGAGTCCTTTAAAGATGAACCCCGTCCAGGACGCCCGTCAGACGCGACCAACGAGGACAATGTGGTCCGTGTGGAGAGGATGATCCTCGAAAATCGACGGGTGAAGGTCGAAGAAATCGAGCGAGAACTTGGAATATCACATGGAAGTGTCATCCACATCATCCATGACAATTTGGCCATGACCACGGTCTCTGCCTGTTGGGTCCCTAGAAACCTCACGACCCATGATCGACTTCAACGTCGTCAAAGTCCACAAGGCCAGAGTTGTACAAGCTGCCCTGTGCAAGTGCGGATTCGAGGAGCTCAACCATCCCCCCTACAGTCCAGATCTGGCCCCTATCGACTACTTTTGAACAATTCTATTTTCGATCAATTGTTTTTGAACAATGGTTTGCGAATAATTATTTTTCGAACAATTGATACCAAAACATTTAAAGCACCTAGAGATATGAAATGAAGAATACTATTGCATTTTCTAGAGCTACTCGTACATACCTATATATATAAGTACCGTAGGATCATAAAATTTATAGTCTAATGCCACGTCTAGGTCTACTGGTCCAAACCTGGTTTCTTTAACGAGAAAACCCATTTGATAACGTTTGTAACATGCTTCCCTTTTCCAATTCCTCCTTTACAGGGAATGAATATAGTTCTTTGATGCGTTCAAGAGTTCTAGGCAATTGAAATCAAGGCTCTTTTGCACTCTCGCCAACATTCGCATGCACTCCATTGAGAAGAGTAGGAAAGATCTTACCGAAAGCCATCTGAAGAAGAACTACAGAACACTACGCTACAAAAGATCCCTGAATTCATTTGCTTAGGCTGGACGGCCGAATATTCGACTCATACGCTCTGTTGCTACCTACAGATACAGCATTTTTACTTGCTTAGTAACGGAATTTGAGCACCGCCTACATAGAAAGAGCCAATGCTGGAAGTCTGTTGGTGAATTTCGCTTCACCCTTCAAAAATCGATAATACTTTTTCATCGAGAATTCATTATTCAATGAGGGCTTAAGCACCTTACTTCTCTCGTCCATCGCCCTACGTGCGAACCTGCTCGGATGTCTGCCATTCATTGATTTCATCTTGGACTGACATAATTAAGGACTTATGTGAAAACTGGTTTGAGAACTAGCCCACAGCGGAAGCATAAGTCAGAAATTATCTCGAAACTAGGGCATAACTGTGAGTCCCGGACGGAGGAGAGATCCTCATCGCCCGGAAGACCCGGCCAGAATCATAGAGGGAAGCAACACCCGTATCTATGTAGTTGGATGCAGTTATGGCGTAAGTACCCAAAAGGGGGTGGCAAAACTTAAGCGGCCGTCGATTCAACGCTACTGCATCAAGTCCACCATAATTCACCCCTCCTGAGGTTCCCACTCGAGATTCATCCCATCCATCCATCACACATCATCCTGGCAGCAAACGAGCGGGGGACCAACTGGAAAATGGACAGGGGCGTTTTATCACCATTTCTTTGGACTCATACACCAACCTACCTGCACTAGCCGCTACCTCCTTCACAACCTCATAACTTTCTTTTTCACTCCAAATACCATAATTACACTTTGGTTTCAGAAAAGAAGAAATCACAAGAGGAATTAGTAGAAGGACGTGGAAGACTATAGAGACCCTCACTAAGAGGGTCCCCCTCAGAACCATACAAATACAAAAGGCCCCGGAAAAGAGAAAACTTTGTGAAACCCTCTCCCTTAAACACAAGGTGGCACTGGTGAAACTTCAATCAGTTTCACTAGGTTTCGTTGCCATATGTGCAGAGACAAAAGATGTGGACCGGCTCCTGTCTGAAGAATGAGCTACCACACTAAAATGCATCGGACTCGAGACAAAGACCCTCCCCCTCATCAAGTGGCAGCGAACCGCAGTGTCATTTGCCGCAAAGTGGAGAGTTGGGTCGGTGAAAACTAGACCGAAGACCTGAAAGAGGAGATTCAGAGGAGCAACCCGTGGACGAAAGTAGGGGAAATAAAAATCCATAAACACAGCCACGTGTTCAAAATAACTTTCTCCACCACCGACATGGCCAGAAAAGCGACAACGGGCGGAATCCTGGTTTTTAATATGAGAATCCCAGGAGAAAACATCCAACAAGAGAAATTCAATAGCATACAAATGTGCTTTGTATGCTATAAACTCGAGAACCACACAACGACGACATGCCCGGACAAAATCAAACTGCGATAGTCTCGAACACGAAGCAACTCCCAAAGATTTTTGGAAAAGATCAGAAATCTCAAAGGATCGACTGGGAAGAAGAAGATTGAGTTGCAAAAAGAAGATGGAAACATCGAAACGGAAGAAGTAAGAATTGAAGAAATATTCCGAAGTTATTGGGAAAAAATCTTAAGTATAACTGAGGAGGAAAACGAAGACTATGACCTAGAGTTTGAAAGCAACATCATAGACGAGCTTAACGAACAAATACACAAGACGCACCCTCACCACCAGGTGGATCGACAGCGCGACGGAGACGCCAAGATTACCGAAGAAGAACTGCTCGGCGCTCTCCGCTCATTCCGACAAAAAGCCCCAGGAAAATCGTGGTTTAAAAAATTAAACTTTGAAAAGGCACCAGCTAATGTCATCGAAGGGATGAGAAGGATATATAACGCTTGTCTGAAAACGGGATACTTTCCATATGCTTATAAAACGGCTAAGATGATTTTATTGTCTAAGCACGAAAAGGACCCAACGTTGAAGGAGAGCTACCGGCCAACTTCACTTCTAGAATTTGGCGGGAAGCTCTTCGAGAAGATCCTCAACCGAAGACTGGTGTCTCACCTGGAAGAAAACTCCCTCTTCAACCCACATCAATTGGGGTTTAAGAGGAAGCGAGTACGGAGATGGTGATTAATGTCATCACGGAAAAGCTAGCCCAAGCAAAACGGGAAAAAAAGTTATGTGGACATTGTTTGTCGGGATGTATCAAAGGCGTTTGATAAGGTGTGGCAACGGAAAATGCAGTACAAGATCTTACGACTGAGCCTAAGTGAAAACTTAAAAAGAACTCTATGTGACTATGTCATGGAGAGAGTGGCGTACATCAGTTTAGGGTGCACGGGTGGTCCAAAGTTTCCGCTCACTGCGGGCCTCCCGCAGGTGGCGAGGTGCCTATCCCCCACTCTCTACATGATTTCACCAAAGATAATTACTTGTCCATGGAGAAATGCGCTTTGGCAAGCTCGTATGGCAGCAGCAGAAATTGAAAACCTTAACACCTACGAGGCACAGTGGAAGATCCGCACCAACCAGGAAAAGTTCAAAGTAGTCCCCATAGGCAGGAGACTACTTTACGACGTCAGGGTGGGGGATAAATGTTATCCCTACACCAGGAAGTGCAATGTACTCGGAATGAAGATTACTTCAACCGGGTACAAGAAGCACGCCCACTGCTGCATTTAAAATTCTATACATATTAAGAAATCTTCGTGAAAGCAATAAAAAAATATCTACAATGCACTTGTAAGATCAACGCTGCTATACCTCGCTTCCGCCCCTCATGTGTCTCAAAGACACAAAAGAGGAAACTATAAGTGGTGCAGAATAAATGTATGCACCTAATTACAGTTACATACAGACGAGAGAGAAGCGGCCAGGAAGAGCTGCACCGGGAGGCGGGGATAAGTTCCATTAACGTTGTCATAGAAGAACGGACAAGGCATATGCAGGAAATAGTTAATCGAGAAGTGGACGATGCTATTGTCCAATTGATTAACCAGAACAGAAGAGGCATAAGTCGTGCCAGATTTCCGAGCTCCGCTGGGCTTTTAGCTGGCGGAGAAGAAGTGCCGTTCTGCACATGAAAATAAGAATGTTTTTACCCAGATCAAAGAAACCGATCAAGAAGAGGATCACCCACTTATGAAACCTCACCGATGAAGACCTCAAAAATACTGAAGAAGACATCCAAGAAAAAAACAAAAGACACGATTTACACTCACTACATAATATACCAAAAACAAAGAAACTAAGCAAAACACTAAAGTGATTAATATCATTTATTACCACAACAGCAAATGCGCATATCATACCCAAGAACATTAGTTCTTTTGAAAACAAATGGCTTGAACGCCATATTATATAAACTAACTCAAAGACAACAAAGGAACCTCAAAACGAAAAATATTTAAAAGCCTGATCACCAGGCTCTTAGCATCTCTTTGCGCCCCACCACACTTCTTTCTCTCTTCACCACTTGTCTATTTTCCGCTATCTGTCCCCACACCCTTTCTTTATCCCCTACCCACACCTACACTTTTACATCAAATTCTATTTGCTTAGAGTGAACGCAGGCAGCAACTCTATCGGTTCCAGGTAAAAGAGGAATTGGAAAAGGGAAGCAGATAAAAAAACGTCAAAAAACTCCGCTTCTCTTTGCAGAAACCAGTTTTTAAAAAGAAGAGACTATTTACGTTGTACTAATTCACCCACTCTCTCTCTCATACCATCATTCTGACTTAAGTCCAAGAAACTATGTTGTTGTTTATTAATTTAAAGCGAAAAGCTTCGAGGAGATCTTAAAGAAAAATTGGGAGCGAGAACACGTAATCCTCCAGTCGTCAGCTGCAGCATGATTTTCTATGCTACCCCTAACACCCCTTTACATTCTAATACTGAAAAAGGTAATCAATTCATATTCTACAACATACTTTATTATGTTTACATACCTACTGATAGAGACTTATATACATGCGTACCAAAGATTCGTGAAATTTACTGCAATGTTAGAGCTAGGGCTACGGGTACACACCACTCTATGTGTACCAACGATTTCTGCAAATTATCCTCATGTTATTTAATTATTATGTGAAGATATATGGGAAAATATCGACCAACAAACCATTATAATATACAGATTTGTGTTGCTAGTTCGAGGATTTTCCACCTATTTTTACTTCCTCTACTTACATCACTTACTTTAAGATGTCCTCGATGGTTTTAGCTTTAAATTAATAAACAACAACATAGGTTCTTGGAGTGAAATCAGTATGATGGTATGAAAGGGTGAGTGAATTAGTAAAAACTGGTTTCTGCAAAGAGAAACCCAGTTTGGCGACGTTTTTCCCATGGTCTCCATGCTCAATTGCTCCTTTACCGGCAAACGATAGAACTGTTGCCTGCGTTCAGAGTCCAGGAGTTCTAAGCAGCTGAACTTAGGGATCTTTTGAAGTGTGGAGTTCTGAAGTTCTTCTGCAGGTGGCCTTTGGTAAGAAGATCTTTCCTACTCAAAAAAGCAGCGCATACGAATGTTGGCGAGAGTGAAACTGGTCTCCAGTGGCAATGCAGTAAAGTTGCAAGAAATCATTGGTACACGAGTAGATAGATTTAGACCAGAAGAGTGCGAAAGTAATACGAAGGACATAAGAATAGGAAGAAGAAGGATAACAAAAACGTCAAAATCGTGTCTTTTACTACTAAAAAAAGAAACCGTCTTTCAAAAATTGGAACTAAACTTTTTAAAAAACCGATTTTGATAATTACAAATAAGAACCTCTAGTCAATCCTATAAGAGCAGGGGGTTTTTTATTAACATGTGTGAAACTTGTTTTCATCGTGTTTTGCTCGCGTTTGGCTAACCGATAACTCGATTCTATTTATACATCGCTTCATTCCTCATAGGCCTAACGGGTCATCCGGGAATCTCTCACTTGTAATTGACTCTATCCTCATCCTTGAGACTAATCTAAGTTTGTGCCCACGTGGGATTCCTAAAGTCACACATGCAGCCTTTCTCGTGTACACCCCTGTGAAGGTTATTAGCCCTTCCGCCATTTCCCGGAAGCAGTCGTTGTTGGCTTGATGTAACTACACTTTATTATTACTAAGGTCTCGATAGGAACTTTTTATATTAATTTTCTCTTGATGATTTTAGATATGTCCCTTTAATACATTTTCACTCCCACAAACTTCACTTTCTCATGAGCCTCTTTTAAATATCCAATGGGGATGACCTCGTTATTTTGTGTATCTTATTATTACCCCCTCCCCCAAATAATTACCCAGTTTGGTGGCGTTTTTCCTTGACTTCCTTTTCCAATTTCTCCTTTACTGGGAACCGATAAAGCTGTTGACTGCGTTCAGAGTCCAGGAGTTCTAGGCAACTGAACTCTGAGATCTTATAAAGTGAATAATTATCCCTGTGTTGTTTGCCTCATTTTTCTTTCATAACAAAATCTATTTCATGCCTTGTTATGCGTCTTCTCTCTCTCATTTTGCCTCTCTCGCACCTCCATTAGAATATTTCGTGGTATCCCCCTCTCGAGAGTATAATCCATTCTCCCTGAAGTGGCACTCCTGACATTTTGGTGGCACTAATTGGGAAAACCTCCGAAATTGACTCTTGTTTACTTGTTTCCAAGAAGGTCCGGTAAATCGAAGCCATTTTCTCGCGTCATTTTTAACATGTTTTTCCCGCCAAAATTTGGCGATTGTGTTTCATGGGATGTTGATGTCTGTGTTCCTAGGACTTGAATAATTGGTGCCTGTCTCTTGTAATTATACACTCTTGATCTGACAGCAAAGGAAGCCTTGGTTTAAGGTGCCAACCTCAGAAGAGTTAAGTGGGCCTCCTAATTAAAACCTTAAACTACACATTTTACTACAGGGAATGTATCTCCCACAAGACCTCCCTTGGCCTCACTTTACCATTTGTACCACGAAACCCATTCCAAAACATTTGAATCCAGGTTTCAATCTTTTTAATATTGATAAAATTATATGTAAACATTTTTTCGACAACAGCTAACAAGGAGTAACAAGGAAAGAAAGTACCCTAAAAGACCTTACGGTCCATTCAAAGAGGGTACCTTTGGACTAGCAGTCTAGCGGGCACATCTCTGCCCAAATGCTTTACGTCTTAAACGGCTACTTTTCAAGACCCTGTCTAGTCTTGACTTGAACTGGTCAACAGATTCACTTTTGACAACTTCCACTGGAAATGCGTTCCAACTAGCGCAGATACTTTAGGTGAAAAATTTCCACACAGATCGCGATTGTAAAGCTTCAGTTCGATTTTAAAAGCCGTCATTTCTTGTTCTGCTCCCACCAAGTGTGAAAATATCCCTGTAGTCAACATTGTCGAACCCTCGAATATTTTGAAAACTTCGATGAGCTGACCACGCAGTCTACGGGTTTCCAACGAGAACATATCTAATTCCCTTAATCTAACTTCATAACTTTTATGTCTGATAGAAGGAATCAGTTTGGTTGCCCTGGTTTGCACGCGTTGCAATCTCGCGATGTCCTTTCGAAAGTTCATTAATAAAAGAATTAATGGCTATTTTTAATGTTTCAAAATAGAGTCCAAATTTATATCGAATTCAAAGCTTCGCCCACAGATCATTAATGGGTCGCTCAAGATATCAAGTTAATAGCACAAAATTATAATGATACAAAGACCTTGTGATAATAATGAAGTCGCCTCTATTTTAAGCGAGTAAACGGCTTTAATAATTTTTGTTCTCTCTCTCATTCTCGCTCTCTTCGCTCTCTTTCTCTCTCCCCCTCTCTCTCTTTCTCTTTATATATATATATATATATATATATATTGTCGTAGAATGGACTCTCGACGATATACCATATATGACTATTCGTTGAGGGAACTTATTTAATTATCTTTAGAGTGCGTGGTTGTCAGGGTTTACCGATATCATTTATCTTAGATATGCTTAAGAAGTGGAACTGAGCTCAAGGATAATAATATGGCTATCATTAATAAAATAGAGTTTTAGTAATAAAAACTATCAACAATACACAAAACGGAAAATATTGACATAAACAGAGAATGGAAAGGGTCGTGGGAAATCTAGCTAATCCGAGGATTAAGAGAGATATATAAGGTAAAACAAATATAAATTAAAGGGATGGGATGGTTTTCTAAACCATTTAAAGCACAGGATAGAGTTGACAAAAGGGTTAAATACTCAAAGGTAACGTTCGGCTTACGTAATTCTACTTGTTGTGCAGAGGAAGGCGACGTGAAGAATTTTTCGGTCCGCTGACGAGTTGCAGCCGAAGGTAGGGGGGGGGGGATTAAATGATCCTGACGTGGCGTCTTGGGAATGAGAACCGATTCTTGACGAACGGGCTTGAAGAACAATGTCAGTTCTACGTTGTTCTCTTCTGAACAACAAGGGGGAAGGGTGAGAAACGTTTCTTGGCAAACGGGCTGGAAGAACAATGGCTGTTCTACGTTGTTCTCTTCTGAACAACAAGGAAGGGCGGTGAGAACGGTTTCTTGTCAACGGGCTCAAAAAAACAATGGCTGTTCTAACGTTGTTCTTTTTCTGAACAACAGAGGAAGACTTGTGGACTTGGCGTCACGAAAGCTCGAACCTTGGCCCTCAAGGGATATTTTCCTTCTTCTGGACAAGTAAGGGTGGATCTCGAGGTCAAGGACCCTTGGCGCACAAGGTTAGAGTGGATCGTAGTGATGTTTCGCGAAGAAAATCTGGATCTCGAATCTGATTTTACTGGTAAAGTTTCCATATAAATATTCGGGACATCCCCTTGGCGTAGGGGACAATGGAGTGGGGCCCCTGAGGGAATGCACAGCCGCGCCTGAGAACAATACCTTATCTGCCCATAAGCCTAACTCAATCTGGCGAGGGTGGCGCATGGGGCGACGGGGGAAGATAAACCTCCTTGTTTAAACATTGACTCAGGTGGCGGCGATAATGCGCCCGGCTTCAAAGCGAAGATGCACGTGGGTAGCATCGTGTTTTTAAATAACATGTGATAGTGGTTGAAATTAAGCGGCCTCAACCCGTTCTATCACACCCCTCCATTCCGGGGGAAGTTGTCACTTCGAAAAAAAAAAGAGAGAATGGACAACGATAGAGCTCCGTTGTGGGGAACTCGTTTTCTTGTACCGACCATACCTTCATGCACCTAACTAGTATTACCTCAATACATATGATTATTTTGATCTTTTGATTTTTCGGGGAAACTAACCTTTAATACAAATTTAATCAACAAAAGGGGCATGGAGCAACGAAATGACATAAAATTAGTACATATAGGACAAAATAATTTATACGTAATTTCATGGGTACAAATATATATACATACAAAAAAAAATAGACATTGAGCGTTACAAAATTCAGATATAAACATTAACTAATTATCTTACAAGAGAATCTAATTTCAGTCGTACAAGACGGTATATACATACATAAAGATCCTAATCTTACAAATACAATTACTCTACGCTATTCGGTAACGCATTCCTACTGAGTGCGTCAGCGACCTGGTTATCGGAACCTTTTATATAATTTATTTTAAATTGATACTCTTGCAAGAGTAAACTCCAGCGCATAATTCGGCCGTTGGAGTGTCGTACATTCTGAATATATGCTAACGGACGGTGGTCGGTTCCTATCTGAAATTCTTTTCCTATCAAGTACATTTTGAATTTGTCTATAACCCAGATAATTGTTAGAGCTTCCTTCTCTATAGTGGCATATCTCTTTTCGCGTGGTAATAATTGGCGACTAGCATATGCAACTGGATGACTCGTTCCGTCATCCTCGTATTGAAGGAGTACACCTCCAATGCCCTCGTTGCTCGCGTCGGTCTTAATCCCAAAGGATTTTTTGTGGATGGGCAACTTTAAAATGGGGGCAGAAATGACCTTACTCTTGAGCTGATTAAAATGGGAAACAGTGAAATCATTCCAACGTAGACGATCGGGGGAATTCTTTTTTAAAAGGGAGCTGAGGGGCGCCGGAATTGCAGCGAATTTCGGAACAAATCGCCGATAGTAAGAAGCTGATCCTAGAAACGATCTTAATTGCTTCTTAGTATTCGGAAGGGGGGGACCTAACTGGCTTTGTCCTATTTTGAATTCAAGTATTTTATGGTTTCGTGGGCAAAATGGCATTTGCTGGGGCCAATGGTGAGGCCATTTTCGCGCAGTCGCTTGAAAAGAGCTAATAGGGTGGTTAAATGGTGACTCCATTCAAATAGTTCTTGTAGCTGACTCTTTTGATGTGGTGTCAGCTGCGCGTCAATATCCAGGACAGAGGGTTCAGAAGACTCGCCTGGTAGGAAAGGAAGAGGGTAATCGGCATCAGGTTGGATGCACACTGTCTGTATTACATTAAGGGACTCCGCGGGGTAATCTTCTTCAAGCGCCGATGTTTCGTCCAGTGCTACGAAGGTATCTCCATGGGCGCGTTGGGGGTACTTTTTTTTCTTTGGGTCCACGGACAGTCTCCGTGTCCTTGTCTTGGGCCTTATCACCTAAGGGTGTTAGTAATTCACACTCCTTTTGTGCCTTCCTAAAGTCCTGGTTCAGGGTCTCCGAGAATTCGGACGGTATCGGGGTTCTAATGGGGACGGGCTCCGAGGCTTCTTTCTTAGCTCGGCCTCGAGGAAGGGTGGCCTGAGACACAGGGTTGGAACTTACTTAGGGGCTTTGTCCTATAAGCACGGAACAAAATTGTATGGGTGCTGAAATGACTTCAGCCCAGCCATCATAATATTGACACTGCAGGTAACATCTAACGACGGGGAATTGGTTCGCCCGCCCAAGGTAGTCATGTACCACCGCAAATTTTCGTGGTTAGGGTTCACTGGGGGAAGGAGCTCGTCGGACACGATGAAACACGTACATCCTGTGTCACTGACGAGAGTCGATACTCGGTAGATGTTCACGCTGCCCTCCTCAAATTTCAAAGTTCCCGGTGAACTTTTGTCAAAAATAAAATTTACCTGGTGGCCTGACGGAGGGAGAGAAGTTGCTGCTTGGGTCTGCACCACCGGGGAAGCCGGGGTGGCATTAATCTGGTGAACTTGGTGGGCTGGTCCGCTTTTAAGCCCAGAATTTAGGGGGCAATTCCAGCTCATGTGGTTTTCTACACCACAGGTGAAGCATATGATTGGTCGCTTCGAGAAGAGAGATGGAGGAGAAATCTTAACGGGAGGTTTGGAATCCCGTTGTTGGTTTTAGGGAATGAAGTTTTGGGGTTTTACGGGGCCCGGAAACTTCGTCAGCTTTCCTAGGAAGGGGCGCGAATCCTTCCTTCTTTCCTGGTTGGGGGGTTGGTGAGAAGTTCGATTCTTCTTTGGGTATAAATTATGGCTTGTGGCATAGACATCCGCTTCTTCGGTACATTCTTTAAAGGTCTGGCACCGACGATCCTTGACGAAGGCGCGGATCTCCGTCGGGAGAGACGCCAAAAATTGATCCCGCAACACGAAGTCTGTTAAGGACTCGTAGTTAGGATCAACCTTTGAGGATTCTAACCAGAATTTAAAATTCCTCTAAAGAATGTATCCGAATTGACGGAACGTCTGTCCGGGTTTAATACGACCTCCTCGAAATTCTTGGCGGTAAAAATCGGGATTCATATTATGGGCGGCCAATAACTCAGCTTTTAAGGTGCTGTAGTTAATTGTACATTCAGATGGTGAAGATATAAAAATTTCGCGCAATTTACAATTTAACGAGGGAAATAATCTGACTACACTTTCAGCCTCCAGATCCATGTTATTGATTTCTAGGATCTTTTCGAAGTGGGCTCAAAATGCTCCGAAATCCTCTCCATCCCTGAAATTGGAGAGCTTTAGTGAGAGATTGATGGGGGGGGGGGGGGCTTCTGAACGTGAACTGGCTGACTGTATTTCTGCTTCAACACGAGCTAATTCAATCTGATGGTGAAGCTCAGCTTGTCTTTTCCGTTCCTCTCTTTCTCTTTCTTCTCGTTGGATTTCTCTTTCTCTTTCTTCTCTTAACCTTTCTCTTTCGGTTCTTTGCTCCTCTTGAGCGTACTCAATTAATTCTTTCCCGTAAAGTCCCACGGACTCTTCTTGCGCTTTAAAGATTTCGAACTGAGTCATCTTTGCACTTGGGGGCGCAATAGTCAACCAACTAAAATGCCTTGCAACAAGAATTATGCCTTCTAGAGAATTAGCCTACCTAAATATGGGCACTGACCTATTCGTACTTGGTTTCTCGATCTAAATAACCACTGACTATAATCACACAAAAAAAACACAAACAAATTATTATAACAGTTCCTTGAGCTACTCCAGCTTCTTAAGTTTGAAAAAAGGGGATAGCAATCGTTAAAACAAAAGGCAACTACTATACTCTATTATTATAACGAATAACACTATGCTTTACTCGACTAACACCAGTGTTTGCAAAGATATAGCGTTAAACCTTACACATTTGATACCAAATTTAAATAGTATATATATATATATATATATATATATATATATATATATATATATATATATATATATATATATATATATATATATATATGATGTCGTAGAATGGACTCTCGACGATATACCATATATGACTATTCGTTGAGGGAACTTCTTTAATTATCTTTAGAGTGCGTGGATGTCTGGCGGGCCGATATTATGTATCTTCGATATGCTTAAGAAGTTGAACTGAGCTCAGGGATAATAATATGGTTATCATTAATAAATAGAGTTTTATTAATAAAAACTATCAACGATACACAAAACGGAAAATATTGACATAAACAGAGAATGGAAAGGGTCGTGGAAAATCTAGCTAATCCGAAGATTAAGAGAGATTTAAAAATGTAAAACAAATATAAATTAAAGGGATGGGATGGTTCGCTAAACCATTTAAAGCCCAGGATAGAGTGGACAAAAGGGTTAAATACTCAAAGGTAACGTTCGGCTTACGTAATTCTACTTGTTGTGCAGAGAAAGGCGACGTGAAGGAATTTTCAGGCCTCTGGCGAGTTGCAGCCAAAGGAAGGGAAGGGGGATTAAATTATCCTGATGTGACGTCTCGGGAATGAGACCCGTTTCTTGACGGACAGGCTTGAAGAACAATGGCTGTTCTAACGTTATTCTCTTCTGAACAACAGCGGAGGCGGGGGGGGGGGGGGGTGAGAACCTTCTCTTGTCTACGTGCTCAAGGAACAATGGCTGTTCTAAAGTTGTTCTCTTCCTGAACAACAGGGGGGGGGGAGGGTGAGAACCGTCTCTTGTCAACGGGCTCAAAGAACAATGGCTATTCTACGTTGTTCTCTTCTGAACAACAAGGGGGGGGTAAGAACCGTTTCTTGTAAACGGGCTCAAAAGAACAATGGCTGTTCTAACGTTGATCTCTTTCTGAACAACACGGGAAGCCGTGTGGACTTGGCATCACGAACGCTCGAACCTTGGCACTCAAGGGATATTGTCCTTCTCCTGGACAAGTGATGGTGGATCTCGAGGTCAAGGACCCTTGGCGCACAAGGTGAGAGTGGATCGTAGTGATGTTTCGCGAAGAAAATCTGGATCTCGAATCTGATCTTAGTGGTAAAGTGTCCATATAAATAGTCGGGACATCCCCTTGGCGTAGGGGACAATGGAGTGGGGCTTCGAGGGGATTCACAGCTGCGCCTGAGAACAATATCTTATCTGCCTATAAGCCTAACTCAATCTGGCGAGGTCGCGCATGGGGCGAACGGGGGAAGATAAACCTCATTGTTTAAACATTGACTCAGGTGGCGGCGATAATGCGCCCGGCTTCAAAGCGAAGATGCACGTGGGTAGCATCGTGTTTTTAAATGACATGTGATAGTGGTTGAAATTAAGCGGCCTCAACCCGTTCTATCACATATATATATATATATATATATATATATATATATATATATATATATATATATATATATATATATATATATATATGTATTCACCTAGATTTCTTCTACAAAGCTTGAGTCTTATATTCAGTAAGAAGGACAAAACGAAGAAGGCGGGTCCCATCTTTAATTCCAACGTTTCGGGTTATTACAAAACCCATCTTCAGGAGCTAAAAACAAATTCCAAATGAGTAATCTAAGACTAAAAACATAAATAACAGCACAAGTTCAAAGTTAAAAAACACAGATCAGAGAAATTCACAAAAACGACGTTAAAAATATAAAATGAACGTTACGTTAATGAACAAACAAAATAGTGAGGTAAAAAACAGCAAAATATTTGTAAAGAGATACTATCAATTAAGGACAAACAAAGTAAACGTAATATTACAAAATTAAACAATTGAAATGGAAAAATAGAGAATTGGATACAAACAAAAGGTAAAACTAAAATATAGTCACTGAAACATTACCTCACATGGTCGGATCACAATGACGAGTGAAAACAGGAAGGAATTTAATGAATGAATACAGCTTGGTTAAGTTATAAACAGAGGAGAGGATGACGTGTCCTCATTTAAATTTGGGTGGTTGTATTTAATACAGAGTGATTCTTTAATGCGGAGAGATGAAATAGATTTAGCAAATTTTAAGACAGAAAAATCATTTAAGGATACGTCTGTTTTACACTCAATAGCATGTTTCCTTATGGAAGAAAACTCTTTGTTAGTTAATGTTTTACCGGTTCTATGGCTAATTCCCATGTGATAACAAAAACGCGACTGAAGAGTACGTACTGTGCTTCCTATATAGGTCCCCAACTTACAGCTAGGGCAAATGAATTTATATACAATGCACGAACTAAACGGCGTGGGAATACTGTCCTTAGTTCGTGCATTGTATATAAATTCATTTGCCCTAGCCGTAAGTTGGGGACCTATATAGGAAGCACAGTACGTACTCTTCAGTCGCGTTTTTGTTATCACATGGGAATTAGCCATAGAACCGGTAAAACATTAACTAACAAAGAGTTTTCTTCCATAAGGAAACATGATATTGAGTGTAAAACAGACGTATCCTTAAATGATTTTTCTGTCTTAAAATTTGCTAAATCTATTTCATCTCTCCGCATTAAAGAATCACTTTGTATTTAATACAACCACCTAAATTTAAATGAGGACACGTCATCCTTTCCTCTGTTTATAACTTGACCAAGCTGTATTCATTCATTAAATTCCTTCCTGTTTTCACTCGTCATTGTGATCCGACCATGTGAGGTAATGTTTCAGTGACTATATTTTAGTTTTACCTTTTGTTTGTATCCAATTCTCTATTTTTCCATTTCAATTGTTTAATTTTGTAATATTACGTTTACTTTGTTTGTCCTTAATTGATAGTATCTCTTTACATATATTTTGCTGTTTTTTACCTCACTATTTTGTTTGTTCATTAACGTAACGTTCATTTTATATTTTTAACGTCGTTTTTGTGAATTTCTCTGATCTGTGGTTTTTAACTTTGAACTTGTGCTGTTATTTATGTTTTTAGGCTTAGATTACTCATTTAGAATTTGTTTTTAGCTCCTGAAGATGGGTTTTGTAATAACCCGAAACGTTGGAATTAAAGATGGGACCCGCCTTCTTCGTTTTGTCCTTCTTACTGAATATATATATATATATATATATATATATATATATATATATATATATATATATATATATATATATATATATATATATATATGCGGTTAAGGTAATGGCATTATTAGACCTCTGCTCTGCCTCAGGTCCAGCGGGCGATCCTATCCTCCTCGAACTGGAAGACTACACTTAAGGCTGGTGGATGGGCCATCCTTAAGTGTAGCCTTCCAGTTCGAGGAGGATAGGATCGCCCTCTGGACCTGAAGCAGAGCAGTTGTCTAATAATGCCATTACCTTAACCGCATATATATATATATATATATATATATATATATATATATATATATATATATATATGGTCCTCCGTTCCGCAAGTTAACCTGCAGAATCTGCAAAGTTTATACGTAGATGGAGTGAAGACTTCGGGGGCAAGAGCTACAAGGAGCTCACAGATGCCGTTGGTGTCTGTGACTTCTGCAAACTGGATAAGCGCCTGGGTGAGAGCATCGCTCAACTGAGAGAGAAGAACTCCTTCTCCAAAAGAGAGGTGAAGATGCTCAGGCGAGTGCGAATGAGAGAAGGCCTCCGAAGTCCAAAAGCAGGAGTCTTCTGCTGCAGGACTGGCTCAACGAGCCAAAAAGAAGAAAAGAAAGAGGAAGAAGGGAAGGAAGAAAAAAGAGAAATTAGAAAGAGAAGAAGAGAAGAAAAGAAAGTAGAAACAGAAGACTAGGAAGTGGAAACAGAAGAAGAGAAACGAGAAACAGAAGAAGAGAAGACAAAGGAAGACAAGAAAATTAAGAAGAAGAAGAAAAATATAGAGAAAAAAGAGGAAACTGGCAAGTCGCTTCCGAAAGGGATGACTCAGTCGTCTGCAGACAACTGTGCAAGGGTTACTCTTATTGGTGATTCTCAAGCACGGGGTCTGCAGCCCCTGCTAACGGCCCGCCTTCGCACTTGTGTGAAGGTAAGCTGCCTGCCAGGACGGGGTAACCACCATATCAAAGTAGAGGCGGAGAAATCTCAGATTTCTGAGAGCTTAGTCGTCGCTCTGATGTATCAGTGGCAACGACCTCTACCTGAGAGGAGGTAGGGTAGGCCCTACGTATATAATCCTCCTCACAGTCATGGGCGCCGTGGAAGACCGTGGGTTGAAAACCCGCATGCGTGTTATGGTTAGGATGCTCCCAAGGAGAGGTCCAACACGGACCGCTCACTCGAGGAACGTTTCTTTGAACCGGTGCATGGCAGATTTGTGTACGACAGAGGGGGTCTTTTGGGGGGGACCCGTACAGCGCCTCTTATGGTAGGAAAGATCTCTACCAGAGGGATGGGGTACATCTTTCCTTTAAAGGAAAGGCCTTTCTGTCGAACATGATCCAGGATGTCGTAGAGAGGACCCAAAGGAGTATCTGGCCCATAGTTAAGGCGTACGTGCGCCAGTACGCCGCGTCATTCTTGGTATGACCTTTTCGGAAGTCGCTAAGAGGAGTGCCACCGCGTGAACAAACAAGCCGGCAAACGGAAGAGGGTAGGGACTCCTACATTCGGGAAATCCCTGAAAGTTCTTCTGTTCAATGTGAAGTTAATCAGGAACGAGTTTCTTGAACTCCGTAGCCTTGTTGCGACGGAAGAACCCGAGATAGTGGCCATAACGGAGTCATGGGTAAAAACCTCAAACCGAAATTTTGAGGGAGAATTCATGATTGCTGGCTACCAACTCTTTCTAAAAGATAGGCTAGACAGAGAGGATGGCTGTGTGATGTTGTATGTTAGGGATACAGTCAAAACGACGAACTTCCAAATTATATCTGACTACGAGCTCCTAGGTGTAGACCTAGAGATAGGTCCTGCCAGATACAGGACCTTGCTGCTTTATAGACCCCCTGCCCAACTCGTTGAAAAGGACAAGGAGCTGACCGGCTCCTGGGTGAACTTGTTGAAGACAGTGTGTACCCTCATGGAAGACTTAAACACCCAAATTGATTGGGAAACCAGAGAACCCTGTCGCGCGAACGCACTGCTCCTGGAGTTCGCAAAGTGCTGAAAGAAGTGCGCGATAAAGTGTCACAATATCTAGGCACAATCTTCAACATATCAATCCGGACCGGATGCGTTCCTGGAGACTGGCGTGAGGCGGAGGTGACTCCCATCTTCAAGAAAGGAGACTTTATCCAACCGTCGACCTACCGACCTATTAGGTTAACTTCGATAGTTGGTAAACTCATGGAAAGCATGATGGTGGACAAAATAACGTTATATTTAGAGTCGAACCTGCTACTGAAGAGCTCCCAGCACGGTTTCAGAAGGCGCCGGTCATGCCTAACGAACCTTGTGGAATTCTTCCACTTCGTTTTCACTGAGCATGATCGAGATAAAGCGGTGGATGTTGTGTACGTTGAGTTTCAAAAAGCCTTTGATAAGGTGCCACATCGCCGCCTTCTCCGCAAAGTGCGTGCACTGGGTATAGATAGAAAGGTAGCAGGTTGGATTGAAAACTGGCTAAGAGGCAGGCGGCAACGGCTGGTGCTGAATGGACAGGGTTCTAAGTGGGTGCCCGTTATCAGCGGTGTACTTCAAGGTTCTGTCCTCGGACCACTATTTTTCATCATCTATGTTAACGACATGGATGGTGAAACGGTTGCGAAGATTTCTAAATTTGCCGACAATACCAAGCTTAGGATGAGCGTTGCAAAGGAAAGAAATACTACACGCCTACAATAAGATCTCCGGAAGATTGGGGAGTGGTTGAACACGTGTCAAATGCCTTTTAACGTGAACAAATGCAAAGTAATGCATATCGGCCACCGAAGCCTTTAATCACGATATATCCTTAAGAGCACTGCTCTCGAACACACTGATACCGAGAAGGACTTGAGTTTAACAATCACTAGTGACCTCAAGTTCTCGAAACAGTGCATAGAGGCGGAGAAAAAGGCCCAAAGGATGTTAGGCTATATAAAGCGACAGTTTGGTTATTGAAACAGGAAAGAGTACTCTGTTTGTACAATTCACTTGCCCGACTGACAGTAATTCTGTTGATCAGTTCAAGTTGAGACTGGACAAAGTGTTGAAAAGTGGCCGTTTGGGCACGTAATCTGTTGAGCAGAACTGTGCCTGCTCGACTGCTAGTCCAAAGGTACCCTCTCTGAATGGACTGTAAGTCTTCTAGGGTACTTCTTATCCTTGTAGCTCCTTGTTGCCCTCTCTCTCTCTCTCTCTCTCTCTTAGTGTCCTTCCCCAACCCTGAGGAAGGACATTGAACGGCTGGAGAGGGTACAGGCCAGAGTTACAAAACTGATCCCCTCCCTTAAGAGGCCAGCTTATTAAAACTTTTAATATAAGGCGAGGAGTTGAAAACGTAGATCACAGGAGACAGTCCACGTTGAACTCAAATGCTACACATAACCAAAGGTTACAAACTTCTTCTTTTACAAAATCTGCGGAACGTAGAACCGACCAACCGCCAGAAGTGGTGAACAGTTCGTCAGTCGAACATTTCAAATCTCGGCTCGACACGATAATCCACACCCTGACCTAGATGGTACCACCTTAGTATAGATTATAGATCTGAGTAAATTAGATAGGTTTCAAATTTTTTTAGAAAAATTGCCTATTTATGTTCTTTTGTTTCAGCACATTCAGGTATTGTTTTAGTTTTCTGACCCACAAATGCGGGAAAAAAAGATGTGTGGGGAGAGCCTTCATCTATGTTATACTTTATCTTATGCTATAGATTAGGGCCTTCCCAAAATAGTCCCTCTACGGTATGGTCAGCAATATCCTTTAAGGTACTACTATTCCTTGTGACTCTCTCTCTTTCTCTCTCTCTCTCTCTCTCTCTCTCTCTCTCTCTCACACTCTCTCTTTCTCTTTCTCTCTCTCAGTAAAGAACTTTGCCATTGCCTTTGCTTTGTGACAAGGTGCGCCATCAGGCTGAAAAATACAGTTATCATCCTAAAATTGCTCATGAAATGTTGGGGAAATGGGCTGATAGGTGCCTGTTTTGGTGCCATTTTGAGTTCATAGAGGTGTTTTTTTAGTAGAATGGTTAATGTTCCAGTACCCTTAGGTGAGAAGCAGCCCCAGACATTGGAAGTGTCGGGATGCTTCACCGTAGGCAAGACACAAGACTAGTGAAAACTGTCTCTTTTTCTGATAACGAGGGATCCTCCAGAAACTTTAATCTAACGAAAGAGAGGTTCAGAGATTACCACTTTGCCCGTCTCCAACAGTCCATTCTATATATTTTCTACAAAATTGGAGCATTTCTCGACCTGAGACGTTTGTTGAAAAATGTCCACCTCACTGTGCGCGCTGAAGGATTCATCCACACCTGCTTCTTTCTGGAGGCAACCAGATCTTGAGCTGGGTTCTTCCTAGGGGATGATCTTTACGTTCAATTGAAGCCCTTGGGCGTTCAGAAGACTTTTTTACAGGAGTTTAACCAGTCTCAATAACATCATTAATGGTCATAAAGATGATGCTCCTTAATGGAATACCTTTAGCAGCTATCCCATTTATTTATACAAACAAATATTATTAATATATTATAATTACACATTGTAGAATAATAAGATCGAAGGGCGACCATGTGCCCTTCTGTACCGACGTGGTCTCGAGCTCACCGCATGTAGCGAGACTGATCTACGGCGAGGATGCGGTCCACGCCATTTTATTGCACCCCAGCTGCATTTACTTAGGGCCACATTCTTCTCGTCTCGCGTGTCCTCACAGCCATCTTCTTGCCATCTGGCATAGATAAAAACTCGTCGAACATTCCTCGCCATCTTTATCTCCGTTCCCCGAAGGAGTCGCTGCCTTTCCCCATGATTTCGCGAGTCATGGGGGCTCCTGCCAGGCCATCTTAACCACCAGCGAGTGCCTATATAATCCCCCGACTCAGTTTAGCGTGTAGCACTCCAGGACTTTACCGCCTATCACCGCGTACGAGCAAAGGACACGCACACTCGTCACGATTGGAGACACCTGTGATTTCGATTCAAGGACGAAGGCTAAACGACATCCGTGAACTCTGCCATAGTCAATCGGCGAGTATTGGACGAGAAATTCCATCTCCGAAGGCCAAACTGCGTGTGCTCCCTCTTCTGCCCCGTGAGGTAACCCAGCTTCCCTATTACAGTCATCGAATCCTGCCCGGCCCTTGCCTTCAACGAACACGTAAGTAGTTGCAATCGTTGACGCCTACATATTATTCTATAATCTGGTCTACCCAAATCGTCCCATCCTTTGTGTGTGAACCCCGGATTAAAATCCCCTTTTTAATCACCGACCTGAACCCGATCACTAATCTCATATTTATCCCTCCTGTGTCTCGTGCTGACAGTTAATTTTCGCATGTACGATCATTCCCTTTAAACCCTGTACCTGTACTTAGTTCAACTTTATTTATTTGTTAGTAAAGATATATTTTTGTTGTCCTTTTCTTGCAACCAAAAGTGAGTACTAGCTACTTGTTAATCTTTGGCCAACTTGCACTCTAAATTATTTGCTTTAAAAGAATCCCACAATTAAAAAGTACACCATCTCCATTGAATTTTTAACTATTTCCCGTTCACGAACCGGTTAAGGCTGGATCTTGAACCAACTTCGACGCAAACCCCAAAAGGCTATATATGTATATAGAGAGAGATAGAGATAGATAGAGAGATTCTGGCCATTCCACGACACACATCAACACTAATTTAACTAATATTTGCCATTATTTTACCTTTTTGATCGAATGGTAAAACTCTAGGGACTGAAACTCACCTCCTACAGGAACATCACCCGTGCACTATTTTGAAAAAGACTATGCGATGGAATGCATTGTTTTTTCTTATTATTTTTGAAAAGCTCACTTTTTAATAAACCGGCAATAATTTCAATATTTGAATAATTATTCCTATCACGTAAATTTTTAAAACTAATGAAAAAAAAATATATTATTCTCGAAACTTATGGTCATCACTGTACATCAGTTCACAAACTTTTTTATCAGAGCCCTAGGTCAAAATTATTAATCACAAACTCCCACGAGTAATAAGCTCTGAATATATTTCTAATTATTTTTTATATATTTACCTAAATGTAGCCAATTGGGATTTTCCACGAATACTGAAATAACTTAAATAATTCTCACCGCATCTCTAATGGGAAAGATCCATGGGGTTTGAAGAGGAGATTTGATTTGAGAAGTTACTTGTAGTCTCAGATTATATTAAAAATCTAGTCGATTTGGCTGAGTTAAAATACTGATAGCATGTCTAAACCCGGCTTTGACCTTATATGAGGTCGCAAAGTTCATTATTAAAAACAACTGTTTTTTTTTATAAATTTGCGGTAGTTTTCAACATTTACTCAGTACAGTAATTTAATTTCTAGCTACATGATCTAAATTTATCTGGCTGCACTTTATTTCTTTCTACTGGTGTTAAAAGTACCAAATTTGTTACAAATGGGCCACCTTGGCATATCTGTTTACAAAGGTCACAGAGCTAGGCATTAATCTAACAGCCCAGATTAAAAAAATGTTAAGGGCCCATGGTTAATATACGTTCTTTGGGTAATCTCACTGATACCCAGGGGTACCTGGCGACCACTTTGGAAACCCATGCAGTAAATCGACTCCACCGCATGTACTGATCACCTGATAATCCACACGTTAATGTGGGTAAGCCTGTTTATTTACCCTGATAAACAGTATGATTGATCAGCCAGAGTTTTGGTTTGGGCATTTTCTTTAATGGTTTAATGGGACACACCTGTAGCACGCCTTTTCGAGACGTTGTAGAGGGAAATTACAGCTGCACTTCGGTAGCTGTTTGAAAACTACAAATTTTAGTTTCAACAAGATGGAATTCCCCTCAAAATAATTGTGGTGTTAGAATTTACATTTACCCAAATTAGTAATGCCACATTTTTCAAAAAAATTCAGACAAAAAGTAAGTTAACTATGAAATATAATTATTTATGTTCTAGAAATCCTCGAATAGTTTTTGGATAATGGCCGCTATGTTTTGCTGTGATGTGTTTAAAAGTACTAATATTTAACATGACAAGTTAGGTTAGGAAATTAATTATAGGGATAAAATAAAAAATAGCAAAATGTTAATTCGAATATTTATGTGATATCGACGGTTAAATATCTATAAACTTAAGCTGAAACATTGTTAATTACACACTATTTAGTAAAATACTAAAAAATTCAAGCATATTAACAAAATATTCTAATATATTAGCAAAATACACATTATTATCTTACATATTTATGAATAATATGATAAGGTCTAATAAGTTTATTTAAATATATTAAATAGTGTATATAATTCCATGAGAGGTACTTTATGCTTTTGGCCAAGGAGGTCTATTTATGATGACTTGAAAAACAGCCCCCCCAAAAAAAAAATTCGATATTTATTTCTAAAGACAGTAAAAAATTCCAGACTTTAACATCTATCAGTTTTGCAAAAGTGGGGTGGGTGTGCATAAACACAGTAAAACTACACCTCCCCTTTCGCACTTTTTATTCTCTCTTAACATATGAACATGTAGAAAAGCCTTTCATAACAATCAGGTGCCATGTGCTGTAGCACCTCGTCTAGTCCTGGTACACACCAGGGTCGAGGACCCCTATCATCCCCCCTCACAAACCTCCTCTATGCACATCTATCATACACAATATCATCCACTTCATCTTAGTTTAACTTTTTTTCTCTCAAACACTCACTCTTTCACTTTTACACGATCTTTCGAACCTCCTCACACCCTGATACTCACTTTCGTATATTCTTTGTACAAGTGTATTTCATTGTTCCAAAATTCGGTTCCTTTTTCAAAATTTTCTCTGGCAAACTTTATGCGGTTTTCAAAGAATGCAGTATCATGGAACTCTCTACTAATAGTTCTTTTACTCACTTTGGTTCCTGATAATTCCCTATCAATTTGTAAATCTATCATAGTAATCAGTGGATTATTCTTTATCTTTTAAGCATGGAACAGCGAGTCCGATCGTTAATCATGCGAGGAGCACCGGCAAAAAGAATCGTTTTTAGTGGCCAAACCGTCAGGCCGTCTGAGTTCATCGAACATGTCCAGAACATCATCAAATACGACCCCCATCTAGTAGAGGATGTCATAGATGCTGACCTTGATGTTAAGCTTCTGATTGAGAGAGTGTCCCTGTAGTGGCCAAAGAGGTTCCAGTACAACTCCAGTCAGTTCTATACAGCCCATGGGACCCAGAATTGGCAAGCCGAAAGTTTTCGCGTTCATAAACTCATATCATGGCGGTTTCCGAACCCCTGGATACTAGTGGTGGAGGGTAGTTGAGAGAGACCAATTTGCTTTGGTTAACAACTAAGCTCATTTTTATCGTTATGTTAAAGTCAATTCTAAAATCAATTTCTTGGAATCACTTGAAAACACTTAGGAAGGTGGGTGTTAATGACTTAAAAAAGTATTCATATTGGTTACAGATAAAACAGAAGCTTTAGGACTGAAAATATTTATATTATATTCGCTGTAAGATTCCTTCTCACGAATGAAAACAAACCAAATTTCCTTAATTTGCTTTGGTTGAGAGACTAAGCTCATTTTTATCGTTATGGTAAAGTCAATTCTAAAAATAACATTCAAAGTTGCGAAAAGTCCTTCACATTCAGAAAAATGTCTGGTTTTTGGTAACAATTCTTAAAAAGGTCTTTTCGGAGTCATCTTTGCAGAGTACGGGATGTATGCGACCAATTATAAAGAATAGTACGTTAATATCATTCACATATTTTGGACTTAGTTAAAATCACTTTACCCATCTCTTTTGGATTCATTTAAGGTTACAACTAGATGATATTCTTCCGCACACTTTAGTTATGTCAAGAGAATGGATGTCCAAACACTTTGGGTAATGAGTCTCAAAGCTTAATTCGAGGAGGACCCCCTAACAATACCCATTTAAACCTCCTGTTTTGTTTTTTTATTTTGGAGTTTTCCAAAATGCCATGTCTTTGCTAACGACCCTATAAACATTGAAAAAAATAATCGGAGAAGAGATCAAATTATCCTCCGATCTAACTGCAAAGACTGTTAATTGTAAAACTTTATTTTGAGGCTCAAAAAATACATAGAAAAAATGTAGGTGATCTTGAACAGGATCTCTAGTTCTAAAAAGTAGTTAGAATTTAGTGATTAAATTTTTAAAAGTTGTGAATAATATAATTATCCATCCCATATATAGTCATCCTATATTTATTGAACCGCATAGTGTGTTATCTTTAATTTTATTTGCTAATTGTCGGTTTTGAAAGAGAAATCCTTCGCGGTTTATTTATCATTCACAACACAATCAATTAAACTTTCTTTTGTCGTTGATTAGATAGTCGTAAATTTAAACCGATAATGAAGAGCATGGCACCCTCCCTCTCCAAGCCCCTCTCTCTGGCGTACCCAATGCTGATTTAAGCACGTAAGAGAATAAATAAAGATAAAGTAGTGATAGTGCAAAGGGGAGGCAAAAAATACCGCGTGTTTTTTATCTCTCGTATAAAGGTCTTCGGGGACGAAACCGGCTGCATTTAACCAGTCGGTTTGCAAAGACCTTTTACCAGTTATATCTAAACTCAATGTATATGTGGTTTTAGAGTGTGCATGCGGTTATGTATAATTGTGAAAAACACATGCAATGCATTCCAACATTTTGGTTTTGTGTGATTGCAAAAACTAACTTCTAACTAGATAACACCGTCCAGTTTCTAGAATAAATTCAAGGGTGTAGAAATCTGTTGACCCCTCCAAAGTGCACTATTATATTCTAAATAATTAATATACATATAGGGATCCATGAGTTCATTTAAATGTGTTTATGCAATTAGTACATATTTCTAAGCTCATTTACGCATTTGTGCTAGATTTTATTGAGCGGACAGAAATATCGATCAATTTCAACAGATTTGAAACTGTTCAGGTTTTTAATGCTTACTTAGTACTTCAGTCTCGATACAATAGTTCGACGACAACTAGTTTTCTTTAGTTATATACAGTGATTGTTAAGAAAATGTAGAGAAATCTTGTTTTTCAAAATGAATACAAAGAAAAATCTAGCTTTAAGTGATAATATCTTCTTAATCAATTTTTTTATTGCTATTAAAATCATCGACCGGAATAAATAAGTGATAACATTTTTTAATGTAAGAGATGCGTGCTGGGGTTTTTTAAGTGTATCTCATTATCGTATTTCGTCCTGCACGTACGATGTAAAACAACATGAAACTGGTTGGAGAGCTTATATCAAATTACCATTGTTGGACCACTTGACATTTAAGCTTAACAAACACATAAACCACTTCTCTCCACACATTTGCCCCACTATAATTTTATCATCATTAATGACAATTCTTCTAACTTGTCCTCTTTTATCCACTATAAAAATTGCATCCCAAAGCTTATGAGGTCTTCAGTTGTGTATTTATTTACGTGCTTGACCTGCAATAGGCGCTACATTGTTCTAACCTCCTTAGAACTACAACTTAAAATATCAAATCGTTCGGAAAATTCCTATATAACTGGCCATCCTATTCATATACAGGAGCACTCTTCTGTACATGACGAATATTATTTTGGCCGAACAGTTATATTTTAATCTCATCTGACCATATAACATTGTTCCAAAAGTCGGTTCCTTTTTCAAAATTTTCTCTGGCAAACTTTATGCGGTTTTCAAAGAATGCAGTATCATGGAACTCTCTACTAATAGTTCTTTTACTCACTTTGGTTCCTGATAATTCCCTATCAATTTGTAAATCTATCATAGTAATCAGTGGATTATTCTTTATCTTTTAAGCATGGAACAGCGAGCCCGATCGTTAATCATGCGAGGAGCACCGGCAAAAAGAATCGTTTTTAGTGGCCAAACCATCAGGACGTCTGAGTTCATCCAACATGTCTAGAACATCATCAAATAAGACCCCCATCTAATAGAGGAGGCCATAGATGCTGACCTGGATGTTAAGCTTCTGATTGAGAGAGTGTCCCTCTAGTGGCCAAAGAGGTTCCAGTAGAACTCAGGTCAGTTCTATATAGCTCATGGGACCCAGAATTGGCAAGTCGAAAATTTTCACGTTCTTAAACCTATATCATGGCTGCTTCCTAACCCCTGGATACTAGTTGTAGAGTATAGTTGAGAGAGACCAATCAATGTGTCCACAATAAACAAGGACTCTTCGAAGACTGCCATAGTGGCCTTTATACCAACCATTAATGAGAACTCTTCGATCCTTGCATGCAGCCGTTTTAGTGAGTGAAATTTCACTATACTGTAAAAACTGTATACCAATTACTAGAGAAATATAGTTTTGTTTTATTAAATATCTTTGTTTTTGCTTAGACCATAATTTGTTCTCAAATACCTGTCGCACTTTGTATGTTAGTACAGAGGCATCTTTTGATGTTTAAATCATTTTTCTTAATCGACTTAACTTTATCAAAAGGTAAAGGAAAGAGTTACGGGTTGGTGTACTGCGTTTGTGCCGAACGCTAGTTGTATCAAGCGTTTGGTAAATATTCCATGTCCTTATTTTACCCTATTTTTCCTTTTTTGTATCCAGCTCCAATTTTCCTATCTCGAAAATTTTTGTTTCTCATTTGTCCTAGTGAATTTCTAAAATAATTACTCCGTTTTTCCTGCCGTCAGAGAGTAAAATTAGTGTTAAATAAGCTACTATATGCTACATAGGCCATGTTAGCATGGATTATGTCTGGCAAAAGAGAGTAAAGATTGAAAGCACACCTCCACAAGCAAAGAATGCTAGATAAGGAAGTAGCCGCATTGCAGACAAGCCTGCCTTTCAGTTTTAAAGTTCGAGAGCGAGGCAGCCATTACACAAATACCAATAGTAAATTACTAGTTTTTGAACTGAACTTTCGTTACTCAACACACTCGAAACAGAAAATTCAATGGAAAACGTCACCTTGGTGGGGGTAGGACCTTACTCTACCCTCATAGAAATACTAACCACTCTGTGATAGAACGGGTTGTGGCCGCGTTAATTTCAACCCCTATCACATTGTTATTTAAAACCACGATGCTCCCACGTGCATCTTCGCTTTGAAGCTTGGCGCCTTATCGCAGCCACCTGAGTCAATGTTTAAACAAGAAGGTTTATCTTCCCCCCGTTCGCCCCCATACGCCGACCTCGCCAGATTGAGTTAGGCTTATGGGCAGATAAGGCATTGTTCCCAGGCTCGGCTGCGCATTCCCTTGAAGCTCCCACTCCATTGTCCCCCCACGCCAAGGGAGTGTCTCGACTATTTAGATGGAAACTTTACCACTAAGATCAGATTGGAGATCCAGATTTTCGTCGCGAAACATCACCATGACCCTCTCTCACTTTGTGCGCCAAGGAACCTCGACCTCGAGATTCACCATCACTTGTCCAGAAGCAGGACAATATCCCTTGAGTGCCAAGGTTCGAGCCTTTCGTGACGCCAAGTCCACAAGGCTTCCCCCTCGTTGTTCAGAAAGAGAACAACGTTAGAACAGCCATTGTTCTTGAGCTCGTAGACAAGAGACGGTTCTCACCCCCCCTGTTGTTCGGAAGAAAACAAAATTAGAACAGCCATTGTTCTTGAGCCCGTAGACAAGAGACGGTTCTCACCCCCCCTGTTGTTCAGAAGAGAACAACGTAGAACAGCCATTGTTCTTCAAGCCGTTCGTCGAGAAACGGTTCTCATTCCCAAGACGCCACGTCAGGATCATTTTATTTCCCCCCCCCCCTTCGGCTGGAACTCGCTAGCGGACCGAAAATTCCTTCACGTCGCCTTCCACTGCACAACTAGTATAAAATTACGTAAGCCGAACGTTACCTTTGAGTATTTAACCCTTTTGTCAATTCTATCTTGTGCTTTAAATGGTTTAGCAAACCATCCCAATCTCTTTAACTTTATATTTGTTTTACCTTTTTAAATCTTTTAATCCTCGGATTAGCCCGAGCCCCCACGACCCTTTCCATTCTCTGTTTATGTCAATATTTTCCGTTTTGTGTATTGTTCATAGTTATTATTAATAAAACTCTATTTTATTAATGATAGCAATATTATTATCCTTGAGCTCAGTTCCACTTCTTAAGCATATCGAAGATACATAATATCGGCCCGCCAGACATCCACGCACTCTAAAGATAATTAAAGAAGTTCCCTCAACGAATAGTTATATATGGTATATCGTCGAGAGTCCATTCTACGACACACTCATATGATGGTTCGCTGCAGCAAAGTACAAATGCATGCCCTTCAGATCTCAACGGCGCAGGTGGATCTGGAACAATATATCTACCACCCATTTTCACTTTCCTCATCTTCATCTTTACAAACTCTTTGCAGAGATGCCCTCGTTGGTTTTCATTTCTTAGATTTAACCAACAACAATCACGCAATTAACAGTCTCGTGATCTCATAAGAGCTTACAATGATTATTCGCAACGTGTTCTTACTTCACCTCCTCGAACCACACTCGAGTAGTAAGTCCAAGTAGAAGGAAGTTCATGGTAGAAGTTACCTATTTCAATACTGAGTCTACTTTAAGCAAGGTCCGTGTGGTCCTCACCATACATGTGTAGCGTGCGGTTTTAAAGCTTCGTTTGAATGACTTTTTTTTAAGCTCATGATGGCGGAGTCGAAACACAGCTCGCTAACAGCTGTCCGGCGAAGCAGGGGTATGTTCGAAACTTTCATACGCCACTTACCTTTTTTATTTTTTCTTCGACACTTTTCTTACAACCTTCTATCTCCACAAGTGCTATAAGTCTCCCAGAACTCAGCTCCATGATTCTGAAGATGGTGTCAGGTTTAGAGCAACGAGGCCTCTACCTGACATCCAAAAGGTTGTGTGTCCTCGTCGTCCCAACCTCCGCGGGGGATCTACTTTAACTGGGAAGGTTGGGCTGGTTTAAGGGCGATACGCATCCTACATGTCCAGTAGTTCATACGTTACAATTCTTATTGGACAATCATTAGCCGCGTTTCCCACAGAAATATATTGGAAATTTCTGTTTTGCATCAGAATTCCCATAGCAAATCGCATTAAACCCAGGAGTACTCCCCAAATAAAGACAGTGCATTTTCTATTCAAATAGACCTCAAAGACGATGTAGGTTCTTTGTTACTTTTTTTATAAATAATGATTCAACTTTGACTTAAAAAGTATTCTTGAGGTTATTATTATCTTGGCTCCTCACTCAATCGATTAATGTTGTGCCTCAGTTTCTTAAAATCTCTCGATCAGGTTGAGATGAGCACTGACAAAAGAAAACGAGTATTCATCTTTACTCATGGTCGTTGGGAGGGCTTATTATGACTAGGATACATTAGTTAAAAACAACCCCCAGCTGCAGAATGCCTGACTGACAGGCTCTCTCGAGGTGCTGGATCAGCCGCTGCCGAAGGTCCTCAAAAATTATTGCGATCATCCTCAAGTGCATGACCGTGTCAACTAGGGGCCGAACTGTCTCCTAAAGGCCCGACATTTTAACTTAACATCTGCAATTCCTTTTGGAAGGAAAGAATTTTAGCCTCGAACTCCTTAATCATTAGGCACCCCCGTCCCCACCCTGCAGCTATCAGCCGATCCATAGAATTGGGCTAGCAAGAAAAGACCATTACAAATGCGATAGGTTCGTTTTCTTGGAGCCATCCTCGCATAGACAGTAAACCCTAATTAGAAACGGGGGAAAATGAGGAAAAAATTGTTTTTACGTCTGGGACAAAATTAAGCAAAATATGTGTAACAAAGAATAATTTTTTTAAGGGGAAATAAAAGGTTAGGGTGGTTTTCTTATCTTAACAAGGATGTAAAGATTCTTCAGATAGTTTTTGTTACAGCTCCGGTTCACTGACACTGAAGCAGAACAAAGGACAACTGACTTCTCATGTGAAGAAGCTGTATAGACAAGTTGGGTGATCAAGACAAGTCCTGTGTTTTTCATAAATGTTATATCAGTTGCAGTAAGTAGTTCACTCTCAGCATGAGTTAAATACTACCAATGTCCTTGACGGAGCCAATGAATCATTCAACGGACTGGTACTTCTGCTTAATCTGCTTAACAGATAACACAGGTAAGATGATATCTTTCTTTTATCCTCTCTCTCAATTACAAGTCTCACATAAGAGATGGCATCATTTTGTGAAAATAATGCATTATAATTCAATTCAAATATATATTTTAATAGTTGTCTGTCTTTTTCTCTTGCAAGTCGTACTCGAAACGACAGAAAACTATTGTTTACCCAGAGCTTCGACCAGGTCGTTGCCATGTTAGTTATTCCAGTGATATCCGTTCATCAGACTCCATCCGGAATACAAGGCGATAACAGTGGTTGCTAAAATGAACTTGAATCACAGATGAGTTGTACGAACTACAACCTGACGAAAATCCACATCTCATTACACACTCTAAACAAAATTATCTTTCTCTCACTAAACAGCAAAGTGAACTACTGACTTTTCATCTGCAGGAATGTAATTTGTTGGATAAAGTGCCCTTATTACCACATTTACTAAACTTTATATGGGAGACGCCAGCCCCTGGCTTATCCCACACAACCTGAACCCTCAAAAATGGCTCCTCTCACGCGACTAAAGGAAACTTACGTCCGAGCATCCGCTTGCCTTTGGGAGCGGGTGAGAGAGAGAGAGAAGCGATCTTTCTCCACGTTTCGCAGATACGATTTTTTTTATCTCTCTTCCCGTTTCATTCGGAAGTAACTTGATCTTTGAAAGCAATTCTTCCTCAAGGAAGACACATCAGACTAGCCGAATTTGGGAAGGAATAAAATAGGCTTGTGGAGAAGCAGGCCAGATTACTTAGTCCAGTCAAGTCAGAATTTATCCAGCATCGACGCGCTGAGAAGACTCGAGGAGACGCCTGCAACCTGAGACGATCTCATCTCTCACTGGTATCCATGATAACGGTTGTCAAGGTCAAAGGTCGACTCAAATCAATTTACTTGTAATCATAAATGGACTTTAATCTAAGCCATCGTTCCTTCATTGCTCGGAATGTTTTCCACTCGAGGTTTCTTGTATAGCGGCCGAATTTCAAGACTTTAATTCATTTCGTGCGTTTACAAACTTTTACATAAGGCGAAACAATTTCAACAGTATTCTCAGAGTGCCTAAAGCGAAGTAAATGAATCCACTCAAACATAAAGTTAAACACATAATTATCAATTCAAACACATTTACAAGAGTATTTTCACAGTGCCTAAAGTGAAGTCTAACAATGTTAAATTAAATACCTTTTGTTATAATACACGATTATAAATGTTTATTATAAGTGATGGAAATAAATCGTAATTTTTAGTTAAATAAGAAATATCTATAAAATAGGTCCTACGGTAGGTTAAGATTTTTAAAGATAAAAGTTAACTGAGAAGAAATAAAACTCATTTTATGCTCCATTTAAATATTAATAAGTCTATTATTAGAGCTTCACGAATGGATGGATCAAATGAGAATGGGTTTGGAGACAAATGTCATTTATGGCATAACCTCACTTAATCCTTTGTCCACATGAGTTTATAGTAAGAGTATTTTGTTCTCAAGATGCAACGTTATCTTAAGATGAAACGTTAATTATTTCCTATAAAAAATAAAGAAAATTCTAACGTTTTGAAGTAAAAAATCTCACAAATCATTATTTAGCAAGTTAGACTGATCGCTCTGGAAGTGAATGGTTGTAATTAGCTACTCAGTAACCGATATAAGAGCATGTCGCCCGAGTATTATCATAAGGGTAACATCACCAAGGAAGAGAAACACGATAACATAAGAAAGATAACAAAATCCAAGGTTTATCTATCGTGAATAAGATGAAGTGATGTAAAAGTGTCTAGAGAATTGCCGGAAAATAAAATGAAACAAGCAAAACATTGAGGAAATATTGACATGGCGAGTTAGATCTCTCTAATGCTACGTGAAATAGAAGTAAAAATTTAGAGATGTTAAACAATGCCTTATTATCAATTAAGGCAATAATCAAGAAATGTTAATTTAGAGATGTTAAACAACGTTTTATTATCAATTAAGGCAACAATCAAGAAATGTTAATTCAGAGATGTTGAACAACGCTTTATTATCAATTAAGGCAACAATCAAGAAATGTTAATTTAGAGATGTTAAACAACGCCTTCTTATCAGTTCAAGCAATAATCACGAAATTTTAATTTAGAGATGTTAAGCAATGCCTTATTATCAATTCAAGTAATAATCATAAAATGTTAATTTAAAGATGTTAAACAATGCCTTATTATCAATTCAAGCACAATCATGAAATGTTAATCAAGAAGTATTAATTTGAATATTTAAAAAACCGCCTTATTATCAAATAAAGCAACAAACAATCAATACGAAAGGGCTTTCATTCTTGCAGGTTGCTTTATCTAAATACCCTTTATCAATTTTAAAAAATTAAGTAACTAATTGTTTGGTCGATTGGTTAGTTAGTTAGTTATACAGGGTTTGCCAATGTTTCTAATAAACTGGAGGACGTTTGCGTCTCTTCATTTTACATAATAAGACGAATAATATTTGAAAATGTTCTTTTGTAATATACAGAAACATTATTTCATTTATTGAATTAATATACAAGTATTTATTTTATAAATGAGAATGCGACTTGGGTGCCACCCTGTAGCTAGTTTTACTTGTAGAAAAAGTTCAATTTGTTTCCATAACTAATGATAGTTATAAATACTGATGAGGTATGTTTAATTCCCTTTAATTAAAATTAACAAGCTATTTAATTCTGATATATAGGTAAATTTTACTAATTAAAAAAAGGGAACTAAATTACTTCAATTAAAACCGGTTTATATTAAAATAATCGGTCAAGAAAAGTTTCGATTTTTTTATTATTAATTAACTCTGATACAAATACAAGTTACAGAAGTAAAAGTGAGTAAAATCGGAGCAGGTTTTTATAAACACCGTAAATATACTGATAAAACCCTCTCGTAAATATAAGGCCCCCATTTTCTTTTAATTTGGGTCTTTTCTCCCGCAAAGGGAAATACAAACATCGATGTAAAGAGAAGAGAAAAATAATGCATCATTGAAATCAGTTCCAAAATGCAGACTTTTTTCGAGTAGTTTTCAACTTGTCACTCCAAAGTTACGTAGGCGTTTATTAGTTCCAAGTGACAGCCACGGACTTTGCCCTGTATCCCGCAATAATAAAAGGCAAAAGAAGGCAACCGAACTTCGAATCTATTTGAAGTTCGATTTAATTGGGGGGGGGGGTTGTGTTGTGTTCCACAGAAGACGTCAACCAAACTTCGGATCCATGTGAAGTTTGATTGCCTTTACTGTGTCCATCAAAAGAAGGAAACCAAATTTCGAATCTATTTTGAGGTCGAAAACCTTTTTTGCGTCCTGAAAAAGAAGGCAAGTGAACTTCGAATCCATTTGAAATTAGATTTCCTCTTTGGTGTTTTTCATAAAAAGGCAACCAAACCTTCGTTCTATTCAAAGATCAATTGCCTTTTGTCTTCCAGAAAATAAGGCAACTGAACTTCGAATCCATTTTACTGTTGATTGTCTTTGGGGGTTTTCCACATAAGAAGGCGACCTAACTTCAGTAATAATTGGAGATTGATTGCCTTTTTTATTTCAAAAAATAAGGCAAATTGATTTGGCATAAATTTTAAGGTCAATTGCGGGGTTTTCGTTACACAAAAGAATGCAACTGAACTTCGAATCCACTTGAAATTCGATTGCCTTTTAGGGTGTTCCAGATAAGAAGTATACAGAATTTTTGCTCCATTTGAAGGTTATTGCCTTTTTGTCTCATACAAAAGAAAGCAACTAAACTTAGAATCGAGTTGAATTTTGATTGCCCTTGTGGGCCACAAAAGAGAAGGCAACCCAACTTCAAATCCATTTGGATCTCTATTGCCATTTCTGTGCCCCACCAAAGAAAGCAATCGAACTTCGAATCCATTTGAAGTTTGATTGGCTTTTTGTGTCTTACAAAAAAGGCAACAAAACTTCAAATCCATTTGAAAGTCCATTGCCCTTTTTTGTGTGCTCCAGAAGAGAAGTCAAGCGAACTTCAAATCTATTTGAAGTGAAATTGCCATCTTTTGTGGGACACTGTAGCCTGCTGTTGGTAACTCTGTTTTATCGGGTAACAACCTCTCGTCACCCTTGTAGATAAGACCCTGGATTTCTGCGCTCAGGTACCACATTCAATCTCAGCGAGTAGACGAAAAAAAAAATCGGCGTGCGTAGAGAGCTAGCCGCCAATTGGGGATGCACTGAACCTGTTGCGAGGGCGCAAGCAGCTCCATCCCACACAGAGCCAATCAAAGCACTGTTATTTATTCCTATCCACCCCACATCTCTTTTTTCAACACAGCATAACTATTTGGAAATGGTACCCCTGTCCCTTGAGCCACAAATTCTTTGCTCATTAGTTGGTGGCAAAACATAACTCCTCTCTACGCCAATCCGTTCACATAAAACGAGAAACAGCATATTTTGCCTAAGTAAGCACTACAAGTTGAAGAGAATGACAAATGCATTTGATCAGAGTCAAATGAGGAACTTCTCTTTTTAAGTTATTTCTGCCACGTTTATAAAAGGTTGCTAATATTAGCGACTCGTCTCTCTGCTTTCTCCGTAACCTCAGTCGTATCCCGTTCCACTTTGAAGGAAACAGTTTCGAGATGGCCATTTACGCCTTTGTTACCTCCCACTTTGATTACTGTAACTGCCTTCTCAATAGAGCCCACAACACTACACTTCGTCGCCTTCAACTTGTCCATAACTTTGCGGATCGAGTTCTCCTCCATCGAAGACGGTTTTCTCATGCCACACTCCTCCTCTGTCAACTGCACTGGTTGCCCATTAAATTTCGGATTGCATTTAAAGTCCTCCTTCTCACATTTAAAACCCTAAACACCGTAACTTCCCTTTACCTGTCCTCCACATTAGCTCTGTCTTGACAACAAAGAACTCTTCACACTCTTCCCTGCCGCTTGGATTTTCGTGCCTTCTCTGACGTTGCCCCGAAGCTGTGGAATGGCCTACCTCATGCCATATTCTCCCCTTCCTTCCCAAACGCCTTCACCGGGCTCTGAAAACCCATCTCTTCTCTCATTCCCTTTCCTAGTTGATGGACAGGCGCCCTGCGAAGGCTTCAAGGCCTTGAAGGGTGCCATATAAAAACCTCTATAATAATTTTTATTATTATTATTTTTATTATTATTATATTATATTATATTATATTATATTATATTATATTATATTATATTATATTATATTATATTATATTATATTATATTATATTATATTATATTATATTATATTATATTATATTATATTATATTATATTATATTATATTATATTAATCTATTGAAATCAAAATGATTCTCTAAACTCATAAACAAATGATGAATAGAAGGATGAAGGGCAGGAGAACATGGTGGGTGAGGTAGCTGTTGTTCCAAGCCGAGTTCTGTTAGACGATCTTTGGTTTCTCTTACAGCCTGAGGACATTCGTCTTCGTGATGTAGAATGACCCCTTTTCAGCTCGAGAATAATGAGTATTTTTCGTTCGAAACTGTTTTCGAACCCCAAGGCTGTTTGCAGTAAACTTCAGCTGTGAGTGATTGATTATTGTTAACAGTTCATTCGTTGCAAGTTCTCTCTCTTCTTCTGGCAAATCAATCACTCCCACCAAGTCACGAACGACAGCGCTTAACATTGCGACCAAGGGTCTATTTCTCATTCCCAGTAACGACTCTGTCCCCGAAAAACAATTGGAGTTGTCGCGTTTGGGATGTTTTACATTAATTAACCAAGACCTTGTATACGATCCTCCCCAAACAACTGTCCGATCCATCTCCCATCTTTTAAAAGCCCTCCCCCCGGAGTCTTTTTCAATTTCTGTAATGGAAGGATTTTCTCCAATAGCCACTTAGAGTGCCATTTATGAAACTGAAAAATAAGCCTTGGTTGGATTTTAGTGTTGCCCTTGTGTAGACTTATCTATGAAGCTCGTAAAGAGCATGGCATGTCGAAGATGTTCTTTATATGTATCAAACATGGAGACAAGTTCAAAACGTTTTCATGAGTAATGTTATAACCTTAATAAAGACGGCTGAAACTAAAAACCAAATAAATATAGAGCTTTAATAAAGCTTCTCAACCCTTTCGGCTTGAAAATCAGACAGAACCTTCGTTCCAACCTGATACATGTTTTGAACTTAATAGTTTTTACACCGTTCAATTCGTTCCTAAAATATGTCGTCAGAAATGTAAATATAATCTCATATATTACTAGAAGCGTACTGTGGACACTGATTGGAATACATGTATAGTGTATGTAAAGATTTGGCACTAAAATACCCTTTACTTTTCCTATTATTGCACAGATAAGAGAACAGGCAAGAAACCTCCTAACCTAACCGGTCCTGTACTCAAAATAGAAATTAAAATATCAGTTTTTATATGGATTTTATTTAGCCATTTTTCCCTATCTTTGCATAATCGGATTTGCATCGTAACCAACCCTAAATGGAAATCAGTTTATTATATTTTGCAATTAGCGAAAAGTAAATTTAATAAGAGAAGTACAAATACATGAGAGAAAATAGCAAAACCCCCAAAACAACTATTCATATCAAGTAAAAACAATATTGATTTTTTGCACTATTTACCACCAATTCACCTCATGCATACATAAGAATGGGACTTACAGTTTAATGCAATAACTATAGTGAAATTACAGTAATCAGAGTTTAAAAACAAAGAATAGACGATGTATTTACAGATGAGGCGAGGTAGATTAAATTTCCATTCTTTAATTAATGAAAACCTGAAATTGCTCGAAAGATAACACCAACACAGTGCGTCCTTTTTTAAAATTCTGATACCCTCACATACCGGGGCGAAAAAAAAGACTGATGACCCACTCTTTCGTCTCTTCCATAGTAGTTTCCAACTATTAAATATGCCTTAGCTCTTTTAATAGCTCTTTCCATATGTATACATTCTTAATTATAATATTTATCGCCTTTAGACTTAGGGATAAAATTTTTATACCCTATTATTCTTTAACACTTGTGCGAATTGATCTACAGCTGATGACACCTCCGCGACATAAATAATGACTATGATCGGTCGTGCGCCGCCGAGGTATACGATTTTACTCGGTAAATCAATGGGGCTAATTATAGAGCATACGATATTGCGATATATGCGGATAATTAACATAAAGATTTGAGTATTGCAGCTTGAATATTCACATCTAATTTGTTATTAAGTTGTTCTTAATTTGTTCTTTGACCATACCTCCATACGCGTCTTTTATCTCCGCTCTTACGATATCTGTTCTCTTTGGTTGTTATTACGAGTACTTCCTAATTTTATATTTCATACCACCTTAACTAGTCTCCTTTGGATAATCAACCTTCCACACATTTCTTCATTCTCCACCTTCTTTATCTAATTCCAAAAAAAATCCGACGAAGATCTTTCGATGGTTTCACTCCTAAAACAAAATAAAACCACCCTAATTCGTCATTACTTACGCTAAGTGGCTCAGGCATCTGTGATTTTTATAGTCAAAATTACCTACTACAGATGTTTAAACGAAACCTACCAGCACGCGTTCACCCTGTGAAAATATTAATTACAGCAGACCTTTTTGTTCCAAGTTTTTAGATTTTGTTCTCGTTTATAGTGTTAGTTTTTTGGGGTGGGTGGGGGTGGGGTCCCCTATCTACATTCTTTCACTATATTTCAACCCTAACTTTCTTTTGCACAGTGATTGATTTCTTTTAAAAGAATTTTCCCTATTTACAACAGACCGTCGTGGTTCATATATGTATCTAATCAGTTCTCAGCCATTAGAGTGAATGGGAAGTTTAGAGGCTTGTTTATTCAAGAGGCCTCTGACCAGATTTGTATGGGGGTGGTGGTGTCCATTACAGCTGAAGGGGAATCTGTGAGAGTGAAAAATATGTAGGAGATGACCTACATTTCACACAAGATGCTCTTATACACCAACCCCGCAGCAGGGTTGTATTCTATTCATATTCTGAGTATTTTTTAGGTTAGAGTAGTATTTTTGTAGGCTTTATCTCCGTACCCAAGTTAATTTTTGTATCATTCTGGTATTCTTTAGGCATTTTTCTGAGTATTTTATCAGTAGTATTGTATGTACAATATTATATTAGTATTTCGAGGGCCTTTTTATGTATGATTGTAGTATTTTGTGGGCATTTTTCAGTATTCTATTGCGAATTTTCTGGATTTTAATGGATATTCTATTGGTATTCTTTTTGGTATTCTATGTGATTTTTTTCTGGGTAAGCCATTGACATTTTTGTGGGTAATCTATTGGCATTTTGTGGGTAATCTATTGGCATTTTTGTGGGTAATCTATTGGCATTTTGTGAATATTTGATAAGTATCCTCTTGTTGTTATTTTTTATTTATTTATTTTGTTATTGTTATAGTTGTGATCATTTTATGTGTATTTGAGGGTAGCCTTTTAAGCAATTTGTAGTTATTCGATTCATATTTTTCTCGGTATTTTGTGTGTATTTATTGATATTTTATTGATTTTTCTTGACAATTTGTGGTTATTTATTGGTATTTTTGTGAAAGATGTTTAAAGTATCTTGTAGTTATTTATTCTTACCCTGATAAACACTTTGTGGGTATTATCTTGGTATTTCGTGGATATTCTCTTGATTTTGAATTGGTATTTTTGCTAGAATTCTTTAAAACGTACATGTAGACATTGTTACTTTTCTGTGTAATTTGCGTGTATGTTCTTAGTATTTATGTATACATTGTTACTTTTGTGTGTATTTTGCATATCTTTTAATGGTTATTTGTAGGTATTATGCAGATATAATTGTTTCGACATTTGGTGAATGGGAATGACGCTGTGAGATAGTACTCTTGATTAGGGGGGGAAGGGGGAGGGGGGACCATGAAGGACAGCGGACTCAATAATTAAGGTAGATAAGATAGATGTCGGCAGGCTTACAATCAAGGTAGGAGATCTACCAAAGTTTACTTTTATAATTCCACTTCCTCTCATATTTTGTACCGACAAAGGGGGTCGAGATAGCATGGACAACGACGCTGCAGCTGACATCTCGAAGATGCATGACTTCTTGACCCCCAAAGCCCGAGGATGCGAACCCTACCTGCCCCATCTATTTTGCAACCTAATGGCAGATTCAGGAGAGTTGTGCTCCATTACCGTGGCGTCCTTTTTTTAGGTGTGTAGCAAAAGAGGGAACTGCTAGGTGGACTCGGGGTAAAAAGTGGAGAAGTTGGGGAAGTGAAAATATATGAAATGGTCATCGACCTAAACGACTTGAGTGCGCTAAGGTCACGCAATTCTTCTTAACTTGCTTCACCCGGTGGAAAAAAACAACCTTTAAACCACAAGAGGTATTTTAATTAAATGGACCTAATTTCTCCCTTGCTTATCGTTGTTTCTCCCTGTTCCCCTATTCCATCTTACCCCCTTATTTTCCTATTAGTTCCATTTCTTCTTTTCGTTTCTCCCTTGTTTCTTTTACTATTTCCCCAATTTTACTCTTATTCCCCTCGTTTCACCTTTTTTTACCAACTATCTCCTTATTTCCCCTTGATTTATCTGTTTCATCTTTTCCTTTTCTCCTTGTTTTATCTTGTTTCCATCTGTTTCGTCCGTTTCTCCTTGCTTCTAGTGTCTCTCCTCATTTCCCCTTGTTTATCTTTATTTCCTCATGTTTTCCTAGTTCCAACTTATTTCGTTTTTGTTATTATTTCATCTGGTTTCTTCCTGCCCCCCATTTCTACCCTATTTTACATTGTTTATCCTTACTTCTCCTGTTCCCGCGTGTCTTCCCTATCTTCTTTTATTTATCCTTATTTCATCTTGTTTTCTGTTTCACTTTCTGTTCCTCCTTTCTCCTTGTTTTATCTGGTTTTACCTGGTTCCCCCTTTGTTTTCCCAAGGTTCCTGGACGCAGGGAGGCAATTATGGGGTCACGTGTTGCCTATCCATGACTACCGCTTCGATTCCTCCTCCGTCACCCATCACTTACGAGTACCACTCAACACCGAGTGTCATTCCCCTCGTGAGTGGCAAAAACGGTGGTGGTTGAAGCCCTCTATAGCTCCGCCTCAGAGGCCTCAGGACGCCCGGGACACGTGTCCTCCCTTACGACCTCGAGTCTGTATGGGATGCATCAAGTTGGGATCATGTCCTCCCCATCATTATTTCGTCACAAATCACGGGGGGAAAACGAATCGAGGGCAGGAGGGCAAGAGGGCAGAGGACGGTGAGACAGATCTAATAATGTTACATCATTCGATCTCGGTGGGAATGTGGACAAAATTAGTGGTAATCCAGGATGAAAGGAGAGCTGTCACCAGATCTGTTTTCAAGCTTCGATTCTATCTAATCTCCTGCTCTGGTTGCTATAAATTAGCCTGAATAATTGAAAAAGGTGACTCATTTCAAAGGTCGTTTATAAAGAAGGTTGTATATCATAAAGGTTAGCCATCAGAAGGTTATCTATCGTAGAGGTGAATTATTTGGAAGGTCGTTCATAAGGAAGGTTCTTTATTACGATGGTTAACCAACAAGAAGGTTATCTATCTATCGTATAGATGACTCATTTCAAAGGTCGTTTATAAAGAAGGTTGTCTATCATAAAGGTTAGCCATCAGAAGGTTATCTATCGTAGAGGTGAATCATTTGGAAGGTCGTTCATAAGGAAGGTTGTTTATTACGAAGGTTAACCAACAAGAAGGTTATCTATCGTAGAGGTCACTCATTTCAAAGGTCGCTTATAAGGAAGGTTGCCTATCACGAAGGTTAGCCATCAGAAGTTTATCTATCGTAGAGGTGAATTATTTGGAAGGTCGTTCATAAGGAAGGTTGTTTATTACGAAGGTAAACCAACAAGAAGGTTATTTATCGTAGAGGTGACTCATTTCAAAGGTCACTTATAAGGAAGGTTGCCTATCACGAATGTTAGCCATCAGAAGGTTATCTATCGTAGAGGTAAATCATTTGGAAGGTTATCTATCGTAGAGGTAAATCATTTAAAAGGTCGTTCATAAGGAAGGTTATCTATCGTAGAGGTGAATCATTTGGAAGGTTATCTATCGTAGAGGTGAATCATTTGGAAGGTCGTTCATAAGGAAGGTTCTCTATCGTAGAGGTGAATCATTTGGAAGGTCGTTCATAAGGAAGGTTGTCTATTACGAAGGTTAATCAACAAGAAGGTTATCTATCGTAGAGGTGACTCATTTCAAAGGTCGCTTATAAGGAAGTTGCCTTTCGCGAAGTGAACCCTTCGGGGAGGTTGCTTATCGTATATCACCATAACGAAGGTCACCCGTCAGGAAGGTACAATATCGTAGGTCTCCCATCAGGAAGATTATATATTGAGAAAGTAAAGTAAGGGTAGGTTTAATATGGTCATAATGAAGATTACCTATGTGTAAAATTACCCATTAGAATGTTATCGAGAGTGAAGGTGTTCTACAAGAGTCGGTTATTGGCCCCCCTCTGTTTTGATCACTAGTCAGTACTGACGAAGATGTGGCTCGCGTCAAAGCTGTGGCTCTTTTTTTCTTACCCTTCACTTCTTCCATGTCTGTTGTTTCGATACTGTAAAAAATAGGAGAGTCACCCTTGATAGTTTGCTATATCTCTAATTTCATGTTGAAAACATGTGTAAATCCTGTCTGTGATTTCTTCGTAATCTCAGCCGCATCCGCACCTACTTTAACCAAAATAGTTTTCAGATTTCCATGCATGGTTTTATCCCTTTCCACTTTCACTATTGCAACTCCCGTCTCGGTGGATCACAGACATCTACCATTCAACTTCTTCAACTGGTTAAAAACTCCTTAGTTCGTCCTCTTTTCCACTGGGTACGTTTCTCTCGTGCAAACCCCCTGCTTCATGATCTCTACTCGGTGCCTATTCGACCCAGAATCACCTTCAAAGTCCTCTGTGAGCATATAAGATCTTAAATACCGAAGCATCCCCTTACCTGTCTTCTTCATTAGCCATACCCCCTCCCCTAGAACCCTGCTCTCTGACTATGCCACCTTAGACATCTACCCAGCATGGAAGATCGGACTTGGTCGATATTTTCCCCGAGAATGTAGAATAAGAAGTCTGCAGTGATGATAACCCATCCCACCTCCCTTGGGGCGTTCAAGAGTGACATTGAAAACTGACCTCTTCTCTCAAGCCTTCCTTTATTTGGTATAAAAACGCTCTCCGAAAGCCCATGATCTTGAAGAGCGCGATAAAAAACAAAAAAAAAACATTACTAATATTAAGGTTATCTATGGATAAAATTACCCGTCAGAAGGTTACAATAGCGTTTTGTTACCTATTTGGAAAATTATTTTTCAGGAAACTTAGGTATTGGGAAGGTTAGCTGCCGGAAAGATGTTCCGTAAGAAAGGTTCTGATGGAGAGATTAACCGCAAAGAATACCGCAATATTACGGAAGGTATATTAACTAGGGAATGTTATCCATAGGCGATATTACCTATAGAAGGTTATCCATATGCGATATTACCTAGGGAAGGTTATCCGTATGGGATATTACCTAGAGAAGGTTATCCATATGCGATATTACCTAGAGAAGGTTATCCATATGCGATATTACCTAGAGAAGGTTATCCATATGCGATATTACCTAGGGAACGTTATCTATATGCGATATTACCTAGGGAATGTTATCCATATGCGATATTACCTAGGGAAGGTTATCCATATGCGATATTACCTAGCGAATGTTATCCATAGGCGATATTACCTAGGGAAGGTTATGCATATGCGCGATATTACCTAGAGAAGGTTATTGTGGGGGAATTCGACGTGGAATTTCTTTTCCAGCACGGAAATGACGTCTATGCGTTAAAGAAAATTCTAGAATTTGGTTAGGCTTAAATTGGTAAGCCTCCCCCCCCCCCCATCCACAAACAGTAGCATCGAACTGAGTCCACCCCGGACCACCTTTTCGCGGGTTAGAATCGCCTGGGCGTGAAGATTTGAAGCCATTCGAGAGTAGCGCTGGCCAAACACCCCATGTTTCCCCCACCCCTGCAGGGGGAGCCTCGGATATATAAGGCTCGTCTTCCAGGTGGGAGATACAGAGTTGAGAAGTCCCACCAGGATACAAGAAGCATTCCCCCTAGTTCGAAGTCAGGTGCTTAACGACGAAGCAAAGTGACGGCTGAACTTTTCGTGCCGTTGGAATTAACCCATCCAGTTGGGTATTTCCATTTGACGATCGCCACCGAGCGATTTTTACGACTCCGCTCATCAACTCCTGTAGAAGCCCTCCTCGCTCCCTCCTCGTCTTCGGGTGGCTGAAATACTCTCCCATGGACCGGACGTTACCGCCACCCCCACCTTGGAGAACCGTCATCACGTCAACTCCCCGCTCAGAAGCTCCGAGTGCCCTCGCCCTCACGTTCATTGCCTGCAGAAGACATCTGTGAAACCTTACCCTGACGTCTCACCCGGAATCCGCCGTAAGCCAATCCCTCCCCCCCTTCAGCAACCCATTTGAGTTAATCCTCCCCATTGGAATAGTCTCCTTCTGTAACGCATTAATTTCTAACTTCAGAGTCTGATGCATAACTCTGCAAATCCCCCTCTCATTTACCAATATAAATTTGTCCATTGATTCTCTTATTTTATGTAAATAAAATTATATTTTTGTAAATGCCTCTTTAAATAACCTTGAGCTGTGCCATTGCCCAAATTTTACCTGACCTCGTTTTGCACTCTATTCTCGCTGCTCCGCGCGTCGAAAGTCGTGGCGTTGCGCCCCTTTGTCGGTTCGCCTTTAAGTTATTAGTCCTTTCCCCATAGATATAATATGGTATTGATATAATATAATGTCACACCACGACAGTTATCCATATACGATATTACCTAGGGAAGGTTATCCATATGCAATATTACCTAGGGAAGGTTATCCATAGGTGATATTACCTAGGAAAGGTTATCCATATGCGATATTACCTAGAGAAGGTTATCCATAGGCGATATTATCTACGGAAGACTATCCAAACGCGATCTTACTCAATGAATGTTATCCAAAGGAGATTTTACCTAGGAAAAGTTATCCATAGGCGATTTTCCCTTGGGAAGGTTATCGAAATGAGATATCACCTGATGGAAGGTCATCCAAATGAGGTATTACCCATTGTCGTATAATGCCCCTTTTGATCACCCCACACCGGACACCACTTTTGTCGTGGTATACCTTGTGGAACGTGAAGTAGGTTTTGAAGAAGTAGACTTTGGTCTAAGAGTGCTAATTTTGCTGTTTTAGGAAGAGCCGCTTCAAAAACGTAGGAATATAGAGAAACGCACAGGAATTGCCAAAATAAACTTATATTTTAAATTTAATAATTTACTACATAAAAACAAAACATGACCCACAGAAATACTACGAATTTCAAAATACGCAAAAATTACTTCAATTAACTTGACCCTCTAATATTGGATAAATTCGATACTCACTACAATATACAAGAAATAGGCTAATTGCCACTGCTAGAGTTTAAATACCTTGGTTGCTCTGGCGGCGGGTTTGAGTTTGACCGTGAACTCAATGAGCCTCAGACACCACAGGAATCTGGTAGGTCCTTTGACGCGTGCTTCGACCAGATTGTTAGAGGTGGTCGAGATCACAAGGTACTTTGGCGAGTGTAGCAGATGGGGGTCCACACGGTATTTAATGGGGGGGGGGCTTCAAGGGCGAGAACAATCATGGTGCTTTAGGAGGCTTTAGGAACCAAGTTAACTTAGAGTTCGGTGTGACCACTGCGTAACGGGTTCGAGGGGGAGTTTTTCTCCTTCGTTACGTAATTCCTCATGGGCGAGGACTGTACTCGGGGGGGGATCTTCTTTAAGGGCTAGGATAGAGGAGGAGGGTTTCTCTGACGAGAATAAGTTGAACTTGAACAAGTAAACTTAAAGGTCGGTTTGATAACCAAGAACTAGCTCGAGGATGAGCTTCTTCTTAGTTCCAGTCTTCCTCAAGGGCGAGATCTATCTCAGTGTTTTGAGATACACCAGCATAGCAAGGCAGGGTTCTCTGACAAGAATAAGTTGAACTTGGTTCCTCAGCCAAGTTAACTTATGAGTTTGGTGTGGCCACCGGGTAACGGGCTCGAGGGAGAGCCTTTTTCCTCTTCTTTTCGTAACTCCTCAAGGGCGAGGAATATCCCTGGGCTTCAGGATGCATCAGGATATGAGGAGTCTCTCCGACGAGAGTAAGTTGAACTTGAACAAGTTAACTTAGCGTTCGGTTTGATAACCAGGGACTAGCTCGAGGATGAGCTGCTTCTTAGCCCCCTTGATAGCCCTGCCTCTTTTGCAGGGGACTTCGTAGTCTGGAGACTCACGTATTCTACCTGTCCAACCTTGGTAGCCCGGCCTCAATCCGGGGACTTCGTAGCCTGGTGACTCACGTATTCTACCTCGTTTTTCCCAATTGTTTGTTATTTATACCTCGTCACCCCACTAGGGTAGGGATAGGAGGCGGGGGGGGAGGGCTTGTGAACGGGCCGCGCCGCAGGAGGGTTCTTATTCCAACGGTTTTTCTCAGCCAGTCTTACCTCGTCTCCCGCTGGCCTTCGAGCTTGAGAGAAACGCGTCTCCAATTTCTTACTTGAGGTGAAATTGAATATACTCTCGTAGGGGGAGATCTTGCAGTTTAAAACCGTTCGGCTTTTCATAGAGACGAGTGGCGAGGGGCTGTGGTTACGAGTTTGACCCACGGTGCCGGGCCCGAATGTTTTTGCGGTTACCGTCCCGTGTCTCCACTGAGAGAGAACGGGAGAGTGACGATTACCCTACACACCTCCCTTCGAAGAACTTAATGGGAGGGGGAGGTTACTTCAGGGAACTCAAAACAACTAACTCAACTTAGTCGAGTTCAGAAAAGTTGTATATCTTTGAGCCTTCTCTTACTTTAACTTTCTTTAAACTTGAGCGCACACGCACGCGCGTACACAGGCATTGGGTCGAACTAGACCTCACGGGCCTACGATGGGGAGGAGGGTATGTTACACAGCCAACTTAACATACTCGCAATACAATTTAACTTTCAAATAACAAAAACTTAATTCATCGATTACACGCAACAAAAAAAAAACAAGCTACTTCCTTATATTTCTAAGCTTTTAAGAACTTAAATCCTACCGATAACTACTAACACGAAAAAAAATGAAAACATGGTTTCACGCTTATTAGGTACTGACATCACCCTCAATGGTATTTCGTCTCAGCTTATAGAGCGGCTGTACTTTATCGGCTCCTTTGATGTAGCTAATATTAAAATGGTACTCTGTGACCATTACCTTACCTCGCCTGAGTCGGCTATTCGATTTATGGGGTCTACCCATGTAAGTACAAAATGGCAGTGGTACTTCAACTTACGCGAACTACCCGTATTATGGTACTGGGATACTTTTAAACTAACCCTCATGGCTAGAGCGGCCTGTTGCCGTGGGGTATAAAGGCTGGGAACGGGGAGCCAATAGTTCTCCTTTAACAAGGTACCTTTGGAGATCGAGTTTGTGTTTGATCTAATTTGTTCGTAAACCATTTTCCTTACCGAGGCCTGTTGCAGTTGGGCATAATTGATGGGATCGTGGGTCGCATAGTTCTCCTTTAACCAGGTACACGGGGAGATCGTGTCTGGGTTCGATCTCTGGGGGTAGAAAAAAAAATTTCCTTGCGGGGTCGTTAATGGGCGTGGAGCTCACTACGACTTGGAGTTTTAGTGGTAATTCCGTGGATGCTTCGTTCTGGGGGAAGACTACTGGGGGTAGGGGATACTTATTATCCTCGTCTAACAACTGAATTGGTTTACCTGGGTGTACCACATTGAGACTTCCGCCTTGATCCATTGTCACCCCATTTGGCAGAGTTGCATAAATGATGGGAGCGTGAGTCCCATAGTACTCCTTTAACCAGGTACACGGAGAGATCGAGTCTGGGTTCGATCTCCGGTGTTCTAATAAAATTTTCATTGCGGGGTCGTTAATGGGCGTGGAGCTCACTACGACTTGGAGTTCTAATGGTAACTCCGTGGACGTTCCGTTCGGGGAGGAGACTACTAGGGGTAGGGGATACTGATCCGCGTCTACCATCTGACTAGTTTTACATGGGTGTATTGCATTCACACTTTTTTCCTCCTTCCTTGTCAACCCATTTGACTCAGTTCTCTTCGTAGGTAATTCCTCAGGGACACCTGCTTGTACCTCTTCCCTAATTACTACTTCATCCATCATTACCCCCATTTGACTGGGTTCTCCTCGTAGGTTCTTACCTAGGTACTCCTACTGGTACCTCATCCCTACTTACTACTTCTTCCATCATTACCCCATTTGGCTGGGTTTCCATCGATGGTCCCTTCCTAGGTCCAGGTCGAGCTACCACTTCCTCGACCTCTATCTGATTCTCGATAGATACACTTTCGAGCGCGAGCAATCTTTCTTTTTCTTCTCTCTCTTTTCTTTCAGATTGAGCAAGTTCTTTTTCCCTCTGTATTCTTCTTTCATCTACTTTATCTTTATTCTTCTCTCTTTTGACTCTTTTTCCCTCTTCATTCTTCTTTCTTCGGCTTCTATTTCCGCTTTCGTTAGTTCGATTTCCCGTCGGGTTCTTCTTTCTTCATCTTCCAGCTTTATCTTTATTCTTCTTTCTTCATCTTCCCTTTCTATCCTTATTCTGAATTCTTTGCTTCTCTTTTCAGCTGTCTTATTCTTTCGTTTGTTTTACTTTCGCTCGGTAATCTTCTTTCCTCTATTTCTATCTTCCACTGTATTTGGTCTTCTTCTCTTTTTCTGTCCATCCGTATTTTCCTTGCTTCGTATTCTCTTTTCCCCTCTCTTCTTATATTTTCTATTTCTCTGTCAAACTTTATTATTTCTTGTTCTTCTTCTCTATCCAAATCTCTTTGATCTTCTTCGCATTCTATTCTCAGTTCTGCCATGACGTAGTCATGCATCTCTTTGCCTTCAAGTCCCAGACTTTGGGCTTGTTGGTAAAATCTTTCGACCGGATCCATTTTGTGTTTGTCCGTCGATTTTTCCCTGCTGTACTCTCAGTTACTTATGCCGCCACTCACCAGGTAGCGCGCAGCCTAACTTACCCTTAATCCCACTACTATGCTGATTGTAATAACACTCCGACAACAAATTTACCATTTGGCCTAACAATTATCTTCAGATTATTTCCACCCCTAACTTTACCAATCTTCCTCTCGTCAATTATTCTCTTATTCCTGATATTCCTTTACGTGTTGGCTCTTCCTTAATTAGACGTTGCTGGGTTCTTTCTAATAATAACCTACAGACCTAACACCACTTTTGTCAGATAATGCCCCTTTTGATCACCCCACACCGGACACCACTTTTGTCGTGGTATACCTTGTGGAACGTGAAGTAGGCTTTGAAGAAGTAGACTTTGGTCTAAGAGTGCTAATTTTGCTGTTTTAAGGAAGAGCCGCTTCAAAAACGTAAGAATATAGAGAAACGCACAGGAATTCCTAAAATAAACTTATATTTTAAATTTAACAATTTACTACACAAAAACAAAACATGACCCACAGAAATACTATGGATTTTAAAATACACAAAAATTACTTCAATTAACTTGACCCTCTAATATTGGATAAATTCGATACTCACTAATTGCCTCTGCTGGAGTTTGAATACCTTGCTTACTCTGGCGGTGGGTTAGTGTTTGACCTTGAACTCAATGAGCCCCAGACACCACAGGAATCTATTAGGTCCTTTGAGGCAGGCTTCGACCAGATTGTTGGAGGTGGTCGAGGTCACAAGGTACTTTGGCGAGTGTAGCAGATGGGGGTTCACACGGTATTCAACGGGGAGGGGGTCTTCAAGGACGAGAACAATCACGGTGCTTTAGGAGGCACCAGGGTAGGCGGGGTCTCTCTGGCGAGAGTAAGTTGAACTTGGTTCTTAAACCAAGTTAACTTAGAGTTCGGTGTGACCACCGGGTAACGAGCTCGAGGGAAAGCTTTTTCTCCTTCGTTACGTAATTCCTCATGGGCAAGGACTGTACTTGGGAGGGGGGGGGTCTTCTTCAAGGGCGAGGATAGAGGAGGGAGGTTTCTCTGACGAGAATGAGTTTGTAAGGGAACCCCACGTGGAATCTCTTGAGCAGACGGAACTTCTATGCCGCTGCAGAAGGCCCGGTTAGGCCTAAATTGGTAACCCCCTCCCCCCCTCCTCTCCCACAAGCGGTAGCCTCAAACCGTGTCCACCACGATTCACTTTTACACGGGCAGAATAGCCTCTGCAAGAAGATTCGAGGCCATTCGAGAGTAGAGCTATTTCCCGCTTATCGCCCCCCAACCCCGCGGAGAGCCTCGGACATAAATAGCACTCGACTCCCATGAAGAGACACAGAGTTGAGAAGTCTCGTCCGCACCACAGAAGACTCCCCATAGTTCCAAGTCAGGTGCTAACAACAAAGCAAAGTGACAGCTGAACTATTTGGAATTATCCCCAGCCAGTGATGTAATTCCACTTAACGATCACCACCGAGTGTTTTTTCCGGCTTCTCTCGTCAACTCCTGTCGAAGCCCTCCTTCGTTTGCCCCTTATTTAAAGTGACCGAAAAACTCTCATCTGGACTGGAAGTTACCTCCCCCCCCGTCCCTGTTTTGGGAGAACCGCCATCACTTCAAGTTCCCGCTTAGAAGTTCCGAGCGGCCTCACCCCACGTGCAGAAGACATCCGTAAGCCAACCCCCCTTCCCCCTTCAGTAACCTAATTGAGTTAATCCCCTCCCCCCTTCAATAGTTTCCACCTGTAATACCTTAAGTTCTAACTTCATAGTCTGATTTATAACTACAATCCCCCCCTTCGTTACTGATGTGATTTTGTCCGTTAATTCTCTGAGGTCATTTTACCTATCAATTCTCTCATTATTTTTATGTAAATAAAATTATATTTTTGTCACGCCTCTTTAAATAACCTTGAGCTTTGCCATTGCCCATTTGTTACCTGACCTCGTTGCACTCTCCTCTCGCATTTCAGCCCGTCTAAATTAGCGGTGCTCCGCCCCTTCATCGGTTCACCTGTAAGTTATCGGTCCCTCCCCCATAGATATAATATGGTGTTGATGTAATATAATGTCATACCACGACAAAGTTGAACTTGAACAGGTTAACTTAAAGGTTGGTTTGGTAACCAGGAACTAGCTCGAGGATGAGCTTCTTTTTAGTTCCAGTCTTCCTCAAGGGCGAGACCTATCTCAGTGTTTTGGGATACACCAGGATAGCAGGGGAGGGGGGGTTCTCTGACGAGAATTAGTTGAACTTTGTTCCTTAACCAAGTTAACATATGAGTTTGGTGTGGCCACCGGGTAACGGGCTCGAGGGAGAGCCTTTTTCCTCTTCTTTTCGTAATTCCTCAAGGGCGAGGAATATCCCTGGGCTTCAGGATACACCAGGATATGAGGAGTCTCTCTGACGAGAGTAAGTTGAACTTGAACAAGTTAACTTAGCGTTCGGTTTGATAACCGGGACTAGCTCGAGGATGAACTTCTTCTTAGTTCCAGTTTTCCTCAAGGGCGAGACCTATCTCAGTGTTTTGGGATACATCAGGATAGCAGGGGAGGAAGGGGAGTTCTCTGACGAGAATAAGTTGAACTTGGTTCCTCAACCAAGTTAACTTATGAGTTTGGTGTGGCCACCGGCTAACGGGCTCGAGGGGGAGCCTTTTTCCTCTTCTTTTCAGTGAAAGTTATCTCCATAGGTGATATCACCTAGGAAAGGTTATCCATAGGAGATATCAGCCGTTTGAAGGTTATCCAAATAGATATTATACATGGGAATGTTATTCAAAGGATATATTATTCTAGGGGAAGTTATCCACAGGAGATATCACTTAGGTAAAGTTATCCATAGACTATATTTTGCTAGGGAAGTTTTACCATAAGCAATATTAGCCATGGGAAGGTTATCCATAGGTAATATTACCATGGGACGTCTGTCCACAGGCAATATTACTCATTGGATGGTTAGTAGCAGTGGGACTCACTCAGAGCATGCACCTGTATGTAGGAACACGAGATCATAAATCGGAGCGCATACAAGGGGCTGTTGTCTTCAGATTGGTACCTAAGGATTAGCGAAAAGCGTAAATATCTGAACTTTTTTAACATGGTTGACCGTCCACTAGCTGGTCTGGTGCCGAAGTAGACATACTGAAATGATTCTATGTACTGTGGTAATAAGGTCATAATAGATTGTAATTTATTTTAAGCATGCCGAAGTGTTCCAAATTGTTTCGCCCTTCTATATTATTTGTTTCATCATTTATTCTCTTTAAATTCCATATAATTTTCGTTCATATTTATAAAATATATCGTTCAATATATATTCTTCAGCATTTAAATGTGGCTAAATTATACCTACATACGCGTGTGCATCCACAAATAACATACCCACTTACAGACCCAAGCATTCTTACATTATATATATATATATATATATATATATATATATATATATATATATATATATATATATATATATTTTAAAGGCCCAAGGAAAATGGAAATGGTAACACAACCCGGAAAAACGCTAAGTAAAATATTACATGTACCAATGAATATTGTACATGTAATATTCTACTTAGCGTTTTCCCGGACTGTTACCAATTTCCATTTTCTTTGGGCCTTCAAAATACATCTATATATCGCGCGCCATGGGATTTTAAATTATATATATATATATATATATATATATATATATATATATATATATATATATATATATATATATATATATATATATATATATTTATATATATATATAACTACTGTTTGGTTAGTTGGTGTTCCTCTCTCCCAAGTGTCACTGTAACCTGTAAATACTAGCCCATTGTTAAACCCACCACTCACTCTCTAGGATGGATCCACTTTAGTAAGTACCAAAATTAACCGTTTTTATATTAAATGTTCTTAACTCTTACATTGTTTACAAAATTAAAAACAAAATTTAAATTTATTATCTCTTATAGTTTTTAATTAATTTCTGAAATAAACTTTAAATTTATTAACTACTTTTTTGAGTCAGTTTTAAAGCAAATTTAACTATTGGCAAGTCATATTTAAAATTTTAACTTATTTTACATTTTATTGATATTTTATAATTGGTCATCTTTAAAATAATTCAATGTCTTGTTGGCCTTTTCATGTTTTCTTCAAATATATTAACTTTAGTAAACTTATTCTAGCTTGAAGATGAAAACTCGTAGTTTTCGAAAAGTTGTAAGAAATTAAAAGATGTTGGTTGCATCCGTTTATGGTGACTTTGGGATTTATCCTCAATATTATATATATATATATATATATATATATATATATATATATATATATATATATATATATATATATATATATATATATATATATATATATATATATATATATATATATATATATATATATATATATATATATATATATATATATATATATATATATATATATATATATATATATCGTGGGAGGAAGGCCAAAGTGGCATTTCTTTATTAGCCAGACATCTCCCAACCCCTTCCCGGGTCATCTTTGGAGTAAATTGAGTTGAAATGTCAAAAATGGGTTGGTGCTATTTATGCATAGTTATGTTAAACGGGCAGGAGTCCTTGTCGCCAACGGAAATGGGCTCGTAATTTTTGGTTAATTGTTAAAGACGATTCGCAGCCTCACCTGAAGGTGCCCTCTTGAAACGTGACTTGGTTGTGGTCAGAGCAGGAGGTTTTAACCAATGGGGAAGGACCAAAGAGGAGCGTTATTTTTTAATGTTTTTATCACTTTAGCTGAACTTTTTTGACAAATTTTACAGCTTTTGATATGTACGATATCAGCCTAAAACGTGGAGAATTCAAAGCTAAGCTCCCGTTTACAACATTGTCCTAAGTATATATTATATGACAAATCCTGAAGTAGGGAGTGCCAAAATAATTTTACAATTTTTATTATATAAGGAGTGTCTTTTCGCAATTTTTTTTTTTACTGCGCATGCCCCAGGATGGCTTGGAAATGGAGAAATCCATTTAAGACATACTAGGGTGTCACATGGGCGTTTTTCTTAAAATATGAGCCAATCGCCACATGGGGATAAAATAAGGTCAAACCTGATTCGTGGATATGATTCTTAGAACGGAGGAGAACATAAGTTAAAGAGGATATCATAGCGAGCTAGAAGGACCGGAAGAAGGGGTTGTTTCATTATCACAAGGGAACGTGCCTGCAAGAGAGGGCGCTTGCAATTTAAGGGGGGTTCTTATTCAGCAGAGACAAGACATGACTTCGCGAGAAATGAAAAGCAGAGTTGTTACAAGGGTGGGTCAACTCGTACGAATTGCTCCTAAATAGTACTTTATTTAAATTTAAACAATGGCCTTAGGGAACTGAATTCCTCTGGCTTCATAGTAAGAGTTAAGTATGTATATATACTTATACACACTAATAATTGCTAATCACATAACACGTGACATATAATAGATGTATTTTAAAGGTCTAAAGAAATGAAAACTGGCAACACAACCCGGAAAAACGCTAAGGAAATTAATTACGTGTACCATTAAAGCTTAAGAAAGAAAATGGGAGATATAAAAACAGAAAATAGGGCAAACTATTTTAACTGTTATAAGAAAATGAATGAAGGAGTTATATTTGAACCTGTGTCATTAAGCACTCTTCGCTAAAACGACCACAGCGCCCATCGCCAGAGCTAAACACACGTATAAACACGTATACTTTATATTTACCTAAGTACGACCAATTTAAGTATACATATATAAGTATAACTTAAAAGGTCGAATACAATGTTGGAAGCAGGTCTGTCATGCAATTAGTTACCTTTTATTGTATTTAATTTACTTTTGTTGTTCAATTGCTTTATTTCATTAATACTCATTTCTCAGATTTGTATTAATACTTCCTATGTAAATGAAGCACATTTACCGTTAGGTTGGTACAAATCAGATGAGAAAAAATTCATGACAATTGAAATACAAAAGTTAAGCGATCAGTAAAGGAGGCAAGTTAAAGGGTTAGGTGGCTGATGGGTCAATTAGGTTGACATTAACACTGGTGGGCAGGTTAGTTTCGGACTGAAGCTGTATGTTTAATATTGTTCTTCGTATCCATATGATGACGGCTTCAGCCATGTGCACTCGTCTTCTTTTACTCTCCCTGAGAATGATGGTAGTGTTGGTATTCAGCATTTCTGGGGTGACGTCTTCCGGTTCTTTGCAGTGTGGCGTTTGTGGCTGTCCAATGAAAATCATCAATTTGATATTGATGATGCTAAAATAGTTTATAAGTCTCACAATTATATACATCGACGCTTAATTGAATCGGCACTTATAAAAGAAATTCCCAACTTTAATACTTCAGACGGCGAATTCAATATTAATACCTTAATAAACAAGAAAGTCACACGTCCGTTTCTCAAAAATGCCGACACATTCTAGCATAATCTAGCTTAGCGCCACTGATTTGTGTGTTTGTATGTTAAGCAACTTCTGTATCTCACTTGTTACTAGCGATTGACAATGACAAATGTCTCCGTCGAAACCTGGTTTCGCATATAAAATTAGTCTTATTAGTGTGGTTTTATCCCTATAGTTACACGTACGCTACTGTACTTTTTGGATATATATATATATATATATATATATATATATATATATATATATATATATATATATATATATATATATATAACAAATTTAAATTAGCAATATTAGAGAATGGAAAGAATTAAGAGTTAAAATCAGGGATTTAAAAGACAAGAATATTAAACAAATAATGATTTAAAGTATTATTATATGAAAATACTAATGTAGCACAGAAAACAAGCAAAAACAACTAAATTATTAAAGTATAATGTAGCTTACCGGTGAAGTTCAGGTGAAATCCGGAAGAGAAGAAATTATAAGGGGATAACCCTGAGGAAAGATAAGTTTTTGATAGGTCCGTTTTAGTTTCCTTTCGATCTACTCCTCTGCATGGGTCATAACTCGGACAGTAAAAAGTTGACTTTATTTTCAATGACTGAGAGGAACGAAACTTTACTTACTTATTCAAGCGTTGGCTGATTATGGTACATAATAAAGTATTTTCAAATATTTTCCGGCAGAAAGTTGCGATCTCTATTTAAGAGTTTGTTAAGCATGGAGAATGATGTCTACACAGACGCTGTTGTTAGCTGACATTTAAGGAGATAAGAATAAATTGCTGGTGGTATTTAAGGCCTACAGAGCTCAACTATCTCACACATACGAGGGGCGGTCAATAAGTTTTGCAATTCGGATATAAGGAAACGAGATATGAGGAAAAGTGTTTTATTATTTTTTAATATAACTACCCTCGACTTCAATGCACTTGCGTCACTTGTCCCTGAGGCTTCGAATTCCCGACAACCAGAAATCTCCCGACTGCTGCTCAATCCACTCCTGGACGGCGAACTGGACATCTTCATCGTCCCCAAACCGGCGTCCACGCACTGCAGCCTTGAGCTGGCGGAATAAAAAGTAGTCGCTAGGGGCCAGATCTGGACTGTAGGGCGGGTGGTTGAGCTCCTTGAATCCGCACTCGCGCAAGGGTAGCTTATGCAACTCTAGCCTTGTGGACTCTGACGACGTTGAAGTCGATCATGGGGCGTGAGGTTTCTCGGGACCCAACGGGTAGAGACCTTGGTCATGGCCAAATTGTCGTGGAGGATGTTGATAACACTTCCATGGGATACTCCAACTTCTCGCTCGATTACTTCGACGTTCACCCGTTGATTATCGAGGATCATCCTCTCCACGCGGGCCACATTGTCCTCGTTGGTCACGTCTGACAGGCGCACTGGACGGGGGTCATCTTCAAGGGACTCACGACCATGGCGGAACTTCCTATTCCAGCGAGCAATGGGTGCTTAGGAAGGAGCGGTGTCGGTGTACACTTCAACCATGCGTTCATGGATCTCTTTTGCATTCTTGCCTTCCTTGGTCAAAAATTTGATTACTGCGTGGTGCTCAACCTTGTCCATTGTTGAAAAATTTGTGACTGACGATCTGCAATCAGCTACTGCTTCTTAAATAGACGAGGCAGGAGCGTGCGGCTGCAGGTCCCGACTTGTCATAACTTGTCCTAACACCCCCACAAACAGCCATCACGCTTCCTCTGTTTTGCCCTACCGATTCGCAAAAGTTATTGACCGCCCCTCGTATCATTTTCCTTAAGTCTTCTTTCAATGTCCTCTTTGATCTCACAAGGATCGTGGTTATGACCTATAACCATTTCTTCTACCTAACCTTCGATTCCGGTTACTTTTCCTTTTTTCTTCTGGTACGCCATGTTATGAATCCAACCTATCCTCATTCAGTCTCGCCTACCCACCGTACATGATGGTATCATTATTATTATATTGAGTTAATATGTATGGGAAAGGTTGTTTTGTTTGTGCAATTGTGCGTTTCATTAAAAGTCATATTTTTTTGTCCCTTGTCTTTCCTTTTACAGGTTGTTTTCGCGCATTATTCTTCCTCTGGCTGTCGTTATTTGTTCAATTTTCTTATTTTAGTTTTTTCTTTACTGAAAAATATATGTATTTACAACTTAATGTACATATTATGTAGAAAAATATGACTCTTAATAAGAACACTACGTATTTAATCCACCTATCCCTAAGTTTTGCCCCTACGAATATTGTACTGCTGAGGTGTGGCGGTATCCATTCTGTCAGATCGTTATACCGTATCAATGTGCCACTGCCCGTCATGCCATGTTGTGTTATATCTCTGCAGATTGAGAGGTATATTGCATCATGTCGATATATTAGTCTCCGGTTGTATATCTGCCTACCAATCAGTCGTCTGGGATAATGGTTAGGTGTGATAAAACACGGTACTGTTAAAAACGCTACTCCGATAAACGCAGCAACGTTCATTACTGTTATTCACGTGCCTAAGCCCTAGGAAGAGGTGTTAGAGATGGTTTATGATAAAATTCCACATGGCTTGCCAGGATTAATGATAACATTGTTACTTAGGTATAGAAAAATGTAGAAATACACTGTATATGTATTTCAAAACTTTTGGTCATGACTATATTATACAGTCACGACCAAAAGTTTTGAGACTAGTATACATTTACATTTTTTCATTTGTTTTTAAATTTCCGTGATAGGAATAATTATTCTAATATTTAAATTTTTGCAGGTTTATTAAAAAGTTAGCATTTCAACAATAATAAGAAAAACTTCATTCCTTCACTAAATCAAAAATCGTGCTATGGTCCTGTTCCTATAAGAGGTGAGTTTCAGTCCCCGGAGCTTTGCTATTCGATCAAATGGGTGAAATTTCCAGTGACAATCACGGGATTTGGACTCGTCAGCGGTGAAGGTGACGTCATGTTACCCCAGTTCTTCACTGAAGGACTCATGTTGAACACTGACGGTTTCTTCCGAGTTCTGAGCGAGGTGGTGAAACCCTGAGTGAACCGGATAGCTGCAGAGAGGTGTAGCAGAATATATCGGGCTCATTTTTGAAGATCTTCCGGCCGAATTCATTTCATTCACCTGGAAAAGAAAAAAACAGTTAGTCAAAAATTGCCGCATGAAGAGTCTTTAGAATTTGTTTATTTAAATAAATAAGAAAGACTTTTGCATCATATAAATATAAAATAACAGTACATGTGAAACAACCTGAAAAACCATCTGACGATAAATCAAAAAGTTGACCTAGTTGAGCAAAACCAATGTAATATTTTGATTCAGCACAACAAAATTGTCTAAATCAACTTAAAAATACATAGACAATTAAGTTAGTGCTGGGCAGTATAATTAGGCTTGTCGCCAATCCTCAGGTACACCGCGGAAGACAGCCTCCTTATCTGCGTGCTATAAATGATGTTGCACGCGTGTGCATACGTACATGTACGTGCTCTGAGTGAGTCTTACCACCACTAAAGTTATCCTTAGGAGACATTGCCCTAGGGAAGGTTATCCATAGGTGATATTACTCTTGGGAAAGTTATCCATTGGCGATATTACCTAGAAAAAGTGATAATTTGCGATATTATCCTATGGAAGGTTATCCATAGCAATATTACCCTAAGGAAGGTTATCCCTCGGCGATATTACTTTAGTGACCTTAGGAACATTACAAATAGAGCCTGTCATACATCAAGAAGGTTATTTATGGGGAAATTTGCCTATATGGGCAGCCTCCCAGAGGTAAATTAACCTATAGGCAATATCATTCTCAATGAACTTTATCCATAGGGAATATCACCGACGAGGAACGTTATATATATAAATTATCGCCCACAAGGAACGTTATTCATAGAAAATATCACTCACAAGGAACGTTATCCATCGGTAATATCACCTGCAAGGAACGTTACCCATAGGAAATGTTACCCACAAGGAACGTTTTACAGGGAATATTACCTACAAAGTACCCATAGGAAATATCACCCACAATGAACGTTACCCATAGTAAATATCACTGAAAAGAACGTTACCCATGTTGAATATCATCGACAACGAACGTTATATATCCGGATTATCACACACAAGGAACGTTATTCATAGAAAATATCACTCACAGGAACGTTATCCATCGGTAATCTCACCGCAAGGAACGTTACGCATAGGAAATATTACCCACAAGAAACGTTTTACAGGGAATATTACCTACAAAGAAAGTACCCATAGGGAATATCACTAACAAGAACGTTACCCATACATCTCCCCTAAGAAAGGTTAGCTCTAGCGATGGCTACATACAGGAAACATCAATCCGTCCGGAGGCTTAGCTATAAAGAAGTTATCCGTCGGGGTGGTTATCCCAGATATAGGATACCTTATCAGGGAGATGTTTTCCCCACACTGCGCCAGAGAGGAAAGTACCCTTTTGTGATTTTCAGGATAGATTTGATTCCAAGCGATCGGCCGCAATGCCTTGGTTGAAAAAGACTGAAGAATCGATTTTAGGCCTTGTAATTTTCTAAACTCTGTTTTTCTTTATTCTATTTTTAAAAAAAGAAGGAAAAATGAATTTTCCTGTTAATTAGTCTGTTCTTTATTTAGTAAATTAGTTCGTTAGTGAGCTAGTTCAATTCAAATGACAGCCTCAGTAAGGGGTTTTTATTCAGCATAATAATACCTATACTCACATGTGCGTTTTAGTATCCTAGATAAGAGGCGCCACTCCAGGCTTACATGTTCTATATGTTTCAAGCAAGTGAAAGTGGGAGTGCAAGCGCCGGGGTTAAAGACGATTAAGCCCTGTTAGAGGCCGCATACATGGGAATCTACGAACCCCAACTTTTTGTTCTTTCGAAAGAGATACGAAATAATGTTAATGGGGGGGGGGCTCCAGTCCAGTATCGCCCTTAGTGGTCTGTGTGCATTCCAATCCCACCTTGTGGGATATAGTCTGGTGAGGAAAAGAAACATAGAGAGAACAAATCTAGATAAACACGAACAATATATAAGAAACCTAAAGAACGCAAAGCTAAAAATAAAACACTAAAAATCAAATTTTCTACATAAATAAAACCGTTAGCATTTCGTATTTAATAAATCCTATTAAGAAGATTCTTAAAGGGGTATAAATGAGCAGAGCGGATCTAAATTAATCCGTGATTTAAAGATTTAATAATCTTATATGTGAACAACTTCAGAAATTGACGCCAACCTAAAATAGGGAAAATATACGACCGATTTTGGTGAGGATGAAGTTAGGCTCCGAGATGAGTGAAATCAGACAGACTCAGGATTACGAGGTTTCTCGCCGTGAAAGGCAGGGACAATAGTGTTTTGGCGGAATTGCAATTAAGAGAAGAGATTGTTTTATTTTTGTATTGTGTACAAAAGAATTAAGAAAATCCTCAGTCGAAAGAATAACAAATCAAACTTATATAAAAAAATAATACTAAGCGAATTACAAAAAAAAAGGTGAATTAAGATAACGCGTTTACATAGATTATTGTACGACTAATCTTTACGCTAGTGATTAGGCTCGAAATTCAGTTTCGAATTTCGAGTATTTTCACCTATTCACTCCGCGTTAGAGAACTCAGTTAGTACATTAAATTTAGTGAAGTTCTTTACCTACTTAGAGTTCCGTTGAAGGAGGTTACGAATAAAAGGATGCGAGAGGCAACGTTAGGAGGCTATGAATTCGTTAGGTAGGATAAATTCGAACGAATTGCGAGGAGTTACTGTTCTTGTCTGTCATTTGCGTCGTTTCGCTCATTATATACATAGGTCCCCATAGGGGAATACCCTCGGGGTGATCTCTCCCACGTAGGCGAGGCCGAACTTGTTCGTATGGCCACGGCACGTGGATTTGCTGTTTCCAGGGTATGGCGCTTAACGCGAGTCGGAACAAATGCGAATGATAATGATTGATTCCTGAGGGTGCTGGTTTGGATTACATGCGGTTAGGGACGTACGTGTTTACGGAGCTTCCGGTCGATGAGGCGATGTTAAGCGCGTAGACCCCACCCCCACAAATGCCTCATCAGCAGTGAAGTTCCCGAACGAGAGGAAAGAAAAAGCGAGATCATGTACGAAGGATACTTGCAGGCGTGTCGGCCGGTGAATTCTCTATTCTATGAAACCAGAGGTTCGCCATGTGCGGGCGTCAGGCGGTCAACTGTCACTGTGTCCTCCTTTCCCATTTCGTAGAATCACAAAGCATTTATGTGTGTGTCTGACGATCAGGAAAGATTCGTCGTAAATCTGCTGTAGCGGAGTTTTAACCTCCTTCGATACACACAAAGACCTGCTCCAAGGGGGTCAGTGGGGAGGTTGACGATGACTTGTTGAACCCTATTGTGAAGGCACTATAGAAACAGCTCCTTCTTGAGGACCTCGACTACCAATGCCTCCAGGCAGTTAGAACGGACCTCATCTGCCAAAACAACTAAGTTGTCCTCGTACCACGCAGTTCTTCCTGCGTCAAGAGCTGGCGCAGCCGCTAGCGGAGGGGGTTTCACTTGAGCAACGCCCTCTTAACCGCGTCATACTTTCCTGAGGCGGGTAGGGATATGATGAGGTCATTCAGCGTTACTGCGTCTGAGGATGATAAAGAGTAGAATATATGCGCGTAACGTACCTCGTCGCCTCTGTCCCAGTACACAGAGATACGCATCGCCTTTCTGATAAACGGGAAACTTATTCCCTCGATTGGCGGCGCGAGAGGGTAACATGTATCGGTTTTCATTTCGAAATTAACACCATGCGAACCGTTGTTTAATCGCATTCTGCCAAAAACGGTCAACCAAAAACCGAAGTACTTCTGACACAATTTGTTGTGTCTGCACAACTCCAGGATCTGAAACTACCCTAAAATAGGGAAAAGATTCACTCTGAATAGGAAGTTAGACTCTGAGCTGAGTGAAATCGGGCTGACTCAGGATTGCGAGGTTTCTAGAAGTGAAAGATAGTGGTAATTCTGTCCTAGCTGGATTGTAATTAAGAGACGAAACTGATCCTTCACGACTCTTTTTTACTACATCTTCATTCAGTTTTGTTACTCTCTTCACTTTGTACACAACACACCATGCTTCCAAACCTAATCATTGCCAGCTCTCTTTAATCAAATAAAGAGAGATGTCAATGGATCTCATTACTCTCCTTTCTCCGTTAGATTAGGCCATCACCTCTGTTGACCTCATCATAGGCTTCCGCTCTTTCTCGTAGGTTCTATACTCTTGCATCAACGCCCCTGCTCCCCCTTCCCCCCTTCAACGTGTCCCGTGTTCATCCCCAACTATTTTGAGTTCTAGGAAACACAGACCTGCGTGGTAGGGAAGGCTTCGAGCTCCCTGTGCTCTTGGTGCAGAAATAGAATCCGCCTTCGTTGCCTACATACTCCCTCGCTACTCACTCATACACTGACCCTCCTAAAATCCGCCCTTGAGGCTCACGCCCGCTGTATCCTTGCAGAAAACAAAATATAAGCCACACATCTAGTTCAAGTTACTTCCAATTCTCTCTAGACCTCTGAAATCCTAGTCCCTTCCCTATCTCCTCTGATAAAGTCTCACCCTTCTCCGACAAAATAGTCCATATACGCTCTGTTATACACTCTGCTTCTACTCCTCGGCACCGAGTAACTCTCTCTTTTTCTTCACTCGAACTTTCTTCTTATGCCACATTGTTCCCCGAAGAATTGATTTCCCTCCATCTCTCATCAAAACATACCTTATCTCGCCCTCGACTCATTCCTTCCAAGTTTTTACCCCAATTTATCTCTGTTCTTCCCCCTTACCTCACTGATATTTTCAATACCTCACTCTTGTCTAGAATAGTGACTCAAAACAGCCTGCTCTTCGTTCTGTCCTAAAGAAACTAAACCTGAATCCAAATGACCCTGCAAATTATCGCCCAATTTTTCAATTCCACTCTAAAGGCTGGTGTATGCCCGAATAACGCCGATATGATCTTTCAGGCTGGTGTGAGCCCGGGTAACGCCGATACAATCTTTCAGGCTCTTGTGAGCCCGGATAACGCCAATGCGATCCTTCAGGCTTGTGTGAGCCCAGATAACGGCGATATGATCTTTCAGGCTGATGTGAGCCCGGATAACGCCGATACGATCTTTCAGGCTAGTGTGAGGCCAGATAACGCCGATACGATCTTTCAGGCTAGTGTGAGCCCGGATAACACCAATACGATCTTTCAGGCTAGTGTATGCCCGGATAACGCCGATATGATCTTTCAGGCTGGTGTGAGCCCGGGTAACGCCGATAGGATCTTTCAGGCTCTTGTGAGCCAGGATAACGCCGATACGATCTTTCAGGCAGGTGTGAGCCCAGATAACGCCGATGCGATCTGTCAGGCAGGTGTGAGCCCAGATAACGTCGATATGATCTTTCAGGCTGGTGTGAGCCCGGATAACGTCGATACTATCTTTCAAGCTGGTGTGAGCCCGGATAACGCCGATGCGATCTTTCAGGCTCGTGTGAGCCCGGATCACGCCGATATGATCTTTCAGGCTGGTTTTAAGGCAGGACACAACACTGAATCAGCTCCCTACAAATAACGGACTGCCTTCGCTGTGTGGTCTACCCTGGTCAACCTTCCATTCTTATACTTCTGGACCTTGCTTCGGACTATTCACTACACCGTTCTTCTTCACCACCTCCGTGAATTTCTGGGTGTGTCTGGAACTGCACTCAACTGGTTCCACCCCTACCTGTCATCTTGTACTCAATCCATCCACATTGGCAATGTGTATCTCGTGGGATTTGGGTGTTCAGCACGGTTATTAGTCCACTTTTGTTTTACATCCATCTTCTTCCTTTTTGTATGTTAAAGCGTCTTCTTGGTCTATGATTTCTAAGCTCTCAAACTTTTAGAAAACTACACTCCGCATATTAAATCATCACATAATGGCATTCTGACATCTTTCTGGAAGTAAACCATGACAAAACTGAGGTACAGCTGGTAGGAACTCCCGGTAACGTGACATACTGCAAAACTATTGGTCCCCGTCTAAACCTTCACCCCTTCCATTTTCCCTCTCCGATACAGATAAAAATCTGTCCGTCAAATTGGCCTGTCAGTTATCTCTCAAAAAACACGTTCTAAACTTTTATAAATCCTGTCTCTGCTTTCCCCGTAATCTCCAACGAATCTGCTCCTTCCGTAATCTCTGCCGCATTCGCTCCTTCCGTAATCTCTGCCGCATTCGCTCCTTGCATAATCTCTGCCGCATTCGCTCCTTCCGTAATCTCTGCCGCATTCGCTCCTTCCGTAATCTCTGCCGCATTCGCTCCTTCCGTAATCTCTGCCGCATTCGCTCCTTCCGTAATCTCTGCCGCATTCGCTCCTTCCGTAATCTCTGCCGCATTCGCTCCTTGCGTAATCTCTGCCGCATTCGCTCCTTCCGTAATCTCTGCCGCATTCGCTCCTTCCGTAATCTCTGCCGCATTCGCTCCTTCCGTAATCTCTGCCGCATTCGCTCCTTCCGTAATCTCTGCCACATTCGCTCCTTCCGTAATCTCTGCCGCATTCGCTCTTCCTGTAATCTCTGCCGCATTCGCTCCTTCCGTAATCTCTGCCGCATTCGCTCCTTCCGTAATCTCTGCCGCATTCGCTCCTTGCGTAATCTCTGCCGCATTCGCTCCTTCCGTAATCTCTGCCGCATTCGCTCCTTCCGTAATCTCTGCCGCATTCGCTCCTTCTGTAATCTCTGCCGCATTCGCTCCTTCCGTAATCTCTGCCGCATTCGCTCCTTCCGTAATCTCTGCCGCATTCGCTCCTTCCGTAATCTCTGCCGCATTCGCTCCTTCCGTAATCTCTGCCGCATTCGCTCCTTCCGTAATCTCTGCCGCATTCGCTCCTTCCGTAATCTCTGCCGCATTCGCTCCTTGCGTAATCTCTGCCGCATTCGCTCCTTCCGTAATCTCTGCCGCATTCGCTCCTTCCGTAATCTCTGCCGCATTCGCTCCTTCCGTAATCTCTGCCGCATTCGCTCCTTCCGTAATCTCTGCCGCATTCGCTCCTTCCGTAATCTCTACGGCATTCGCTCCTTCCGTAATCTCTGCCGCATTCGCTCCTTTCGTAATCTCTGCCGCATTCGCTCCTTCCGTAATCTCTGCCGCATTCGCTCCTTCCGTAATCTCTGCCGCATTCGCTCCTTCCGTAATCTCTGCCGCATTCGCTCCTTCCGTAATCTCTGCCGCATTCGCTCCTTCCGTAATCTCTGCCGCATTCGCTCCTTCCGTAATCTCTGCCGCATTCGCTCCTTCCGTAATCTCTGCCGCATTCGCTCCTTCCGTAATCTCTACGGCATTCGCTCCTTCCGTAATCTCTGCCGCATTCGCTCCTTTCGTAATCTCTGCCGCATTCGCTCCTTCCGTAATCTCTGCCGCATTCGCTCCTTCCGTAATCTCTGCCGCATTCGCTCCTTCCGTAATCTCTGCCGCATTCGCTCCTTCCGTAATCTCTGCCGCATTCGCTCCTTCCGTAATCTCTGCCGCATTCGCTCCTTCCGTAATCTCTGTCGCATTCGCTCCTTCCGTAATCCCAGCTGCATCCGTTCCCACTTTGGCTGCAACAACTATGAAATTCACGGGCTTCCACTCCCCGGCCTCTCCAACTGGTTAAGAAGCTTGCAGCCCGAGTCTTCTCCACGGGTGACGTTTCTCTCGTTCAATTACCCCGGTTCGTGATCTGCACTGGATGCCCATTCGATACAGACTCACTTTTTAGGTCCTTCTGCTTCCATAGGAGTCGTTATATACCACTACCTTTCCTACCTGTCCTCCTCACTGATCCTACTCTAGCTCCCCTAGCGAGCATTGCGCTCGGGCTCTGCTTCTCTACTTCTCCGCCTCTGCATATTTGCTCCTAGAACGTGGAATGAACTTCCCAATGCGTGCCTTGAAGACTCACCTCTTGTCACATGATTTTCATTAGTAGATAAGGGGTGCTCTGTTAAGACCCATGGCCTTGAATAGCGCCATCACAAAATCCTTATTATTCGCATAAAACAGTAGGAAGAAACGGAGAAGAAAGAGAATCAGCAACTGTGTTAGTGAACAAGAAAGGATAATAATACACCATTTCAACGCAAGCTTACAGGATTTAGCACCCCCATCACACCTCGCTACCGGCTAGATTCCACTGGCAGAATTAAAAATACTATTTGTTCCTCGAGACAGAAAGCGCTTAGAGACTCAAGAATCACCCGCAAGAATTTAATTAAAGCTCAGGATAGCTTCCTTCAGGCAATGTTCAACGTTTCACTAAGCGGAGGGTATTTTCCAGACAAACAATAAATTTCCGCCTCATTTTCATTATTAGAGGTGCTATTTGAGAAAAAGTACTTACCAACTGGTTTGTATACCACCAATAAAGCTACGGACAAATTCTTAGTCACCGATACAGATTCATAAAAGGCGAGTCCAAGATACTGCATTGGTTATCCTTATGAAAAACTTAACAAAGATAAACCAATAGCCACTAAGTGAAAGTCATCATGAGAGATGTACAGAGGGTAAGAGTTAAATCCAAGATCCAAAGACCAATCCCCGATACCAAATCACCAGATACCTTCGTGATTACATGTATATCACGGAAAGGCTTACTTACATATCCATCGAAGTCCACGACAGACCGCCATTCGAGATCTGCGAAGGAGACCCCAAGAAAGCTGCTTAATACCCACCTTATATAATATGGATATGCCTCCGTGAGTCAACGAAACCTTAACTAACCTATAATTAACGGACGATGTCATACAAAGAGTCACCCCCTCTACAAGCATGCACCAACGATGCACGTAAACAACTATGAAAAATATGGGAAATTAAGATAAACACGAACAACTTCAGAATAATCGCAATGTGGAGGAAAATAGCCAAAACAATGGTAGACGAACAAAATGTACTAAGCATAAAACTAACATACAGTAGCTTAAGGACATGAACGAATTATTAAAGCCAAAGTTAAGCTAACGAAACTATTTAAACTACGTGATCTAAACCTTAAAAAAACAAAACAAAAAGAAATACATGACATTAATAGATTCGTTTCTGCTATACCCAACTATATCTCTCAACACAGCCAGTCAGACGAATAAGCTGCAACTGCATAGGGTGAAAATTATATGCGTTGTCATCATAACCAACACTATGCGGGCAAAGCATAAATGACGAGAACATCTATATAGGCAACTAACTACACCTGCAATCCTCAACCAAGTCCTAAATACACGCAAAAAAGATATGGCAGAAACTAGACCGTCTACTATAATACGAGGAAAAGAGGAAAGTGGAAATAACACACAGCGCCGACGGAATATACCCAGTGGACGATCATCTGAAGAGGAGGAATTCGAACACTAATTACCTCAACTGGAAATGAAACTCAAGGAAGCAACAGAACTCAGAAGTCATTGCATATCACAAGTCACAGATAAGGTTAGTTATTTAGTAAATCAAATTTATTTAAACTTGGATTACTTTTGTATATATTGTAGTAAAAGTTAACTAAAAAAAACATAAAAAATGAAGAAGAGTAAAGTACAAAGATAAAAATCGTGATTTATCTAACACTGTAATAATAGAGACACGAGAGCCATTAAATAATCAAATATACAAATATTTAATTTATTTTAAATAATGGAAAAAATGGGGAGATGGCCGGTGACTCGGCAAACTATCCAAACAAGTAAGACTTTTCTTTTTTACACTACACTCTTCGCCAACTCTAGACCTGTTTGTTTGTGACTTAAGACCTAAACGCCTATGCTGGGGGAACGAGGTAAAGGAGGCATGAAAAATCGTAAGGGGGGGAACGTTCAAAACAAAGGCGACACAATATAAAATTATAAATATTTACTGGGTTTATTAGTCCCTGAGGATTTTTTCAATAATAAATCAGATAAAGAGATCAATTTATCTCGGACGGAAGAGTTCAGTGTTTGTTAATAATTTAAGATGGAAACGAACGATGGCATCTCCCATAGTGCTCGTAGAAATCAGCAAAGTGATGAAGACACGAGGTCAAAATATGTGGAAGATATACAGCCACAGGTCATCCTGCACTCATTGCAGCCTGACGGGCACTTAATTCTCATGATCGCAGCAGGGTCGCGCAATTTAAACCTGCCAACCCCTTGGCGGGCTAGGTGAGTTCGATACCCGACGCGAGTACATTACAAGTCTGACTACCATTCATATAATTACCGAGTGGCTACAGGGGATACAGTTAGGAGGGTATAGTCCTCCATCCTTCATCCTACACCACTTTCCCACGAAGTAGGGTAGGCTTCGATCGCGTCACTTAAAACTACCCCCTCCCCACCATCGTGGGTGTGGGTTCATTTGGCTGATAAGGAAGATTAAGCGAAATTCTGAACAATCTATTCAGTATTGAGGCAAGACCTTGGCTAAATCAAAGACTCGGTTTTCAGACTCACATATTGATGGGAATACGGGGGGAGGGAGGAATTGGGGGTATTTGGGGCATTTGGGAGCATTTGAGACCATTTGGTAGCATTTGGAGCTCTCCCGGGGGCCTCTAGTAGTTTCCTAGTTGGGCTGTGTGCATTGTTGAGGAAGAGATGGGTGTAGAGTTACACCAAGTAGTCACACTCCTCTGAATTTTGTTCAGAAAGTTACAATTTAATTATAGAATTATTTGATGAGGGATCGAGTGTTGGGTATATTTATAACAAGATAGGACGTCATTTTCGAATAAATTAAATTAAATTTAGTGAAATATATTAAGTTATTGCGGTATTTCAAGCATCGATGACGAAACATTATGAAACGGATTTGTGAAAACAGGGTGCCAAATTTCCAACATTTATTTTTCCTTTTTCCTGATTAAATAACTTTATACATTTATTTATTTTTTAACAATCGACATGACAAAAAATATTCCCATTAATATTTGAGTTTTATATTTAAATCGCTATAATTAATTTCCCAGCCTAAAGTATGAGGTAAAATATTATTACTTGGCAACACAGCACAGCAAAGCCTAGCGGCAGTCTTTCAAAACTATTCGAGAATTTATATGACATAAATAATTATAACGTAGTTAACATAAATTTGTCCGAAACATTTTAAAAAATGTGACAAGACTATTTGAGGAAACTTTATTTACTACTACTATACATCCGCCATCCTTCCTTGCCTCATGGGCCCTATCTCTACCTCTGACAAAAGATCCACGACCAGTTTAATGAAATTAACATAAAGATTAGAATGCCAATCGTTGATGAGCTCGAAGGCACCAGGTTGCGGTCCTCATTTGGGATGGGGGGGGGGGTTATGAGTTTTTAACACCAACCAATGATCAGGTGAGAACCTTCGTCACCCCGGGGGGAAGGGGACCAGTTCCGCGTCACTAGTATGTGTATACAGCTGCCCATCCGCAGGATTCCATGAAACAGAGAAGAGTGTGAGTTGTGGAGTGAAGACGGGAGGGGAAAGATAAATAGGTGCGCTGATGTTTGCTTCCGTTCTCGCTTGGGATTGAACCCAAAACCTTGACGCAAGAAGTCCCCCGCCGTATCCATTAGTCTCTCTCTCTCTCTCTCTCTCTCTCTCTCTCTCTCTCTCTCTCTCAATCGCTCATCCCCTTCTTTCTCTTCACCCCTCTCTCTATCTATCCTGCCCCTACATCTCCCCCTTTCTCTCTCCCCTCCTTCCACCTTCACATCCCTTTTCTCCCTCTCTCTCTCTCTCACCCCCTTCCACCTTCACATTCCTTCTCTCCCTCTCTCTCTATCCCTCTCCCTCCCTCTCCCTCTCCGCTCTCTCTCTCTCTCTCTCACTTTCTCGCGTCCCTCTGCAAAGAGAACCCGAAAACATTCTTCCTCCGTGCCAACAGCTACAAACCGGTTTGCCATTGCATATTTCGGTTGAGAGACGACGATAGCGCGTTACGGGAATCGGACCATGGCATCGTCAACGTGTTGAAGGACTACTTCGCCTCCGTGTTTATGGGGTAAGTAGACGGTCCCGCTTCGAGGCCGGGAGTTCACCTCGAAGAAAGAAACAACCTACACTAAATATTTTTAGATAACGATGAAGTGGCGCCCAGGTTAGGGAATCTGAAGTAGTATAAATCTCCAGGTCCAGATGGCTTCCTTCCCAGAAGCCTTCGTGAGGTTAGCGGTGAGGTTGCGACACACCTTACTGCTATCTTCAATGATTCGCTTGAAACGAGAGAGGTGCCGGAAGAATGAAGGATGCTGACTTGACACATATTTTTAAAAAGGGAGAACGCAAAAGCCTGGGTAATTATTACTGGACTATGAGTTTGACGTCCATCGTGTTAAATTGCCAGAAAGCATAATCGCTGGTCGCAAAGTTGAGCATTTAGAATATCAAAATCTGATCTTAGAATCTCAGCATGGGTTTAGCAGAAACCGATCATGTCTCACAAATCTGCTCGAATTGTTTCCTAGTAATTGAGTGAGTACGATCGAGTTCATGCTGTGGACATCTTATACCTAGACTTTCAAAAACTTAACCGTAGGTTAATGAGCAAAGTCCGCGCCGTCGGCATTAACGAGAAGGAAGCCGACTAGATTACGGGATGACGGACTGGAGGCAACAAGTGAAGGTCAGAGGAGCAGCCTAGAGGTGGGTATCGGTTACCAGCGGGGTGGTTCAGGGCTCCGTCCTCGGTCCACTGTTGTTCATATTCTATATCAACGATATAGACAAAGGACTGCTATGCACGATAGCAAAGTTCGCGGATGATACCAAATTAGGCTAGGGGGTTAGCTCGCGCGAAGGACTAGAACGCATGAGAGACAGCATTCGCAGCTTGGGTGAGTGGTCCTATATGTGTCATATGACATTTAAACTTGACAAGTGCAAGGTGATGCACAATCAGTCACGCTAACCCTCAACAAGAGTACTACCTGTTAGGTAAGCCTTTGGAGGTGATCGAACAGGAGAAGATTTAGTACATATCAATAGCAACTTGAAGTTCTCTAGGCAGTGCGCTAAGGTAGAGAAAAGGGTCCAGAGACTGTTGGGATATATAAAAGACAATTTTGTTTCTCTATAGCTTAGCCGCACATTAAGTACGCCGTACAATTCTGGTCATCAATAATGTTTAAAGACATTGAACGGCAAGAACGAGTTCAAGCCAAGGACACCAAACTAAACTCGACCCTTAGGCACATAGGATACCAACATCGGCTACGAGAATTGTGGCTGTTCTCCCCATTAGAAAGGCGCCGTATACGAAGCCAGATGATCAAAACGTATAAAATTATAAGGAGAGTGGAAAATGTGGACTACATGAAGTTGTTCACCTTAAAGATAAATCCCAGGCGAACCAGGGTTACAAGATAGATTTACCCAGATTTAGGACTAGCGTTTACGCGAAACTTTTATCATAAAATATATGCGAGAGATTGAATCATCTTCCAGCAGAGGTGGTGAGCAGTTCCACAGTTGAACATTTCAAGTCTCGGCCTAACAGAATACTGCACGAGTTAGAATAGACAATCGAAACTTATAAATATTTCAGCAATTCTATAAAAAATCCTAGGTACAGTATTCTCTTTTCGAACATGCCTAGGTCGTTCTTCAATTTCCATACCCCCATATTTATTATTTTAGGCCTTCCTATACAGTACTTCCTCTGTATGGTTCACAAGAACTTATGATGTACTGCTTTTCCTTGTAACACCTTGTTACTCTCTTTCTCTCTCTCTCTCTCTCTCTCTCTCTCTCTCTCTCTCTCTCGAATTATTATATTATTGGCCAACTCTTGGAATCCGTAGACATGGAAAAAGTTCTTGGGGCCGTAATTTCACCAAACTTTAAAAGTGTCCAAGCAATGCCTGAAAGCCACTAAAAGACGAATCGAATGCTACGACACATCGCACACAATTTCTCTTTTAAGTCTAGATCTATAATTTGACCACCATCTAAATCATTAGTTCGACCGCATCTAGAGTACGCCGTTCACTTCTGGTCTCCGAACCTTAGAAAATATGTGGTAATGTTAGACGAGAGGTCAACGCAGCGCGACTATACTCATATCTGAACTTAGGAATAAACACTATGAAGAAAGACTTCGCTGTCTAAACATATCATTCCTTTCGAGCATACAGTTACAGGGGCAGCTGACAGATTTTTTTTTAAATCTTAAAAGGTTTTTTCCAACTTAAATTATTCACTATTCGAAATGGATTATAAAGCGAATGCCCCTCAAAAGGGATATAAATTAGTCAAAAAGCGATTCACCAGTGGCATAGCACAAAATCTTTTAGCTATAAAATCACTAAAACGGGGAACAGCCTACCCGATCGAGTAGTGGAAAGCACGTCGGTTGATATATTTAAAAACAGACTGGACGAGTATTACTCGCGTGTAAGTGTAACCTAGTCAGTGTACTGAGGAGTATCACCTTATAAAATCAGGACTGAGTATATTCACATGAATGTCACAGTCCCCAAGCCCCCCAGCACTCAAGCGCCCCAGCCCAGCACCCCAGGATCCCTTCCAATGATGCCAGCTGTTATTTGTTGTGCTGTATGAGTCCAAATGCGTTTTCCATATTCTTTTCTGGCTTTCCTATCATTATTTTCAAAACTAGCAGACGCCGTGCTGCGGAAGAGAAGGGATCGTTTCTATCGGCTATTTCAGTGCGAGAAGTAATGTGCATATTTGAAACTGTGGAGTAATAGGTACGCACACGTAGATAAATGTGTAGATACGAGAGGTGGTCAATAAGTTTTGCAATTCGGATATAAGGAAACGAGATATGAGGAAAAGTATTTTATTATTTTTCAATATAACTACCCTCGACTTCAATGCACTTGCGCCACTTGTCCCTGAGGCTACGAATTCCCGACAACCAGAAATCGCCCGACTGGACATCTTCATCATCCCCAAACCGGCGTCCACGCAGTGCAACCTTAAGCTAGCGGAATAAAAAGTAGTCACTAGGGGCCAGATCTGGACTGTAGGGGGGATGGTTGAGCTCCTCGAATCCGCACTCGCGCAGGGCATCTTGTGCAACTCTGGCCCTGTGGACTTTGACGACGTTGAAGTTGATCATGGGGCGTGAGGTTTTTAGGGACCCAACGGGAAGAGATCTTGGCCATGACCAAATTGTCGTGGATGATGTTGATAACACTTCCATGTGATATTCCAAGTTGTCGCTCGATTTCTTCGACCCTCACCCGTCGATTTTCGAAGATCATCTTCTCCACACGGGCCACATTGTCCTCGTTTGTCACGTCTGACGGGCGTCCTGGACGGGGGTCATCTTCAAGGGACTCACGACCATGGCGGAACTCCCTATTCCATCGAGCAATGGTTGCATAGGAAGGGGCGGTGTCGGTGTACACTGCAACCATGCGTTCATGGATCTCTTTTGCATTCTTGCCTTCCTTGGTCAAAAATTTGTTGAAAAATTTGTGACTGACGATCTGGGATCAGCTACTGCTTCTTAAATAGACGAGGCAGGAGCGTGCGGCTGCAGGTCGTGATTTGTCATAACTTGTCCTAACACTCCAACAAACAGCCTTTTCCCTTCCTCTGTTTTGCCCTTCCGATTCTTAAAACTTATTGACCGCCCCTCGTAGTTGAAATTGCATGGTATGAAGGTACACTCGTAGATAAGTGTGTACTTGATCGAGATATAATTATTAAATATAGACTGTACTCGCTAGGTTGAGGTAGTGTTGACCTTTTTACCTCTTGGGCTTTCCTTGAGTAGAGTATAGGGTCTGTTCTGGTACTTGTTCTGTAGTTTTGGTGTTCTTTTCTCTCTTTCTCTCTTTTTCGACACGTTAAATTCTCCCCTCCGTTGTGTTAATTCAATGTAATTAAAAATTTAAATCGTCAACGCTTCCAAAATTATGTCAAACCGAGATATTATGTATTAAAGTTTTAATTTTCTGAAATGACACAAAAGGTTTTTGATCAATTTTGTAATATTTAATGTTAAAAAAACTTTTCCTCTCGAAACTTAGAAAAGTTTTAATTAATTATATGCTAGAAATGTAAGTAACCTAATTAACAGGTTTTAACATTTCTTCTCCAATAAAATTATCCTGAATATCTGTGATTAGGTCAACATGTTCTCCTTTTTAGTGGCGCGCGCGCGATTCTATAAGTCGATGTCAGTTGTTCGAATGGTAACCATTTTACTTTTCAATAGGTTTTTTGGCAATAACATCATAACTATTCGGCCGACTCTAACAAAATTTGAAACCCTTATGTTGTTTTAGATTCTCTTTCGAATGATATAATTGGCAAGGTCCTACCAAGGTTAGTCCTGGAATTATTTAAAGTTTTAAAGGTCGTAAGGTCATAAGTCAGACTAAGTGAGAGCACGTGACTTAGGTCTGTTGACCTTATTACAAAAGAAAAAGAATAATTGTAAAGTCAATTTTAGATTATTTACGTAAATTGACCTTTACAAATTTACCCACATATTCATATATTCCCGCACTCCTACAAAAGATGGCTGTGAAATGGTGAGTTAACTGTAGGCGTTGCATAGAAGTAAACTTCAACTGATATATATTCACACATTCACCAACTCTTGCATAAGTCATCATTGTATTGGCGAGTCAAGTGTAGGTCTTTTATCTAGGTTCATCTCTACCTATTGGCGAGTCAAGTGTAGGTCTTTTATATGGATTCATATTTACTTATTGGCGAGTCAAGTTTAGGTCTTTTATATGGATTCATCGCTACCTATTTTAACCGCAGAAAAATAAATCAGTGTTGCATTGGAAAGTCAATTTATAGGCAATGTCACTACGATATCAAAACAAAACAAATTACATTAAAATCCGCCTTTCATTATCTCAATAGCAAAAAAAAAGGCATATGTAGACACACGCACAACATAAGCTCTCCCACACACAGGCGTGTACGAACATGTAAGCAGGCTTGAGTCACAAAGTCGAGCAAGTATCGGTGTTCATAAAATTAAAATGGAAGAGAGAACAAATATTCTTACTAAGAATAGCTGAGTGTTTAGTTAAGTTGGTTTGTTAAGTTTTTGTGTTAACGTGGCTTTACGATGATGTTTGTTAACTTAGTTTGTTGAGGTGGTTTCTCAACATGGTTTATTAACTTTCCTGGATCACTTGGTTTGTTAATTTGGGTTATTTTTTAACTTTTTCAGATTTGTTAGACTGGATTTTGATTTATATGGTTTATTAACTTGTTTTTAACTTGGCTTGTTAACTTATTTTTTTAACTTGGCTTGTTATTTTTTTTTTTTAAACTTACCTTGTTAACTTGTTTGTTTTTAGTTTGGCTGGTTAACTTGTTTTATTAAATTGGATTATTAGGTTATTTTTTTTAGCTTGGCTTGTGAGCTTGATTTCTTGACGTGGTTTAATAACTTGGTTTATTGAGTAGTCTTGTTGATGTGGTTTATTAATTTACTTCATTAAGTTTCCTTGTTAACTTGGTGTGTCAATTTGGTAAGTTAACTTTTAACTTGTCTTGTTAGCTTGGTTTGTTGACGCGGGGTCTTAACTTGGATTTTAATTTGTTTTGTCGAATTATTTTTTAACGTGAATTGTTAACTTAATTTATTACCATGGCTTGTTAAGTATTTGATAAATTGACTTGATGACTTGGTTTGTTAACTTTGTTTATTAACTTTGCTTGTGAACTTCTTGACTAAGCTTGTTAACCTGGCTTGATAACTTGGTTCATTAACTTTCCTTGTTAAATTGGTTTGTTAATTTGGCTTAAGTTAATCTCTTTAACTTGTTAGCTCGATTTATTGACGTCGCTTCTTTACTTGGTTTGTTACAATTTGGTAACTAGGCTTCTTAACACGGTTTGTCAACTTGATTATTAATTTAAGTTTTTAACTTATTAATTTAGGTAATTTACATTTTTTTAAACTTGGATTGTTAGCATATTTGTTAACGTTTTGTTCTCTTTATTTGTGGTGTTGGCTTGTTGTTTTGATTTGCTAATTGGTTAATTAACTTGGCTAGAAGAAATAGCTTGTCATTTCGGTTCACAACCTAAGCTTATGAACTTATGTTGACTTGGCTTGAGAATTTGGCTTGATGCAAATAGCTCGTTAACTTATCTAATCTTGTTATAGTTCGCGTCTCCATACGAGGCTATAAGCGCTATTGTGTGTGGATGAGGTGAACCTAAAAAAGCGCTGAAGTTAAGGTAATGAAAAATGCATGGGTTAGGACAGTTGCGCTCCTGCTAACGCTCCGTGTCGTCTCCTCTTTGTTCTATATTCCTGAAATACATTTTCACTTCTTCTATTTTCTCCACTTTCTTTCAGCTCATCTTAATAAACAACATTCAGCCCAAGTGACAAAGGACAATACCTCAGTGGTTCCGAGACGCTTGGAAGAATCCTGAGGCGAAATGTCTTAAAGTATCTCTCGCAACCATCTTGAATTGAGGATTCGGAGGTCCATGTTCGAATCCCGAGCCTCAGTTGAGGGGAATGTGGGGCAATTTTGTGTTTTTCTGCGGGTTGATTTATCTTCTTTTTTGTTCTTTTACTTTCTTTTTTCTTGCTTTAAATTTGTTATTACTTTCTTGTAAATTAATTTTTATTCCTTTTGATTTCGTTCCTTTATTTCTTTTTTTCTTTTATTTCTTTGTTTCTTCATATCTTTTTTATATGATCGTTTCGGTTATTCTGTCTGTTGGCCTTTTTTCCTTTCATATATTTTTCATTCTTTTTTATTTATTCTTTTCTTTCTTTTATTTTCTTACTTTACTTCGTTTCATTCTTTTATTCATTCTTTTTTCTTTATATCATTTAACTCCTTTCTCTAATTTTCTTTCTTTTTGCCTTATTTATTTATTCTTACTTTCTTTCCTTCTTTACCTTAATTTCATTTTTTTTCTATCATTTTGTTTTTTTTATTTTTCGTTCGTTTACCTTACTTTATTTCTTTCTTCCTTTCTTTCCTTCTTTCCTTTAATTTCTTTGCTTTTTTTCTTACATCCTTTTTATCTTTCTTTCATTTCTTTCTTTCCTTTTTTATTTCTTCATTTCTCGCTTTTCCTTATTACTTTCCATTTTTTATTCAGTTTGTATTTATTTTGATATCTTTAGTTCTTTTTCTTCATTCTTTCTTTTTTTTTCTTAATCAATCTTTTTATTTATTCCTTTTTTTATTTCATTCAGTCAAACCCAAATCGCACGCATCTCTGTTCCAAATTTTGTGAAGAAAGTTTAGAAAATAAAGTGGTGATTTAATGCGTAGTTAAATGAGGAAACTACTAGGTGCGCTTTGGCCCTGGAGACCGCGCAACTCGCCACAACGATATAATCCCCCTTCCATCCCTTATTTTAAAGTTCAATCAAGCTATATCGATTCCCTCACTCTACCTTTCACTTCTTTCATACCACGCCGGCCATTCAATCTCCATCAACATATCCCTTTGCAATACTTACAACCCCTCAACACAGAAACCTGATTCAATTTCGCCTTTTATTTTCCTGTGGGTGTCAACAAAGGGACAATCTAATGACTGCGATGCTTGGCTGAGAGTGAGTAAAATCGCATCTAAGAAGCTGATTGCAATTAAGAAAAAGATTCCTGACTTCCCAATGAATGTGCATTGCGAAAGATCCCATCTGGCAGAAACCCCATTAGGATTCCTTCATAACATATCCATCACTGATAGATCGAAAAATGGTTGTTTTTTTTAATATATTTAAATAAAAACATACAAATTGAATTGTGGAGTGAAAATAAGAGAAAGTATAAGTGCTACAAAGTCGCTTATTACCGACGTTTCATTCCTCTGGAGCTTCCTCAGAGTAACAAGAAACTTAGAATAAGAGAAACCACAAATGGTACAAGGTTCTTTATTACTGACGTTTCATTCCTCTGAAGCTTCCTCAGAGTAACAAGAAACTTAGAATAAGAGAAACCACAAATGGTACAAAGTTCTTTATTACTGACGTTTCATTCCTCTGGAGCTTCCTCAGAGTAACAAGAAACTTAGAATAAGAGAAACCACAAATGGTACAAAGTTCTTTATTACTGACGTTTCATTCCTCTGGAGCTTCCTCAGAGTAACAAGAAACTTAGAATAAGAGAAACCACAAATGGTACAAGGTTCTTTATTACTGACGTTTCATTCCTCTGGAGCTTCCTCAGAGTAACAAGAAACTTAGAATAAGAGAAACCACAAATGGTACAAGGTTCTTTATTACTGACGTTTCATTCCTCTGGAGCTTCCTCAGAGTAACAAGAAACTTAGAATAAGAGAAACCACAAATGGTACAAAGTTCTTTATTACTGACGTTTCACTCTTCTGGAGCTTCCTTAGAGTTACAAAAAAACTAAGACCTCCAATTCTTATTTTCTTATTACTCTGAGGAAGGTCCAGAGGAGCGAAACGTCAGTAATGAACAATCTTGTACCACTTGTGGTTTCTCTTATTCTCCCTCTCCATTTGTTATCAAAGACACCCATCAAAAATTGAATTAGACATTTCACGGATTATCTCATTACATAGCTTAATAAAGAGAGATAGATATTTGTAAATTCACTTGCACGCACATAAATTGTCGGCTTTTGATATTTGCATCCGGTTATATTCTGCTATCGTACCCACCCTCTTTCACACACATACGCATCACCTATATTTGCCATTCTTCCCCACCTTGACTCCCTATCGAATCCTACCCCACTCCATTGGTTCAATTAGCCGTCCTTTCCTCCCTGTCAAATTTGAGTGACAATCTCATCCGAGTCGCATCCAACCCGGATGATTTCAACCTCTGGATTATTTCAGGGTTCTGAATAATCATGAGACTCCGACATGTAATCGGCATCAGTCGGGGCTTCCCTCCCCTTTTTAAAGCCCCTTTACCCTTTCTCCCCCAGTTGCCCGTCACAATCAGCATGCGAGGGTAGCGATAATGACCGGAATGGTTCAATGAGAAGTTGCGCAGACGGCGATCGTGAAGGAGACCGGTCTCATTCTCGTGCCGTCAGGAGACGACAGGGAACGGCGATGGATAAAAGAGGCCTTAATAGTGTATGTGTGTGTGTGTGTGTGTGTGTTAGAGAGAGACTTCATCTTTACTGTACACATTTTCTTCTACTTTAAGATAAAAGAGGAAATAGTAAGATTAGGGACTGCAGAAGCACCTTCACATTATGGACCGCAAGGTCTTTTAAATTGGAGACTATGCTCGAAACTCCTTGTAAAAACACACGTTCTATCTCTCTCTATATCTCTCTCTCTGTCTCTCTCTCTTTCGCTCTCTGTATCTCTCTTTTTCTTTATATATATTTATTTTTCTCCTTCTCCCTGTCTCTTTTCTCTCTCTCTCTGTCTCTCCCTATCGCTCTCTTTTTTCTTTCTCTCTCTTTCTTTATGTCCCTCTCTCTGTCTCTCCCTGAAGCTCTCATTTTTTTCTCTCTCTTTCTTTATGTCCCTCTCTCTGTCTCTCCCTGAAGCTCTCATTTTTTTCTCTCTCCTTTTCTCTGTCTCCTTCTCTCTCTCTCTTTCTTTCTCTCTCTCTCTCTCTCTCTCTCTCTCTCTCTCTCTCTCTCTCTCTCTCTCTCTCTCTCTCTCTTATCATCTTTTCTCGCAGACATCCGTACACATAGCCATTATGTTGTCCAAATAAAAGAGATATCAATGGAATAATTACCTTTCGTGTTGACAGCTTCGGAATTTCTTCCATCCTTTAAACCTTTCCCCGTTTCTCCTCGTAAATTCACCTCCGCACACAACAGCACAAACCCATAACTCCCAATCCCCAATGGCAGTTTAACCCACTCCGGTACCATTGTCTCATTGGTTATCGGACCAGTCCAGAATATGATAAGCACATGTAGCAGAAAGCTACGCTGCCGCACTAGGCGCAATTGTCCTGGGCAATAAAAGGCCTTGTCTTACCCCCGTCCCTGTAATCTAGATAAGGAAACCGACACCTTTAGGACTTGTGGTTTGCTGTGTTATCATCCCTTATCACCCCGGCGATCGAGGGTGAATTGTGGCAAGTTACCCTCAACCATGCATCGCACTAGCCCCCAATTCCCTAAGCGTGATTGGGGTTGATTGGAGTGGATGTGTTGGTAGTATTCGGTGAGAATCGAATTTAGTGTAAGTAGCATCATTTTTAGTCGCTTACACGCGACTCTATAAGTTACTATGTCAGCCGTAGGTCAGTCGGTTGGATGGTAACCATTTTACTTTTAAATGAGTTTGGGGGGCATAACATCGTAACTATTTGGCCGATTCTAACGAAATTTGAAACCCTTATGTTGTTTTACATTCTTTTTTCGAATAATATAGTTACTAAAGTCTTCCAAAGGTTAGCCAGGGAATTATTAAAATAAAACTTACTATGGGTCGGATTTCCCCACTTATGGAAATTTTGAAGGTCGTCAGGTCTGATGATGTTTGTTAATTGAATCTCTTTTTTTCAAAATCATTAAAATAACTGAGAGCACGCAACTTAGGTCTGTTGACCTTGTTTGTTAATAATGAAGTAGAGTAGGGAGTGTTTGAAAAATAGAGGTCCCATTTGTCCCGTTTAAAGAAAAGAGGTCCTGTTTATGTCCATTTAAAGACCACTTTTAATTTTTCTTGAAAAATTGGTTTTTCAAATCAGGAAATATTAAAGCAAATTTGAAAATTAGTAAAAATAATCGCTCTTTAGGTTTAGATTCCTTTGGTTGAGCGAATCAGTCCCGAGCAGTGTCATGGATACAAACCTTAACCTAAACAAACTACAACCAACCATTTGCCATCACACCGTTATCATAATTTCTGAAGTAGTGGTGGGTACGTGACACCAGATCTACCTATTTGAATAGGGATATTTTCAAATTGATCTCTTTGAGCAATTGGGGGGGGGGGCTCGATTTGTGTCCATTCTAAGAATAACAGTCCCTCGGTCCATTGAAATCGCTATTCTTCAAAGGCTCTCGAAGTAGAACCGATGTGGGACAAGAGGAATTCCAACACCGTCTTTCGGCATTTGTCGTAAAAAGAGACTATACCCGGATATGAGACGGCTGGAATGGAGAAACACCCACACGAAAGTATCGTTCGTACGAGTGCTACACGCAATGGCACTAATGCGTTGATGTGCACCGACCCGATTTGTCAGAAAGTGGCAGAAGATGGAAAGTATTTAAAAGCGCGGTAAAATCCCGTTTTCTTTGCAAATGGAAACAGTCTCAGAGGGATAAGTAATTTATTCACATTATTGCCTTTTCTAATTATATGAAAAATATCAAATTATAAATATTGTAAATAATCAAAATAAAAGTAATTAATATATAAAGATAAAAAATATAAAATATTTAAAAATAAATAGAGTAAATGATAACAAATCGGTAATAATTAAAAAATAATTAATAATTAAATAATTATACTAAATAAATAAAAATATAAAATCATTATAAAATAATTCTGAAATATATAACTATGGTAAATAAATAAAAAAGAACATCATTATAAATATCAATTAATGAATAAAAATTATACCAAATATATAATACAAATAAAATAATTATAAATATTAAATAAATAATTATAGTAAATAAGATATAAATAATTCCCTAAAATTTATTAGATAATTATATTATAGAATTTATAATAGACAATAATAAAGTAACTAATTAAAAATCATAGTAAAGAATTAAAAATCTACAAATAATTTTAATAAATAAATATAATTAATAATTTACAAAATTAATAAATACAAAATAAATAATTATCGTAAATAATTAAAATAGAAGATAGTAAAAAAATATTTATGAATTGAATAATTTTAGTAGATAATTAAAATATTAATAATTATAAACAATAAGAAATAAAAAATAATTATAGTAGATAATTCAAAATAAGTAATTATGACAAACACATTAATAAATATATAAATAATTAATGAATAATTAAATAAATAAATATATATGATGAATATTTTAAAAAGTATTGAAATATTCTATAATTGATCAAATTTGAAAATAATGAATAAATAAATAATTATATTAAATAATCAAAGGTAGAAAATGATTATAGAAACAATACTCAATAAATAAATGATTAATTGTAGTAAATAATTAAAAATATTAAATTTAAATTAGTGCTTGATTACCCTAAAGGCAGGAAGAATATTTACACTACCGAGCAAAAAAGAGAACGATGTTCCTTTATTAAAATATTTTCAAAAATATGATTTGTAGGTAAATGAAATTTCCATGGTACATGAAGGCATGTATATAATATATTTTATCGAGATTTCCTATGATAAAATCGTATATTTAATAAATTATACTAAATAAACCAACCAAATAAAATATTGACTCGTGCAAAGTAAGAGAACGATCATTCACAGATTACTTAACAAGCAAATACATTGGAAACAAAGTATGATTTGACAACGATGAAACAATATGAAGTATGGAAATCTTTGTTTTCTATTACTTCGGCGTAACGACAACCACAAAACCTCACCAGTTTTAGGCAAAATTCTAGTCTTATTTTGTTCCATTCTTGCTTAATTTTCGTCCATAAAGCCGTTACAGTTGAAGGCTACTGGTCTCGAACTTCGTCCCCAATGACCTTCCCAGGTTCTTAATTGGGTTCTGAGAAGGCCACTTCATTACTTCGATACCTACTTGTTCGAAATAGTATTTTACTCGGTGTGCAGTATGGTATAGCACCTTGTCCTGCATAAATACTGCTGGCTGGTTTAAAGATGCTCGGAGGGAAGGTATAACATGTTGCTGTATAAAGTTTAGGTACATATTCGATTTTTATCGTTCAATTTATTGGCACTAGCGGACCAACTCCTTCAGAAAGAAACATACACCATAACATGAATCTGCCTTCTCTATGTTTGGCAGAGTTTTTAAAACATGTAGAGTTAAGTTTGTCACGTGAAGCGCATCTAACAAAGCGTCTGCCATCAGATTCAACTAAATTAAATTTACTTTCGTCGTTGAAATGAATTCTCTCCCAATCTTCATCCCTCCAAACAACATGAGCTTCAGCATATTCGACTCTCGCATTCTGGTTCTTCTTACTCATGATTGGTTCGGTGATTGGATAACAAGCTTCTAAACCAGATGCTTTGAGGCAATAGGATACTGTGAAACGTTTCACTTCTTTGCCACTACTGGTCTTAATTTTTCGAGAAGATTCTGCTTCAGTTTCAATGGGATCCTGCATAGAGAAGTGCCTAATACCTCTGTCTTCTCGGCCGGTGTTTATGCGGATTCGACCTAATTTTTCAGAAGATTTTTACGGGGTTTCCTAATTGTATAACTCCAGAACGCGCGAAATCACACTCTTGGACATTCCTACCTCTCTTGGAATTGCAGAAAGAGTCCTCTCCTAAGTCTTCAGGCGAACAATTCTCTGACAGAGCTCAGGAATCACGTTCACATGTGGTGGCATCTCTGAAGAGTGAGTAGGACAACAATGGCGGTTGTAAAGTTCTTACCTACTGAACAAAATGTTGCCAGAAGATTTCAAGAAACTTCTAGAATGTTCGTGAAAAAAAAATCGTTCTCCTATTTTACACGTGTCAATGTTATTTTGTTAGTTTATTTAATATAATTTCTTGAATATACGATTTTATCATATGAAATATTATCAAAATATATTAAATTCCTGCCTTTATGTACGTACCATGGAACTTTCATTTACCTACTCATCATATTTTTTTAAATATTTTCATAAAGACAAATCTTTCTCTTATTTTGCTGGGTAGTGAATTGCCCTCAGGATGATTAAAAATTATCATTACCGGCTAAAGTTTTCGGGTTACCGGCATTCTGGGCACCCGTAGTTATAATGTAAATTCGACTCGACGTGAACGGGTTGATACGCGTCCATTGCCCTTTGGGAAAGTTCGTACCCCTTTCTCGAACTGAGAGTCCTTCGTTTCGATAATATCAACGCTCTTGGTTATTCGGACTATACCGGTGATTTGGAGGGTTTGAGGAAAACTTTCAGACGCGGTTATAAAACTTCACTAAATCTTTACGTACAGATAAATGAGCAGGAATTAAAATCAATGAATTTGGCCTTTAAAAATGCAAATAACATGAGACGATGACTTCAAATCTCTTGATTTTAGTTTAAATCAAATATTTCTTGGTAAAGTAAGGATTAAAAATTAACACTTCTCTGGGTGTCTACAATACCTATTAATTATATATTTTAGCACTATAAAATAAATGAATTAATTGAATACTATAACAATAGCTACCTTCGCTATTTTGGGATGGGAGGAAAACCTCTCATTGGAGTCTCAATTTGGATATGCATCCTTTGGTTATCCTTTATGGGCGAGGTAAATAAGGAGTTTATACTAACCCTTCCCAAAATAGAAATTCAAGGGTCCCGTTGGTTTCTACTTTGTAACAGACGCGACTATATTAATCAATCGGTTTTTACCAGACATTAAGCGATTCTCGTTTTCGAAGAAAGTGCTGTCACTCGTTGAAAACTTCTTATCTGATCTTGATTGGCGGACTACTGCTAATGGATAGGACTCTCTTCTTTATACTCCAAAGTTGGGTGCCACCCCTATTCCATTCTAGTCCTCTTTGTCCAATTAGGTTATCCTGTCCATTCACTGCTCCATCCTTTTGGGGGCTAGGGAAAGTTAAATAGTATCTTAATTCGCTAACAAATTATGAGAGAAGCCGCGATTCGATTCCTTTCGAACCGCCCCTAATTAAGTTCAAGACTAAAAATAACAACATTTTGACTTAAATATCTACATCTACGTGAATGCCATCCTTTTCCAAAAACAGGTCTTGAGAAGGTCACTTTAATTGCCACGTAACCACAAACTCCTATTATTGCGACTGCAGGCGGGTCCCCTTGCGGAGTGGTTCCTATAGACCGCACATTTAGGCTTTTTTTATGGTCGAATTTGATTTCGTTTCAAATATCCTCACTTTTTTTTCCTCTAGTTGGCCGCTTTGAATGTTCACTTTGATGGTTTGTGTCACCACGAGATATCAACCAAATCTTTTAACTGACCCTATTTCACTGGTTATTTATGGATTAGCACACAGTTTTAACTAGTTACTTATTTTTTTAAAACCACTCTACTTTCAAATTCTTAAGAAAATTAACAGGACAAATATTTTCCCACTGAACCTCATTTCAACATCAGATGTTTCCCCACTAAACTCCATTTCAACAAATTATTAATTCCAATAAATAATGAAAATATGAAATAATTATAAAATTAATTAATAACTAATTACTAATAATAAATAATTTATAAAATATATAGGTTTAAATACAAATATCCAATTAGTAACATGAACCAAAAATGAATAACACATTTATAATTTTGAAAAAGACCCCCTTCCTACACACACACAAAAAAAAATGCAAAAACAAACGGTAGCAACTGTAAAAATAACAGCGATGTGTAAAGAAACTGATGAAGTTAGGCGAATGTAAAGTGTGGAGGTACAGCCTTGGCTAAAAGTATTAGGCCACTCCAGTGTTTCTGGGTTCAGCTATCTCAATGTTAATGAAACACGTATATATGGTGGTTTATGGTATATTACACAATATACATTAGTTTAATATCTGGTTGGCTCTCCTTTAGCTTCAATTACCGCTTCTATACGGTTAGGCATATAATCAACAAGTTTCTTGCAGGTGCTAGGCGCAATCTTACTCCATTCTTCTCTAGTTTTGGGTACAAATGCTCTTTATCTTTAATTGTTGTGTTCTTTATAGCTTTACCAAGAGTTCCCAATAGGTGTTAGCTTTGTGCTAGCCAGTCCATGGGAACAATACCCTCTGTCTCAAACCATTGATTAGTATTCTTTGCTGTATGACATGGAGCGTTGTCCTGTTGAAAGATAACACTGTTTTTCGACACTCCAATGACATGGAAACATAGGTCGCTGAATTCATCCGACCCTGACATAAAACATTTCTCCTGGTCCTGTCGCAGACATGCAGGCCCACACCACGATAGAACCACCCCCATGTTTTACGGTTGGTACCAGATATTCAGCCTTAAATGCTTCCCCAACTCTGCGACGCACTAAAGTTGCACCAGGTGCGCCTAAAAACTGAGTAAAAAACATGAACGATAATATTATCCTTATGTTGGATATTTCTTATTTATTTGGGGCAAAACCCCGAGATATTTTGAGTTTACTTGTTGATTGAATACTTGTAATATCTTACCTCATAGTTACTTTCATCAGACCATATGACTTTCGACCATTGCTCGCTGGTCCAATTTGAGTGTTTTTTGGCCGACTGAAGACGTTTATTCATATTCGCTTTAGAAATCCATGGCTTCTTTCTGGCTTTAGAGCCTTTCAAACCGTACTCTACAGGCCTTCTTCTAACCGTTTTGGTTGATATTTGTGATGTACCTGCCTCGCTGAAGTCCGCACAGAGCTATGACGATGTTTACCTCCTGCTTCTGAACGACTGACGGATGATGGATCTGTCATCACGAGGCGTTGTGACCTTTTTCTACCTGTTCTTTGTATTGTCTTCACCTCGTTTGTTTCTCTGAAGCGCTTGAGAGTCGTTTGCACCACATATCGAGAACATTTCATCTTCTGAGCAATTTGCCTTTGAGACATTCCATCTTTATGATCAGCTACGATTTGACCTCGCTCACACTCACTCAACTCCCTAGTTTTAGGCGTTTTACTGTTTATTAACTGTATCTACAACGTATTTTAGTATAAAACACTGGAATAATTAAGGAAAAATAAGTTAAATGTGAGCATTGGTTTTACACAAAATTGGTTACATACGTACAGTACAGTATAAAAGCGGTAATTGAAGCTAAAGGAGGGTCAAACAGATATTAAACTAATGTATATTGTGTAATATACCATACACCACCATGTACACGTGTTTCATTAACATTGAGATAGCAGAACCCAGAAACATTGGGGTGGCCTAATACTTTTGGCTAAGGCTGTATATAGCTCGAGATTCTTGAGAGGAAACTACTCGTGGCCCTTGGAGCCATAGTAAACTAGGACAGTACTTGTGAAATGGGTTCAAATAGAACTTCCTCAACATATTTTTGAAGTGGATTAAAAGTTTTTTCCTTCAAGGAAAAAAAAGATGAATCGAATGTAACTGAGATGGACATTTTCACGCATTGTAGAAAGAGGGTAGAGACAGACAGATTAAGAAAGAGGTAGATAGGAATAAAAAGAATAAGAACAAAATAAGCGTGAATAAAGAGAGGTATAACAAGTAATGCAATCAATAAACAAAGGGCCTCAAGCTACGAATTTTACCACCTTTGCGGGGTCTCTCATATAAAGGTACTGAGATGGGCATCAGACAGTTCGAATCATTGCATTGGTGAAAATCCTCCTACAAAAATTATAAGGTGAAAATTTTGTCCCACATAGTAAAAGATTATACTACAACAATAAGTGTTATAAAGATGCCACACGATTGTGCGATGCAAATAGGCTAAAAAATCGCATAATAATAATTGGTGGTAAAAATTACGTCACAAGAATTGGTGAAGAGAATTCTTGTTAATAATGATGCCAAAACAATCAGCGGTGAAAATCGATGGTAAAATCATGCCATAGGTTAAGTTGGTTTTATCAATGCCATCGCAGCAATTCCTTGTACTTATACTTTCACTGTGCGGCGGAATCCTTCGCGACCGCCTTATCCGCCTTCTCTAGCCGGATCGGAGAGGTTTCGGATCTTTCAGAAGCCACGCTCCAAAAAGTCCGAGGAAAGAAAGTAAAGAGAAAAGTTACGGATAACTTTTAGCCTCGTTCAGGCACTTAACCAAGACCACAAGAGGAAGGTTAAGTTGGACTAAACATTTGAAATCACCTTAAGTTAAATTGGATAACCTTGTATTATTATTATTATAATTATTATTGTTATTAATATTAATATTATTTTATTATTATTACTGTTTTATTATTATTTTTATTATTATTACTTTATTATTATTTATTGTTATTGCTATTATTATTATTACAATAAAAATAGCGTACTTAGGGTATTTAGGACTGACTCTATAATAACACCTACCCTATGTGAGACGTTCATCCTCCCAGCTTTAGGGCGCCTCCTTACAGATCATCTCCGCCTATAACACACAATTCTCGATATTTTTCAACAAATTTCTTCCTCGAACGGGGCGAATCTTCCCTTTCTGAACTTCCTCGAAACTTCGCCCAGTCATACAGCCACCTCACAATTTCCCCCCACCACCTTGGTTGAGATCCCAATTAGACGTCATAATTCGGCTCAGGAGGTTATATTTAGTGTCACCACCCCGCTGGTACCCACCCGCGCCTACCTACGGGGGCAAAGTGAGACCCTGGAGTAAAAACGAGATTAATGGCTTAATTACGGTGACAGAGTTGTTTTCGCGGGGTTCCTCTCATTTTTTAGGGGGGTTTCACTCCCCAAAATAGGTGAGAGGGAGAGAGGGAAGGGGGTAGATTAATATTGTGAAAACGGAGAGAACTTTGATTTACGAGGGCATAAGTCTCCTTAATGGGTTAGAAATGTTAACGCTTTTTTTAAAAAGAAAGAAGGAAAATGAGGAAGAGATGGACTAGGGCCTTATAAGTGTCCTCGTCTACACCCAAATGTAAATACACCGTATGCATACACGCCTTGTTTTTTTTATTTAAAAAGGGGGTGAAATTGTGTTTTATTAACAAAGGGATAATCCCTCCTGATAGAGTAAAAGCGCAGGCAAAAGAAAAAGAATAAAAATAATTTGAAAGAACCGTCAACCTCTTTATACCAACGTGAACGGTGTCCATTTTCAACCTTAAATACAGCCTTTTAAAACTCGAGGAATAAATCGGAAAGAACTAAAAAATATGAATACAAACCTATTGGAAGGCGGAGGGGGGGGGGCAATTTGGAAGGTAAGCCCGAGAAAGCTATGTGAGGAGGGCATGTTCTTTATGATCACATAACCTCGCACGGCGACTAGCAAGCACGAACGCAACTTTCGCACACGTCAGGCGGACAGGTTCAGGCAGAAAGTCAGCAGGTAGTTCCGATTCGGATGCCTTTTTCTCATCCAGAAGAGCCTTTAAGTTAACTGCCTGCCTAGTAACCAGGAGATAGAGGCAATTTATTACCGTCTAATGGGAGCGCACTAGCACGGAGTAATCTGAAAGCAAACTCTTATCTTTTCTGTTCTGGTGGAAGTTTACATTCCCAAGGAATCTTTTCTCCAGGAAGAGAATGGTGTTCAATTCCTTCAACTTGAGCAAAGGCAAAGATTGGCATACAAGGTTTTCTCATCCAGAAGAGCCTTTAAGTTAACTGCCTGCCTAGTAACCAGGAGATAGAGGCAATTTATTACCGTCTAATGGGAGCGCACTAGCACGGAGTAATCTGAAAGCAAACTCTTATCTTTTCTGTTCTGGTGGAAGTTTACATTCCCAAGGAATCTTTTCTCCAGGAAGAGAATGGTGTTCAATTCCTTCAACTTGAGCAAAGGCAAAGATTGGCATACAAGGTTTTCCAGGAGCTCAATTATCTGCGTCGCCTAGCCAAAAGAAGTGGAGTCTTTCCCTGCGGCGTTTTCTCTGGCGATCCCAAGATCTCGCTTTCTCTCTTTCTCTTTGGTGCGTTTTAAATCTGTACTCCTGCAGCCTTTTCTTCACTGAGGCCATTACGGGCAAACTAGGATTCCAGCGACATATTTAAAGTACTAATGAACTTTAAGTCCCTGAGCATTGCTGAATAGTAATTCTAGTAAATAGCTAAATTAATTCTTATTCTAATCAACAAATTCACATTAAAAACGATAGTATTCTAACAGGTGAAATAGGCTCCATATTAATTTCAGTGCTTTCGACAATAGTTCGTAGCTGGAGAAAATTATCCTTGTACAATTGTTCAATTAATCTTTCCCATTGAAATCCTGATTACTATAAATTACCAAATGCATCAACTCTCAAATGATTACTTCATATTATTTCCTGTTTAGTCTAATAAAACATAAACGATAATCTATTTTCCTAAATCCACCATCCGGTGAGTAATAACCTTCATTGTTTACGGAGTGCAAAGCTGCCTGTTTTGGGCCCCTCAGAGTGGTAGAAGCAGTACCCAAATATTTCTCCTAGAATTGGCACTTTAAAATAGTGGCATTAACCGTTAAAGCTAATATTCATTTCCGTTCCTGTGCAATTCGCTTATCGGAAAGGCGCGGGAGTTTTTTTCGCGCCATTTTGTCGGTCTCTACGAATTTGCGCGCGAAAGATAACCGCGAGAGAAGGAATCCATTAATGCAAATGAACAAGGGGCCCCACTTACCACTCTTGGCTTATGTTACACCTCCGGCGTTATGCTAACGGAGGGGTTAGGAAGGATGGGGATTTGGGAAGGGGGGAGGGGAGGATTAAAAGGAAGAGGGGCTGGTAGATTTAAAAGGATAGGGAACTTGTAAGGGGTAGATAACCTCCTATCTCCAACTTACGAGTATGCCTAGAGATCCATCCGTCTACTTCGCTGAGCGGAAAAGATGCGGTGCTTTGAACAGGAAGCGAAATGTGTGGACGAGGGAATCGTAATATCCAGCCATTTTTTTTTCATTTTAGAGAGGACAGAAGCGACAGACATATGGTAAGTTTGGTAACCACATGTTTCATATGTACTCTTACACACAAATGTCACCATAATCCAAAGCAACCCCTCTCCTTCCCCCAAAATAAATAACACAACGATAAACATACACAAACACAACAACCCGTGCACACAAACACAACCAAATCACTCCCAAAGCAAGGCACTTGCATACACTCACATTATCTTGGGTTACTCACAAATATCATTGGACACGTAGCGTGATGGTGTTACACCAAATGGTCCTTTATACTTGGTGAGTGAGTGAGTGTGAGTGAGTGATTGAGTATTTGTGAGGGAGTGTGAGGAAGTGAGTTAGTATGAGTGATTCAGTGAGTGAGTGTGAGTGAATCGGAATCAGTTCTCACCCAATGATGAAGAAGGAAGCAGTGCGTGATGAGGGAGGACCCGTCCTTCCCCCATTCTGGGTGCATTTGGTGCCCCCACTAACTATGCCTTTCTCCTTCCCTATTATTCCATTTTCCTATCCCTATTTATACCCTTTTCACTCGACTATTCTTTCTTTTTTCGTTCTATTTATTCGTTTCTCCTTCCCTTCTTTACCCTTTATCCTTTCCCTATTTATTCCTTTTTCCAATATTTATTATTTTCTTCATTATTTAATCGTGTTATTTTTACTAATTTTTCATTTTACTTCCCTATTTATGCCTTTCCCTCTCTCATTTATTTCTTCTCCCTTTCACAATGTGTTCCAATCCACTACCGTATATACTTTTTTTCCTCCCCTATTTATTATTCTAGTTAAACTATTTATTCCCTTGTTCTTCCCTTAGTTATATATATATATATATATATATATATATATATATATATATTTTTGCCTAATTATTTCTTTTAATTTTCCTTTTTATTCCGTTCATTCGAAAGAGAATGTAAAACAACATAAGGGTTTCAAATTTCGTAAGAATCGGTCGAATAGTTAAGATGTTATTACAAAAGAAAGTAAAGCAAAACGGTCAGTCGGTTCCCTTTTTGTTTTTTTATTGTTTTTGAAATAACAAAATAACTTTTCGGCCGATTCTAACAAAATTTGAAACCCTGATGTTGTTTTACATTCTCTTTCGAATGATATAATTGTAAGGTCCTCCCAAGGTTAGCCCGAGAATTATTGAAAGATTTTAAGGTCGAAAGGTAAAAATAAATCAGAATAAGTGAGAGTACGCGACTTTGGTCAGCAGACCTTGTTTTTTCTTCTTCCTCTATTTTTCTTTTCTTTCTCCCATTTATTCCATTTTCCTACCTGTACTTAATTTTCTTATCCCTATTTATTTACTTTTCCTTTCACTCTTTAATCCTCTTTCATCCGCAATTAATTCAATTCTTCTCCAATTTCCTCTCTTAGTTAGTCTATTTAGTCCCCTTTCTCTCATTTCATTCTCTTCTTCTTTTTGTTTCTTTTTCGCTTATTTTGTTAAACCTTTCATTCCTTATAAATTCTCTAATTATTTATGTATGTTGCACTGTTTATTCCTTTTCATTCGTTTTTTTCCGATTTACTTTCAAAATGTATTCATTTCTCCTTCCCCCCATTTATTTATCTCATATTCACTATTTATTATTTTATTAATCCCTATTTATTCCATTAGCTTCTTTTTGTCTTCCTTTCGTTCACTTAATTATTCCCTTAGGAGGGTGAGAGTATCCTTAGTAGTATTTAACACACTAAAGAGTTGCACATCCAGTTGTTCCTAATACCCGCAATTATCCCTACTGTTCTCGGATTATTTATGTTATTATTATTTTCCCATCTCCTAATTTCACTTTTACCACTAAACTTATTTCACAGACTTTCGACCTCATGGTCATGTTGGTATAGCCTGATTTGAGTAGAAACACGCTGAGATATGCATTGATAACCATACAAAAATATATTGGGATAGGAATGCACATGAACAGGTAGATACATATTTCGATAGATAGAGAGATATGCAGATAAACAAGCAAATAGAAATAAATTAACAGCTACAAATAGCAGAAACAGTTTATTAGAATTCTTGAGTACGATTTTTGCCTCTAATTCACATCGTCTGGGCCCTATCTCAGTGGGTACCAAGCGATGACGGCACATACCCAAGGCCCCCCAGCCTAACACCTTTCTTATATGTGTTTCTAATCATAAACATGCAGAGATGGCAAAAGCAACAAGATTTGCTGATATACAATGTGTTCCACTAATTGTAGATAACATATAAAACCATAGATACACACACAAGATACACCTACATACCCATGAAAAACTCTAGGCGTGTATCCACTGTACTTCTGGGTATTATTTAAATAACTAATTTGCTACAATGGCGTCCGTATTTACGATTACCAATCATGGATGACGCTTCATCGGTAACTACCATCCAAGAAGTCACTAGATACTCGAATGCCTCCTTTTATACCGAATGGGAAGCGAAAGCCGTCAGATATCAAAGATGTTCCCCACATAATATAATATAAATAGGTACATTTCGAACTAGTAAAGTACAAAAATTCGTAAATTACAAAATTTGAGATGTGTTGCCAATAGATATGCACATAACTGTACACTTAAAACAACAACAGGTACGCAATCATAGTGAGCAATCTGCTTTATTTTTTACATGTGTACATACATCAAGTCTCAAATTAAGATTCTCGTCAATTTTGTCTCCCTTTCTTTGGGTTGGGGGAGGAATCATTCTTTTCTACATAAACTTATTCATTCTGCCTCGTTGTTCATTCCATGCAAAGGTTTTCCCAAATAAAGACGAAAGCGCTCGGAATCTCCTTTCCTTTTTCCTTGTTTTTTTTCATAATTGTGACTCACATGCTAATGTGAACCGTTTATATATATATATATATATATATATATATATATATATATATATATATATATATATATATATATATATATATATATATATATATATATTTATATATATATATATATATATATATATATATATATATATATATATATATATATATATATATATATATATATATTATATATATATATATATATATATATATATATATATATATATATATATATATATATATATATATATATATATATATATATATATATTTATATATATATATATATATATATATATTTATATATATATATATATATATATATATATATATATATATATATATATATATATATATATTTATATATATATAGCAGGAATATGAAGACATATGCGATGGTTACGAACATTTAATTTTCCGGACGTTTCGGTCACTAACGATGACCATCATCAGCGAATTCTAAATACAAAGAATTATTTTTATAAAAATAACTAAACACAGCAATAATATACATGACAGTAGTCAAAAATGATAACCGAAAGCAAGAAGTTAAAATGAAATATATAATCCTAAACCGTTGAAAGCAAATGGGTGAAAATCTATTAATAAGAAATTGATTAATATCGTAAAAAAAATAACTAAATTAAATAATAATCTCATGAGTTTAAAATAAGCATAATAAACATGAATTAAATTCGTATTGAAATACAAAAATTGTAAACTATAGCAATTAAGTCGAAAGCATTGGAAAAAAAAGATTAAATTATCCCATGATCAGCAAATATGAATAATAAACATGAATCAAGCATCAAGCTGAATACAAAAAATTCACTTTGAACCACAGCAAGAGAGGATTATAAGGGCAGGGCGAACAATCGAAAATAATTTAGATCAGGGGGTATGTAATCGAAGCGGATATTAATAGATGGAGCAAAGCAAGTAATTCAATGAAGTTAAATTTTAAGTGATTGAACATTAAATAAATATGAGTAAACTAAGGTAACAAAAGTTTAAATATTAAATAATCAATAATGGGGGGGTCATTTGACCCATCCATTATTGATTATATTTAATATTTCACCCATTTGCTTTCAATGATTTAGGATAATATATTTCATTTTAACTTCTTGCTTTCGGTTATCATTTTTGACTCCTGCCATGCTTTTTACTGCTGTGTTTAGTTATTATTATAAAAATAATTCTTTGTATTTAGAATTCGCTGATGATGGTCATCGTTAAGGACCGAAACGTCCGGAAAATTAAATGTTCGTAACCATCGCATATGTCTTAATATTCCTGCTACGAATAAGGTTCCCAACGAACGACTCCATCACCAATATTTATATATATATATATATATATATATATATATATATATATATATATATATATATATATATGTGTGTGTGTGTGTGTGTGTATGTGTGCTTTGTTAAAAACCCGGTTGTATTTTGACTTCAGCAATTTTATTTTGGAAGGTTTTAACTGGCGAATTCCGTTTTTGGTGTTTGCTAGAGATTAAAAATCAGCTGAAGGAGATATATTTTATTTGATCGTATTTAAAAACTAATTTAAATCTTGACCGTGAGCTTTTGCCTTTCTTCAGGCATCTTCAGAAAGAAGTCTTTGATGTTGTTGAGGCGACATTGATGTAAAGTTTTCTAATCGTGTTGCCTCCTTAAGCGGCGAGGTAGTTGTTTGGTGGTCGTGAGCAACAAAGACCAATTAATGTAAGTGATCATGTGTGTGTTTGCATGGTGACAAAACATGAAGTTCCTTTTCGTTCTTTGATGCTTTTATAGGTCAGGGTCAGAGTACGGTTCACTTTAAGCTGAAAAGGTGCAGTCCTCTCTCCGAGCTGGTGCGCTGGGTGATAAATTTTCCTCTTCAATTAAGTATTGTAAGATGTTTTCTGCCACTTTCCCTCCTTGATCCAGAGCTTGATATCGTTTTACAGTGATTTGGACGACATAACAACATTAGCAATTTTCCTGGCTATGGAGAACTTAGATTTTTCCCCCCTCTACTTCTGAATTTCTTTAGTTTTAGTCATATTACTTATTTAAAACGATATTCAATACACATTAGTTAGAAATTGAGCTGAAACTTAAGAAATATTGGTTAAATTCTAATTTTACAGAACATACCTTTTTATTATTTACACACTATCATTCAAAAATGTTAACAAAATGTTTAAACATACTATTACAAAAATACACATTATTATCATACATTTTTACGATTAAATATGTTAAATATATAAATCTACGAGAAAGTGCTTTATACTTGTGACCAAAGTGTACAGTAGATCATAATATAATTTTGGTTTTGCTTTTTAAGTCCGAATTAATAATCTCGAGATAATTACTTATTAAATTCTTCACTAAAAGTCAGATTATAGATTATATTTTCATTTTGTTTTACTTTTAATTCCGAATTAATAATCTCAGGATCATTTTTATTAAATCTTTCAACGACAATCACACTTAATTCGAAACTGGGACTGATCCTATTTGGATTAGGGGTCGGGAGGGGAGTGGAAGAACAATCCTTTGCAACCAACCAACGAGCAGAGAACCTTCGAACCCCACAAGAGTTACCGTTTCCGTGTCAGGGGAGTTTGGCTTTAAGAACCAATTTGGGATATTCTGGAAGGGGAGAGTGATGTGTTATGTGTGTGAAGAATAGAGGGAGGAAGAGATTTCGAGGTTGGGATTAACTATGTGTGAACATTGAGTTTCCTGCCCCTCTCGCGTGAGACTCACCACGCTACAGATGCATGACTAGCTCCTTACATCACCGCTTCAAACTCAATATGCAATCAACTACACGACTTGCTCCCTACGAACACGGACTTCTGTGTGTGCGTGTGTGTGTGTGTGTGTTCTCAGCGTGAGATTGAAACTGATACTTAGGCTTTGAATCTATGTTCACGATCATTCATCTCTCGTGTTTCAACAGTTAAGAACTATTAAAAGACCCACACAGATTTTAAAGAATTATGTTATTAAATGGTTAACTCTTTTTTATCGGATAAAATTCGCAGATCGCATATATTTCAGCACTCCCAATATTTCAGCACTCACAATATTTTAACACTCCCAAAATTTCAGCACCCTCAATATTTCAGCTCTCCTAATATTTCAGTACTCCCAATATTACAGCACTCCCCAAATTTCAGCTCTCCCAATAATTCAATACCATGAGTATTTCAACACTCCCAATATTTCGGCTCTTGCAAATTGCAGCACTCACAATATTTTAACTCTCCCAATATTTCAGCACTCTCAATATTTTGGCTCTCCCAATATTTCAGCTCTCCCATTAATTCAGCACTATCAATATTTCAGCACTCTCAATAGTTCACCACTGCCAATATTTCAACACTCCCAATATTACAGCACTCCCCAAATTTCAGCTCTCCCAGTATTTCAATACCATGAGTATTTCAACACTCCCAATATTTCGGCTATTGCAAATTGCAGCACTCACAATATTTTAACTCTCCCAATATTTCAGCACTCTCAATATTTTGGCTCTCCCAATATTTCAGCTCTCCCAATAATTCAGCACTATCAATATTTCAGCACTCTCAATAGTTCACCACTTCCAATATTTCAACACTCCCAATATTTCAGCTCTTCCAATATTTCAGCTCTCCCAATATTTCAGCACTTTCAATATTTCAGCACTCCCAATATTTCAACACTCCCAATATTTCAGCACTCTTATTATTTCAGCTATCCTAATATTTCAGCACTCTCAATATTTTGGCTCTCCCAATATTTCAGCTCTCCCAATAATTCAGCACTATCAATATTTCAGCACTCTCAATAGTTCACCACTCCCAATATTTCAGCACTCCTAATATTTCAACACTCCCAATATTTCAGCTCTCCCAATATTTCAGCTCTCCCAATATGTAAACACTTTCAATATTTTGGCTCTTCCAATATTTCAGCACTCTCAATAGTTCACCACTCCCAATATTTCAGCACTCCCAATATTTCAACACTCCCAATATTTCAGCACTCCCAATATTTCAACACTCCCAATATTTCAGCACTCTCAATATTTCAGCTCTCCCAATATTTCAGCACTCTCAATATTTTAGCTCTTCCAATATTTCAGCACTCTCAATAGTTCACCACTCCCAATATTTCAGCACCCTCAATATTTTGGCTCTTCCAATATTTCAGCACTCTCAATAGTTCACCACTCCCAATATTTCAGCACTCCCAATATTTCAACACTCCCAATATTTCAGCACTCTCAATATTTCAGCTCTCCCAATATTTCAGCACTCTCAATATTTCAGCTCTCCCAATATTTCAGCACTTTCTATATTTCAGCTCTCTCAATATTTTAGTTCTCACAATATTTCAGCACTCAATATTTCAGCACTCTCAATATTTCAGCTCTCCCAATATTTCCACTCTCCCACTATTTCAAACAGTCCCAATATTTTAGTACTCTCAATATTTAAACAATCCCGATATTTCATCCTTCCCAATATTTTTAGTACTCCCAATCTACATAGATTCGCTATCCCCTCCGACACCCGAAAACAGCTGACATTGCCTTGAAAGATACTGGATTGCATCTAAGCGAGGGATTGGCATAAACTCTGCTCACCCTGACGCGACGCTAAAAGGATTTCACGCAAAACTCACACGTGTGTGATTTTGAATGGAACGTTCCTGGATTTAATATCAGCTGCTGGTGCACGTGATAAAACGACAAAAGTTGACGTCCAAATTTCGCCAACGATTCGAAACAGAAGGCAGGAATAAAGGGCTCACGTAATTTACAGGCGAATGGAGATTTGGAAATGCCGTTTGATCTCTGGGGCCCCTGAGATAGGACTTGTGCCAAGTTGCTTAAGTTCACCCACATCGAATGTCTGATTGGTCTTCTTCGCAAAGTGATTCATTCGAAATTCTGGCTCTTGGAGGTCTACAAAAGCCTTAAGAATATCCATCAGTGAGTCGCATATGATCGAAACAATACATGGAAAAGTATCCTTTCTATTTGAACGATTATTGTCCTTTCTATTTGAACAGATACTGTCATTTATATTTAAATGTCACTTATAAGTTAAACCATTAGTGTCCTTTCTTCTTGAACGATTATTCAACTTTCTATTTGAACATTACTGTCCACTCTATGTGAACGAATATTGACCTTTCTATTTGAACGATTATTGTCCTTTCTATTTGAACAGATACTGTCCTTTATATTTAAATGTTACTTCTAAGTTAAACCATTAGTGTCCTTTCTTCTTGAACGATTATTCAATTTTCTATTTGAACATTACTGTCCGCTCTATGTGAACGATTATTGTCCTTTCTATTTGAACGATTATTGTCCTTTCTATTTGAACAGATACTGTCCTTTATATTTAAATGTTACTTCTAAGTTAAACCATTAGTGTCCTTTCTTCTTGAACGATTATTCAACTTTCTATTTGAACATTACTGTCCGCTCTATGTGAACGATTATTGTCCTTTCTATTTGAACGATTATTGTCCTTTCTATTTGAAAAATTATTGTTCTTTCTATTTGAACGATTATTGTCCATTTTATTTAAACAATTATTGTCCTTTCTATTTTAACCTTTACTGTCCTTTCTGTTTGAACCATTGCTGTCTTTTCTGTTTGAACGATTATTCTCCTTTTTATTTGAACGATTATTGTCCTTTCTATTTTAACGATTAATGTCTTTCTAGATGAACCATTACTGTCCTTTCTGTTTGAAAGATTTTTCTCCTTTCTACTTGAACGAGTATTGATTGCTCTTTCTATTTCAACAATTACTGTCCTCTCTATTTTAATGATTAATGTACCTTCTAAGTTAAGCCATTTGTGTCCTTTCTTCTTGAATGATTATTCCACTTTCTATTTGAACATTACTGTCCTTTCTATTGGAACGATTATTGTCATTTATATTTGAACGATTGTTGTCCTTTCTATTTAAATGATTATTGTCCTTGAACGATTCACTCGGTTACAAAAATAATCTTTGTAAGTTGTCTAAGTTTTTCTAACTGATTTATGACAATTTTCCACCGCTAAATACGAAAATGATATGCATTTCTTCCGATTAGATCAGGTTTTTGTGCTAAGTCCATTAAAAAAACCTTAACTTATGACTAAATCGATTACATTTTTGTGACATTTTCGTTTGAGTTTTTTAATATTATTATCCGAAATAGGTTTGTAAGATAAAAAAATCGTTTTCTCTCACAATTTATGAATCAAATGTTACCAAAATTAATTAGTGTAGATTGAATAGTAGACATTGATAAAGGTAAGTACATGTAAATTGGATATTAGATTATCATTGTTCAGAGGTCAGAACATGAACTTCCGTTTCTTCGAAATCCTAGAATGCTCAGCGGTAGGAATGTCTCTCTTCAAAGTCCAACAGTAATCAGCCATCGTGACTACATTCCAGCGTTCCTGATATCTGATCTCCATCTCTTTCGTATCCTAATGGAATGTCTCCCCTTGCTCGTCGCTCATTGATCACAAATTCTCACGAAACCGATCCATATATGAGAATAAGTAATGCATTTTGATGTTCAGGTTGCATCCGAGGTTTTTGAAAGAAGTCAGCATATTGGTGTCAAGTTTTGTGTAGTTCCTAGCCTTATGGTTGCCATAAAGTTCTTCACAATAAAACAAAAGCCTTCAATGCTTCCAGTTCTATGTACTTCGTTCATTGAGTTTTCAAACTCTGGATCTCTGATGGGCTGACGAAGTTGAGGACCGTCAAAGATGGCAGCTTCCAAATTCTCCAAGCTCACTCCTGGAAAAGCGTAGCACAAGGAAGTGAAGCAGTCACATTCTTATTTATAGTTTTGGTAAACTATTTAATCAAGCCGAGCTTGATGCGCAGCAGTGCGAAGAATCTCCTGTCACTATCCACCAAAAGTTTGTATATGACGTTCCTTGCTCTGATAGGCACAAATTCCTCTCATACAGGCCATTCCTTTTTCGCGTAATGCTAAGCTCGGTCCCTATTATCCAACATACACAGGAATCACGGGTAGTTGGTGAACCTGGAATGTTGTCCCAACAAAAAGTTCATCATCTTCAGGTCAACACAAATCAACCACTCATGCTGATCATAACGAATTTTCTCCAGCACGTACTTCACTGCTTCATACTTCTCCTTCAGTATAGTCGAATGAGCGAAGGGTGCTGAGCCAAACTGGTTTCCGTTGTGTAGCACAACACATTTTAGCGATCTCTTGTTGCTTTCATTGAACAGTCTCCAATCTTAAATTTGGTGCTGCAGCACTCCAGGCCTGTGCAGATGCTGGGCAATAGCTGTACAGTAAACCAGGTTCCTCTTCAGAGAAAAGTCGGAGTTCTTCTTGATGCTTATTGCGGTAGAAGGTGATTTGAAGACTTTCAGAGAGGGGGGGTACTTCAATTTACATGCGAACAGTTCGGTAGAGGATTTTTACAACCTGAGATTACGAACAAGATTATTTACCTCCTTTGGGAAAAAAGGATGTTGAACATCATCGTCAAAAAACACTTCTTTATTTTCTTCAACGATGGAGGAATCTTTGTCACTAATGTCAGGAAGTTTTCCAAATAAAGGTAATGGAATTTCAACTCAATGAGTTACAGAACTAATTGGAGCTCAGGATAATCCAGGCTACTCAGGTTCTTTCTGTTGATCCCAGTCAAATCAATATCAAGAAGTAGCAGTCGTCGCCAATGTTAGTCGGCTGTTTCCAAAACACGAAGAAGTCCAGACTTCAGACAACTCTTCTTACCATTGGCCCAACGACACAGATACTCGGTGCATGTCTTGCATATCATGTGTGGTACCCAGGCTTTACCCTGGTCACCAAGTTTCATACCAAAATAAGCATAGTAAGCACGCTTTATGAAACTTGTGGCTGGATTCCTGTTAGGAACAACGGTGTATTCGCTTCAGATGTAGCAGAATACATGGAGCTTATTTTTGCAAGATCTTCTGACCGAGTCCATTTCATTCACATGCAAAAGAAAATAACAGTCAAAAATTACTCCATATAAACTCTTTGAAATTCGTTTATATAAAAAAATAAGAAAGATTTTTGTATCATATAAATAGAAAATACCGAAAACCCGTAAAAAGTATCATATGGAGATAAATCAAGTAGTTGACCTGATTTAGCAGAACCAATGTGATTTTTGGATTTAGCACATTAAAATTGTCCTAAATCAGCAAAAAAGGGTTGGACATAAAGTTGATATTGGCCAGTGTTATTCTCATTTCTATTTGAACCATCTGTTCCTCTTTGTTTGAACCGTTATTTTCCTTTGCATTTGAACCATTAGTGTCTTTTCTATTTGAACAATTATCTCTTTTCTATTTGAACTATTACTGTGCTTTATATTTTGACAATCATTGTCTTTTCTATTTTAACCATTACTGTCCTTTCTGCTTGATCAATTATTGCCCTTTTTATTTGAACCTCTACTGTCTTTTCTATTTGAACCTTTACTGTCTTTTATATTTTAACCTTTACTGTCTTTTCTATTTGAACCTTTACTGTCTTTTCTATTTGAACCTTTACTTTATTTTGTATTTGAACCTTTACTGTCTTTTCTATTTGAACCTCTACTGTCTTTGATATTTGAACCTTTACTGTCTTTTATATTTGAACGATTACCATCAAAGAAGTTAATTTCCTTAAAAATGTGAAAGTGTGGGGGTCTCTAAAACAAGAAAAAATAAAAGAATGTGTTAATAAATAACAAGTGAAATGGGAGCAGTTAAAAGGTTTGGTTGATATCAAGTGGTGACACAAACTACCAAAGTGAACCTTCAAAGTGACTCCCCAGAAATATAGTGAATGCCAAATCAACCATCGAAAAGATTTATATGTACGTTCTATAGGAACCGACCCGCAGGAGATCCGCCTGTAGTAGTTTTTGGTTACGCGACTATTAAATTGCCTGTTTTTGGAAAAGCAGGGCGCGCAGGTGGATATGTATTGGGGTCAAAATGTCCTTATTTTTATTCTTGAACAATCTAAAGGAGCGGTTCGTCAGGAATCGAATCACGCTATTTTACCATAATATATGAGCCAACTAACCATTTCTAACCAATGTCGAATGGTAGGAAACTGTCTATAAATAATTTATAATCTCTTCTGGCTTGCAATTTGTCGTTCATAATCATTTGGTTGTTTAATAACATGAAGGATAAGGATTTAATGAAGCAACATATTCGTCGTTGTTTACTGGATGAGTTTAAAAGGAAAACTACAGCTAGAGTGGCAATGAGGAACATTTGTGAAGTGTATCCAGATGCCGTGACAGCTCGTCCACGTCAGCTTCGATTTACAATTGGGACTTGTCCGACAAGGCTCGTAATGATGAATATTTTACCTTATTGACTCATTATCCTTTATGAGATTTAACTTCGAAATGATTATTAACGACAAAGAAGAGATGATAAGCTATTTATAGACAGTTTCCTAACATTCAACATTGGTTTTAACGTGGTTGGTTGGACGTTGGGAGAGGATGAGATGTACCCATGAACTAGCTGTGGGGGCCATATCCTATGAGGTGAGTAAGATGGGTCTGGACGGGGGTTACATAGAGTATTTCTACATTGGTCTGGTTCGGCATTGGGGAAAAAAGTGGGGGAGGAAAGACAAAACAAGAAATGGTACCGAAAGAACCAGCATTAAAGAAGGTTTAAGTGAAATGTGTATGAGATATGTGTGAATGTCAAAGGTGTGTGACTAAGGGGTGTTTGGCAAAGTGAGTGAGTTATGCGTATGCCCGTATGTGCAAGGTGTCAGGCGCATCTAAATGATGTGTGAATAAGAAGTGTTTGGCGTGTATGTGATAAGGTTATAAGATGGATGTGTGAAGTGAATTTGTGAATATATGTATGTACAGGTCGATTCGTGTAAATGGAACGTATAGGAGGTGTGGGTATAGGCAACGTCTGTGAAGAGAATAGGTGTATTTGAAAGGGAAGTGCGTGTGGAATATTTGTGTGTTCAAGATATATAGATTAGAGTTGTCCGCATGACTTTCCAAGGGATGTGAGTGAAAGGTATGTGAAGTATATGCGTAAACATGCAAGCTGTATGAGTGAGAGGTGTTTGTGTGTTCAATCGGGGCGAGTGAGAGATGTTTGTTGTTTAACCGGGGTGAGTCAAATGAGTATCAAGTATGTTATGTGTGAACGTGCAAGCTGTGTGAGTGAGAGGTGTTTGTGTGTTTAAGCGGGGTGAGTGAAATGAGTGTCAAGTATGTTATGTGTGAACGTGCAAGCTGTGTGAATGAGGTGTTTGTCTGTTCAAGCGGAGAGAGGGAAATGAGTGTCAATTATGTTTTGTATGTATGTGCAAGTGTGCTGAGTGAAAGGTGTTTGTGTGTCCAAGCAAGTTGAGTGAAATGAGTGTTAAGTATGTTATCTGTGAACGTAAAGGCTGTGTGAGGGAGAGGTGTTTGTGTGTTCAAATGGAGTGAGAGAAATAGTGTCAAGTATGTTATGCGTGAATGTGCAAGATGCGCGAGTGAGAGGTCTTTATGACTTCAAGTGTAGTGAGTAAAGTAAGTGTGAAGTATGTTATGTGTGGAAGTACATGCTATGTGAGTCAGAAGTGTTTCTGTGTTCAAACGGGTTGAGTTAAATGAGTGTCAAGTATGTTATGTGTGAACGTGCAAGCTGTGTGAGTGAGGGGTGTTTGTGCCTGCGTCGCGGCGTACCTTAGAAATCGAGATAAATGACCCCCTTCGAAGTCGTCCAATATTAATGACGGGAAATGTCATAGACCTAATTGATTTATCGCGGCCTTTGAACCCTTGTTATGAAATTGCCCCCCTCCCCTCTTCCCCCATCCTTAATCCGGTCCCTGACTTTTATGAACGGCTCGGTCCGCGTTCTTAATCCTCCTGAAATCCTGGATCTCAGAAAGGACCTATGAATTATTGGAACATGGAGGTTGGGGAGAGCTACCCCTCACCTCTGCGATAAGTCCTGGCACGCTTCACTGAACGTTTCCAGGAATTAAAAGGGTAGCGCGGGTTGATTAACCGGGTGGGGTACGGGGTAGGGGGCTGTTAATGATGGAGGATTAAACCCAACTCGTTGATCGAGGGGATTGAATTATTGGAAAGGGAGAGGAAATTGACAATCACATAGAAAAGGCGTATTTCAGACATAAGAAGAATAAGAGGGATACAGACATGTAGTAGGTAAGAGCGTCTATGGGGTATTATTCAGGACCTAGGCAAAGTTAAAGGGGTATTTAACCTCACCAATGGATTCGAACGCTTACTTTAGGTAATCTGATACCGACCTTGATTAAATCCAATCAAATAGACAAACAATATAGGTGGGAAAAATTCGACAGAAGGAAAACCAGAACAATAGACACAAAATTAGATGTTCCGAAGGAATATGAGTCGAGTAGACAGAATCTCTGATAATCAAACCAATAAAATAGAAAGACAAACTAAAAGATCTCAGAAAAACCCAAATAGACAAACAACACCGAAATAAAATGGGTGAACTAGACAAAATCTCCTAGAACCAATCAATTAGAAAGACAAACTAGATGAACCCAGAAAAAAACAAACAAATATACAGCCAACACCGTCAAAAACATGGGTCGAATATGTTATCCAAGAACCAGACCAAACAAATAGAAAGACAAACTTGATGATCCCGGAAAACAACCCAAATGGACAAACAACACCGAGATAAAAATGGGTCGAGTAGACGTACGCAATGGAGAGATAAGTAACGCATCAGATTTCGGAGGCGGCTTTCATATCGATGCTTTGGCCAAGAATTACCAGCAATTGAATCTGCCGGAAATGCCACTGCCAGAATTACGGACTGTTGGTACCATTCAGGATTAGCGATTCTTTCATGGGCGTTAATCAATTTCCGTCTCGCTTATCATATTAAGTCAACACGACCCGACGATGCTGCACGGAAAGGCAAATCCTTGGTTGTTCCGAGTCAATTAGCGCTGAGCACTGTAAATCGCTCTTTGTTACTGCTGCTGTTCTTCTTCTTTCTTTGCTTTTATCATTACTATCATTCTTATCTATATTATCACTATTATCATTATTATTATCATTAATATCACTATTTATATCATAATCATTATTATCATCATTATTATTTTCATCATTATCATCATTCTAATCGTTATCATTATCATTATTAATATCATTTTTTATTATTACTCGAGATTATTATTATTAAGTCAGTTTGCCCCTAGGTTACCTGGATTCCTCTCCCATGTGCTCTCCCACTGATTTTGCACTACTTTAGTGCACGGGATTTGACGACTGATGTGTAAGTGTCGAACATGTGAATATGCGATAAAATGTGCCTGGTTCCTCACTGTGGCAGTTGATACACATATCTGAGTCGGCCAACTTAGGTGTGGTTTTAATGGTGAGTTCAAAGAATTTCAGATCGAAACGAGTATGTTATAGAGATTTAAGATTAGAAACAGTGTGTTGCAGCAATTTCAAAAGGAAAGTATTATGTATTGTGATTTTAAATGTAAAACAATGTGTTAATAGAATTTATGATGGAAAGCAATATGTTCAAAGGATTTTAGAATTGAAGCAATATTTTAAATGAATTTCAGTTGGGAAGGAATTCCGTTTCGAAGGAAAATGTTAAAGAGATTTCAGATTGGAAGGAAAATGTTGAAGCGATTTGAGATTGGTAGGAAATTGTTAAAGGGATTTCTTATTGGAAGCAAAGTGTTAAAGGGATTTTAGATTGGAAGGAAAATATTAAAGTATTTATATTTTTAGAGAAATATTAAAGTATTTAAATTGGAAGGAAAATATTAAAGTATTTACATTGGAAGGAAAATATTAAAGTATATACATTGGAAGGAAAATTTTAAAAGGATTTCAGGATCTAATATGTTAAAGGAATTTAAGATGGGAAACAAAATGTTAAATGGATTTAAGATAGGAACCAATATGATAAATAGAAATTGAAGCAATATTTTAAATGGTGTTCAGATAAGAAGTAATATCTTAAAGGGTTTTCTGATGGGCATAAATGTGATAAAAGTATTTCACACGGTAATAATATGTTGAAGTGCATTTCAAATTGATAGTGAGATGTTAAAGGGAATCCACATGAGAATTTAATGTCATAAACTGATTAGAGGTATTAAAGATGGGAGGACAGATGATAAAGGAATTTACGATTGGAACCAATATATTAAAGGAGTTTCGGATGGGAAGCAATATATTAGAAGGATTTCATATAGTAATGAATATGTTATAAGTATTTTATATTTGAACCAATATGTTAAATATATTTCAGATGGGAAGCAATGAGTTAAAGGAATTTCAAAAGAGAAGCAATAATTTTAAAGGGTTTGAGTTGGAAAACGGTATGTGAAAGGATTTTAAATGGGAAGCAATTTTTTAAATGATTTCAGATGGGAAGCAATATTTTAAATGGATTTCAGATGGGAAACAATATGGTAAAGAGATTTCAAAAGGGAAGCAATCTGTTAAAGTGATTTAACAATACGAAGTAATAGGTTAGAGGGATCTCAAAAGAGAAGCAACAGCTTAAACGGGTTTATTAAGGAAAGCAGTATCTTAAAGGGGTTATATTTGAAGAGCAAGATTTAAAGGGATTTCAGATGGGAAGCAAATTGTTAAAGGTTTTTCAGATGGGAAGCAATATGTGAAATGAATTTCAGATCGAAACGAGTATGTTATAGAGATTTAAGATTAGAAACAGTGTGTTGCAGCAATTTCAAAAGTAAAATATTATGTATTGTCATTTTAAATGGAAAACAATGTGTTCAAAGAATTTATGATGGAAAGCAATATGTTCAAAGGATTTTAGAAGTGAAGCAATATTTTAAATGGATTTAAGTTGGGATAGATTTTAAATGGGAAGCAATGGGGTAAAGCGATTTGAATCGTGAAATAATATGCTAAAGGTAGTTCAGACGAGAAGCAATTTCTTAAAGGGATTATAGTTGGGAACAATATGCTAAGGTGATTTTAAATATGAAGGAATATGTTAGAGGGATTTCAGATGAGATGGATTATGTTAAAGGTAGCTCGAATTGGAAGCAATATGTTAAGTTAATTTCATATGGGAAGTAATAGATTAAAGGGTTTTTTGATGTCAACGGGATTTCTGATTAGATAAATATGGTGAAGTGATTTTAAATGCAAAACCATGTGTTAAATTAATTTTAAAAGGGAAGCAATATTTCGAAGGGTTTCCAAGTGAAAAGCAATAGTTTAAACGTATTTCTGATGGGAAGCAAAATTTTAAAGGGAGTTCAGAAATGGACGCTTTATTTTAAAGTGATTTCAGATCAGAAGCAATATGCCAAAGGTTTTTCAGATGAGAAGCAAGATAATAAAGGGATTTCAGGTGGAGAGCAATATGGTAAAGTGATTTCAGTTTCGAAACCATGTGTTTATTCGGTTTCATTTGGGATGCAATATCTTGAAGGTTTTTCCGATGCAAAGCAATAGCCTAAACGTATTTCTAGTGGGAAGCAATATTTTAAATCGAATTCAGATGGAAAATTTTATTTTAAATAGATGTCAGATGAAAATCAATATGTTAAAGGTATTTCAAAAGGAAAGCAATATGTTAATGGGATTTCAGATGAGAAGCAATATGATAAATGGATTTTAGATGAGAACAATATGTTAAAGAAATTTTAGATGTGGAATAAAATGTTAAAGGGATTTTAGATAGAAACCAATATTATAAGCGAATTTCGAATGGGAAAAAATGTGTTAAATTGGTTTAAAAATAGAAGCAATATTTTAAAGGAATTTCATTTAGGAAGCAATATGATAAAGTGTTTCTGAGGAAAATAAGTGTGTTAAATGGGTTTCAGATAAGAAGCAATATGTTAGCGGGATTTCAGTGAGAAGTGATAAGTTAAAAGGATTTCAGATGAGAAAACAATGTGTTAAATTGATTTCAACTGAAAAGCTATATTTTAAAAGGATTTCCGATGGAAAGCATTATGTTAAATGTATTCCAAAATGGAAGCAATATGATGAAGGGATTTCAGATGTGAAGCAATATTTTAAGGGGGTTCTAATAGTGAAGCAATATTTTAAAGGGATTTCAGAAGGGAAGCAATATAATAAAATGATTTCTTATGCAATGAAGAATCTTAAAGGGAATTAACTTGTGAACCAATATTTTAAAGAGATTTCAGATGGGGAAACATTATGTTAAATGTATTTAAGATCGGAATCAATAGTTTAAAGCAATTTATTATTATTAGTAGTAGTAGTATCAAAGTCAATGAAGGCGACCAGTTGGAAGGCAATAGCCCGATCGTCAAGCCCTACAGGGCCCAACGAGCGGTGCAACATCGATAAAAGTAGAACACATAAAAAGTCAAGAGAGAATAAAAGCATTCACTTGCCTTTTAAATACATCACAATCATCAGAATTAATGACATCATTAGGCAGAGTGTTCCACAGATTGACGGCTGTAGGAGAGAAAGATCGAGAGAACTGCGTCGTATTCACTCGAGTGACCGAAAAAGCATGGGTAGCGCGTATCAGACAGTGAAGTGGCTGATCAGGATCAGAAACAATTTTAAAGGAATGAGTCAAGACTCCAATGAGTCGACGATGCGTAAGGTCCAACTGTACATCGGGTAGCAGAAAACTAATCTGGTTAAAGGCTTTGTCAAGCAGCTTCAAGCTGGTCTCTGTTGCAGAATGGAAGACAGAATGAAAATATTCAAAATGAGGCAGAAGGAAGGAATAAAAACAATTCCTAACTACGCTGTCTGTAGAGTAGATCTGGCGGCACTTACACAACAAACCAACATTTGGGGAAATTGAGGACGCAACGGTGCGCAAATGCAGCTCAAAAATCAGCCTGGGATCAAAAGTACACCAAGCAATTTCAGTTAAGAACTATTTGGGACCGTAACGCAGTTGAAAATGATGCCAAAGTGATGCGGTTGTAAGCTCCCCGATCGACCAACAACATGGCTATGGGATTTTCTCTATTAACTTTCATACCCTAAACATCACACCATGCTAAAATCTTTGGTTGGTGTAAGTGTTAGATTACTCTAAGTTGCATTAAGTTGCTGACTTAGAGTATTACTTTAAGTTAGGTTAGCTTAGTTTAGGTACTCTTTGATTAGGTTAAATTAGGTTTCTGATTTTTGTTGTATGGTTTATTTATGTTAGATTAGGTTTGGGTTAGGTTAGGTAGATTATATTAGGTTCCTTAGTTGGGATAGATTATTATGCAAATTTAGGTTGTTGTATTAAGTTGGCTTAGTTTATGTTAGAGTAGGTTAATTCCCACTATTTCGTGCTAATGCAAGATTTCCAGGTTCGATCCCTATATACGGTTTCCCAAACAGTCCAAATTTTGGTCTTGGATTTGACATTAACAAATCCTTCCTGAGGTAATCCCAGCAATTCTGGTACTTCGCTAACCCAGTCCTGAGGTTGATGGTTCTTTCAAGTGCCTGAATAGACCTGAGACGTCATGATAGATGGTGTTAAGTACCTTTGAAATTACTATACTGCTTTAAACATACACGATTGACTTCTCACCTTATTCAATATTTTCACCTTTTTTTCCTTTTTTTATTCGTTATTTTCTAAAAAACAAAACAAGGTTAACATACCTAAGTCGCGTGATCTCAATTATTCTGAAATATGACCTTCAAAACTTTCAATATTTACCGGACTAAACTTGGTAGGACCTTGGCAATTATATAATTCGAAAGAGAATGTAAAACAACATAAAGTTTTCAAATTTCGTTATAATCGAACGAATAGTTACGACGTTATTGACAAAAGCTCATTGAAGAGTAAAACAGTTACCATCCGACCGACCAACCTATGGACCGACATAGTATCTTATAGAGTAGCAATCACGCGACTAAAAACTACTTGTTTACTAGGCCTTGTCATGGCCATTTAGATTTAACCCTCTATAAACATTTGTATTTGATATGTCACGCTCTAATTCCGTTCTTCATTTCAGCCCGCGAAAACCAAGTGACGTGAGACGAATCTGGAATATTTAACGATTATCTCCCGAAAGAGGCGCAGCACCAAATCAGGGCCCGAAAACTTATTGACTTTTCCCCATTAACAAAAGAACGTAACCCGACATAAAAGAAAACATGATAAAAAGAAGGAAAAACAAAAAGATAATGATCCAAAGGTATAAAAAACAAAGAAAGAGAAACTAAATAACGCAAGAGAAAATAAACGAAAATAAGCGAAACAAGATAAGTCAAGAGAAAATAAAATAAACATGAAATTAAAACAATACAGCGAATGAGAAACTAAACAACAACAAAATTAAACAAAAATATTAATAAAAATAAAATAAACACAAAATGGCTAAACACCCAACAAAAGAGAATATAAACCAAACAGAAAAGGTGAAACAAAGCAACGAAAGACAAAATAAGTCAAACAGAAAATCAAAATAAAATAACGAATTAGAAAATGAAGCAGAGAGAAATAAATTACGAAAACGACCAAAATAAAAATAAAATAAATTAAGAAGTAAATGAAAACAAAACAACGAAAGAAACTAAACCAAACAAAAAAGTTAAAAACAAAAGAAAAGGTAATAAACAAAACAAATAAAGCGAAACAACACAACTAAACAGACAAGGCGAGCCAAAACAGAGACAGATAAAATAAAACCACCAAGGGAAGAAAAATAAAATAGCAACAGAAAACTAAACCAAATAGAAACAGTGAACCAAAAAAACGACAGAGAAAATAACCCAAGCAAAGAAGCTATACACAAAAAACGAAAGTAGAAGGAATGAAATCAGAAAATGAAAGCAAAAAACAACAACAACAAAAAATAAAAGATGGCAAGCGCCGTGACGTTTCAAGCAACACTACCACTCGCAAATCATTACGGATTATACTACAATAAGATCCATCACTATTCAATTGATCGCTTGATCCTGATGAAAAAACTACAGGGTGAGCCATAATAGTCCCACATTGAACTCAACAATATCATAATATTGTTGACTACAATACAGTGTTCGGTAACAACTATTGTAAACGACAATATTAAATACAGGGTTCTATATGTTGTCCCCGTGATGTAAATCAACCTAATTCCCGTAGCAATGGAAACAAAGCCTATGGCATAGCGTTATAAATTAAATAAATCAACCGAATACCGAATTTCCGTTGCCAAGGAAACAGCCTACGCATAGCGTTATAGATGAAACGAATAAACCAAATTTCCTTGGCCATGGAAATAAATCATTATCAATGAAAAAATCAACTGAGTTTTCGTGGCGATGGAAACAAAACCTAAGCATAGTGTTATAAATTAAATAAATCAACTGGATTTTGAATTTCCGTGACCAAGGAAACATAGAGTTTTAAATTAAAGAAATCAACCAAATTTACTTGGCCATGGAAACAAAGCTTACGAATACCCTTATAAATGAACGAAATCAACAAAATTCCCATGGTGATGGAAACAAAACATGGCGTTCGTTATAAATTAAATAAATCAACCGAATGTCGAATTTCTGTTTCCAAGGAAACATAACCAATGTACACATAGCGTTATAAATAAAAAATCAACTGTAAAGGAACAAAATTTAAGAACTGAGCATTGAACTCCACAAACAAGCTTGGGTAAGAGTGGCTTCAATCTTCTAAAAAAAAAACAAGGTATCAAAAATTGGTTACATCCAGATATTACAAGGACAGGTTGACTCAAATAGGCTAAATGCCACGAGAAAAACCTCAAAGGATAAAAAATTGATTCCATCCAATTAATTAAAAGGACATATTCCCTCTAAGGGGCTAAATGCCATGAGAAGAAAATTAAAAGGCATCAAAAATTGGTTACATCAAATTAATTACAAGGACACACCTTTAATGGGCTAAATGCCACGATAAAAAAAACAGGTATCAACACTTGGTTCCATCCAATTAATTACAAGGACAGGTTCCCTCTAGTATGCTAAATGCCACAAGAAAGAAGCATGAAAAATTTGTTCCATCTAAGTAAATATAAGGACAGGTTTCCTCTAATGGGCTAAATGCCACAATGAAAAATATAGGTATCAAAAATTGGTTCCATCCAAATAATTACAAGGACAGGTTCCCACTAGAGGGCTAAATGACACGGTAGAAAGTCAAAGGTATCATAAATTGGTTTCATCCAATTAAATACAAGGACAGATTCCTTCAAATGGGCTAAATGCAACTTAAAAAAACTCAGGTATCATAAATTGGTTCCATACAATTAATTACAAGGACATGTTCCCTATTATGGGTTAAATGCCACGAAAAGAAAAAAGTATAACAAATAGGTTCCATGCAATTAAGCACAAGGACAGATTCGGCCTAAAGGGCAAAATGCCACAAAAAATCAACGGTATCAAAAATTGGTTCGATCGAATTAATTACAAGAACAGGTTTCCTCTAATGGACTAAATGCCACGCGAAAAACTCAAAGGTATAAAAAATTAGTTCCATCTAATTAATTACAACGACACCTTTCCTCTAATGAGCTAAATGCCCCGAGGGGGGAAAATAGGTATCATTAATTCGTTCCATCCAATTAATTAAAAGAACAGGTTTCCTCTAACGGGCTAAATGCCACGAAAAAAAATCAAAGGTATCAAAAATTGGTTCCATCCAATTAATTACAATTACACCCTTCCATTTAATGGGCAAAATGCCACGAGAAGAAAAAAAGTATAACAAATTGTTCTATCCAAAAATTACAAGGACAGGTTCCCATCTAATAGGCTAAATGCTACAAGATAAAATCAAAGGTATAAAAAATTAGTTCCATCCAATTAAATACTAGGACAGGTTCCCCCTAATGGGCTAAAGGCCACAAGAAAAAATCAGACCTATCAAAAATCGGTTCCATCTAATTAATGACAAGGACGCCTTCCCTCCAATGGGCTAAACGCCACGAGAAGAAAAAATAACAAATTGGCTCGATCCAATTAATTACAAGGAAAGGTTCCCTCTAATGGGCTAAATGAAACGAGAAAAAACTCAAAGTTATAAAAATTGGTTCCATCCAAATAATTACACGGACAGATTCCCTAAAATGGGCTAAATGCAACGATAAAAACTCAAAGGTATCAAAAATATGTTCCATCTAATTAATTAAAAGGAAAGGTTCCCTCTAATGGGCTAAATGCCACGAGAAGAAAACAAAGTATAAGGAATTGGTTCCATCCAATTAATTATAAGGACAGGTGCCCCATAATGGGCTAAATGCCACGAGAAAAAGTCAAAGGTATACAAAATTGCATCCATCCCATTAATAACAAGGACACCTTCCCTCTAATGAGGTCTATGCCACAAGAAGAAAAATCTGGTATAAAAATTGGTTCCGTCCAATTAATTAAAAGAACACCCCTCTAATTGGGCGAAACGCCACAAAAAACAAAAAAGTATAATAAATTGGTGACATCTAATTAATTACAAGGGCGTATCCCCATAATGGGCTAAATACCACGAGAAAAACCCCAAACATTTCAAAAAAATTACTTCAATCCAATTAATTACAAGGACAGGTTCCCTCCAATGGGCTAAATGCCACGAGAAGAAAAAAGTATAAGGAATTGGTTCCATCAAATACATTACAAGGACAGGTTCCCCCTAATAACTAAATGCCATAAGAAATATGAAAAGTATCAAAAATTGGTTCCATCCAATTAATTACAAGGACAGGTTCCCTCTAATGGACTAAATGCCACGAAAAAAATTCAAAGCTATCCATCTAATGAGCTAAATGCCCCGAGGGGGAAAAATAGGTATAAACAATTGTTTCAATCCAATTAATTAAAAGAACAGGTTTCCTTTAATGGACTAAATGCCACGCAAAAAAATCAAAAGTATCAAAAATTGGTTCCATCTATTTAATTACAATTACACCTTCCATTTAATGGGCAAAATATCACGAGAAGAAAAAACGTATAACAAATTTGTTCCATCAAATTAATTTAAAGGACAGGTTCTCCCTAATGGGCTAAATACCATATAAAAAATCAAAGGTATCAAAAAATGGTTCCATTCAATTAATTACGAGGACAGGTTCCCTCTAATGGGCTAAATGCCACGAGAAGAAAAAACTGGTATAAAAATTTTGTTTCATCCAATTAATTACAACAACATCTTCCCTCTAATTGGCCTAAATGCCACAAGAAAAAAACAAAGGTATAAACAATTGGTTCTATCTAATTAATTATAAAGACAAGTTCCCCCTAATGGGCTAAATGCCATAATAAAAAAATCAAAGGTATAAAAAATTGTTTCAGGCAATTAATTATAAGGACTGGTTCCCCATAATGGGCTAAATGTCACAAGAAAAATACAAAGGTATCAAAAATTGGTTCCATCCAATTAATTATAAGGACACCTTCCTTCTAACGAGCTATATGCCGCGAGAAGAAAAGTCTGGTATAAAATATTGGTTCCATCCATTAATTACAGGAACACCTTCCCTCTAATTGGGCTCAACGCTAGGAGAACAAAAAATGTATAACAAGTTGGTTCCTTCTAATTAATTCCAATGACATATTCCTCATAATAGGCCAAATGCCCGCAGAAAAAAACTCAAAAGTATGAAAAATTGGTTCTAAAGAATTAATTACAATGATAGGTTCCCTATAATAGGCTAAATAGCACAAAGAAAAAATAAAGGTATCAAAATTGTTTCATCCAATTAATTACAAGGACATTTTCCGTGTAATGGGCTAACTCCACGATAAAAAAACTCAAATAAAAAAAAATTGACTTCATCCAATTAATTACACGGACAGATTCCCTCAAATGGGCTAAATGCAACAAAAAAAACTCAAATGTATCAAAAATTAGTTCCATCCAATTACGTAAAAGGACAGGTTCCCTCTAATAGGCTAAATGCCACGAGAAGACAAAAAAGTATAAGGAATTGGTTTCATCCGCTTAATTACAACGGCAGGTTCCCCCTAATGGGCTAAATGCCATAAGAAAAGATCAAAGGTGTCAAAAATTGGTTCCATCCAATTAATTACAAGGACAGGTTTCCTCTAATGGGCTAAATATCATAAGAAAAAACTCAAAGGTATCAAAAATTGGTTCTAACCAATTAATTACAAGGACAGATTCCTTGAAATGGGCTTACTGCAACGAAATAAAACTCAAACGTATCAAAAATTGGTTCCATCCAATTAATTACAAGGACAGGATCCTTCTAATTTCTAAATGCCACGAGAACAGACTTGTATCGAAAATTGGTTCCATCTAATTAATTAAAAGGCCAGGTTTCCTCTAATGGGCTAAATGACCCTAGAAAAAATCAAAGGTTTCAAAAATCTACCTTTTAATGTGCTAAATGCCCCGATAAAAATTTAAAGGTATCAAAAATTGGTTCCATTCAATTAGTTATAAGGACAGGTTCCCTCCTTTGGGCTAATTGACCCGAGGAAAATGCTCAAAGATTTCTAAAATTAGTTCTATCCAATTAATTATAAGGACAAATTCTCTATGATGGCCTAAATACCAAAAGAAAAATCAAAGGTATCCAAAATTATTTCCATCCAATTAATTAGAAGGACAGGTTTCCTCTATTGGGCTCAATGCCCCGAGAATAAAAAAGTATAACAAATTGGTTCCCTTCAATTAATTACAAGGAAAGGTTCCTTCTATTAAAATAAATACCACAAGAAAAAACTCAAAGGTATCAAAAGTTGATTTCATCCAATTAATTACAAGGACAGATTCCCTCAAATGTGCTAATTGCAACGAAAGAAAACCTCAAAGGTATAAAAAATTGGTTTCATCCAATTAATTACATGGACAGGTTCCCACTAATGGGCTAACGTCCACGAGAAAAACACCAATCGAAAATTAGTTCCGTCCAATTAATTAAAAGGACAGGTTCCCTTTATTCGGCTAAATGGCACAAGGAAAAATCAAAGGTATCAAAAATTGGTTCCATTCAATTAATTACAAAGACAGGTTCCCTCTAAGCTAAGAGAAAAAGCTCAAAGGTATCAAAAATTGGTTCCATTCAATTAATTACAAAGACAGGTTCCCTCTAAGCTAAGAGAAAAAGCTCAAAGGTATCAAAAATTGGTTCCATCTAATTAATTACAAGGACAAGTTCTCTATAATGGGTTAAATGCCACGAGCCTCCTAATAACAAACATTCAGAAATGATAAAGATAAAAAGACGAGCAGCTTGATAGTAAAAAAACCCACCAAAAACAATTCTATCATGATATCTAACTTTTCTAGTAAAGCCTAGCAACCTCACATAGCCTCACAACCTATTCTCGTCTGAACTAATAACCTTAACTAGCATACACTCAGCCTTACCTAACCCTCCCCTGGCCTAATAGCCTAACTCTATATAAATGGCTTTTAAAAACGACAAATAAAAAATCCCAAGAACAATCTTAACTCCACTCCACTCCCCCCCCCCCCTCCCCTTCCTAAAAGAACAAATCCAGTATTTCTTTTTTAGAAAATCCCCCTTTTCCCCTCTTTCATGAAGACCAATGCCTCTGATTACCTCCACTAAGCTTCTCGAGCGCGTTATAATAAAAAATTCATTCGATCCATTAAGCAGTCAATATCTCCATTATTCCAGAGAGACCTCCCCTCGTCCGCGAAAATAATTTCCCCTCGTCCATACCAACCCCTCTTCTTTTGTTCCTCTAGATGCGAGGGGCACCTACACGAGGGGACCTTACGCGAGCCCTAAATTCGAGACCCAGTTTGCAGAATGGTCCAATATATTAAACCGAAGAATGCGAAAATATACGCTTTTTAGGAAAACACCCTGAGGCTGACTTCTATTTCAGGCTGACATCCATTCCAAGCTGACAACCATAAATAGAAAATATTTGGGGCCTCATTTATTGATCTCACGGCGACAGCGAGACAAGAGTTTTGAGATGGAGCAGAAAATTAGACTCCGCTCGAAAGGCCTAGATTCACAATGGCGAAAATCGGGACACAATACAGAATATGTAAGCCATATTCCCCCAGATTATGAATTATTAATCTAGATTCTGGTCTAGACATTAAACAGTGACGCAGGAGAATTGAAGATTACGTCAGAGATGTCAATAAAAACAAGAAGATTAGGAGTGTAACAGATGGTGGAAGTTAAATAGCAAGGTGATAATATAAAAAAAAAACAGACCGCAGGACGGATGTATAGCAATTAGCAGCGTATTCGGCGATAAAACGAACATAATCTACAAAATCAAAACATATAAAATGTAATTAGAAGCCGCCCACATTCTAATAAAGCTCTTTAAACCGATAAAATAATTGCCTTTTTGTGTTTTTTTATATAATTTCTGTTACGTTTGGTATGAGAAGCCAAACATGAGTCCATTCAAAATGAATATAATAACTGGTCAAGACCGATAAAGTTTGGTAAAGAAACTTCGAGAGAGAAATTGGAAATAAAGTGAATAAAGTTAAGAAATGATGAAGAGTATGCCTTGAATGAGAAAAGCGGGGAATTTCTGGCAGTGTAAACACTATTGTGATTTCAGTGTTTAGAATAAAAACACACAAATAAAGAAAAGTTTGTCTTGAATGAGAGAAGTGGAGAATTTCGGGGAGTTTAAATACTTATTGCAGCAGCCAAATACACAAAAATTGTCATTTCATCGGTAAAAATAAAACAGACTCAGGAAGAAAAAGTGTCTTAAACGAGGAAAAGGTTTACTAAACTAATAATATAATGGAGAGTTTCATGGTGTAAGCACCATGAAACTCTCTATTATTATAACACGGTTGCAGCAGCCAAAGCTTGAAAATTGCTTGGACTTCGGCCTCTAAGAATTGAAAAACACGAATAATAAAAAAGTCATTCTTGATTTATAAAAAAATATGTTTCAAATGGTAATAGAATGGCAATTTTTAAGTAGTTATACACGTTTGCATCAGCCAAAAGTTAAAATGTTGGGGGATTTGGCCCCTAAGAATAAAACAAACATGAATAATGAAAAAGTATGTGTTGATTGAGAACAAAATGTTTCAAAACAAGATGAATAATGAAAAAGTATGTCTTGATTGAAAAATATGTTTCAAAAACACGAATAATGAAAATGTATGTCATGATTGAGAAAAAATACGATTCAAAAGATGATAGAGTGTGATATTCTTTAGATTTTAAACACCCTTACAGCCGACATCAAAATTGCTAGGATTTCAGCTTGAAGAATTAAAAAATAACACGAATGATAAAAAAAAACATGTCTTGAATATTATATGTTTAAACAAGTAACTACAAAGGAAATTAGGGTCTGCTTAAACACAGTTACACTTGTCAATAGTTCAAATTCATAAATTTTAAAAATTTAATTATTACGAAATAATAAAGATTATAAAGAAAGTTTAATGCCTGTTTTCACCTTATATTGGGTCTATACAGAAATGAAAAAGATAGTGAGAGATTTCAAAATGGTACAAAAGACGAGCCGAGAGAGAACACCAGTTTCTGATAAAGCAGTAAGGTTGGGAGGGCACATTGTTCCTCCAAATTTGAGTTGAGGTAGGTGTAATAATAAAAAATAAATGATATTACGGTCTCAATGCAAACGATTGAAAGGAAAAGGCAAGAGACTCATATTGCAATGGGAGTAAACTTAAAAGTGTAAAGAAATTAATTCTCCATATTGCGTTTTGTTAACACAAGCAAAGTAAGGATAAATGTTATGAAAGACAAAAGAAAAATTACAATGAATATCTTTCCTGTTCTTCTTACATTCTGTTCATGTTGAGGATGGTTGTTGCTTTTGTTGATGCCCTTGTTGTTATGTTTGTGATTGAGCTTTTATGTTGTTGTTTTTTGTTATTTTGTTATTGTTATGTTGATGTTGTTGTTTTTGTTTTCATGTTGTTGTTGTTCTTGGCATGATTTTTACCACCGATTCTCACAGTGTAATACGTATCTCAGTGGTAACTGGTAAAAGTGGAATCTGAACCAGGGTCGCTACATCACAGCAGTCAAAGCAAACTCCACCCAAGTCGGAAAACGCAGCCAGTGACTCACCACACACAATATGCCTCAACTATACATCTCTTCATACACGTATTACATGAACCTTATATAAAAAGCATAACATCTTTTACAAGTATGTCTAAAAGCTCTTAAATCAGAGTAACGTTTGTTTGAGGGGGGTTTTACTCATCTTTCACACAGTTTATGACTGGAGGGTAAAGAAAAGCACTCTGCCAGTACATTGACAATGTTACCTAAACAAATGGGAGTGAAAGTTAAGAAGAGGCATTTTATGAGCCATAAGAAGGTCGTCAAATGATGACCAGTGAATCTTTTCGAGAATGGAATAGGGTATAAAAATGTTCACTTTAAAGCAGATCTTTAAAGGTTCACGGGGGAGGTATGTAAGTAGGAAGTAGCATGTACTTCATCAAACATTGAATCGAACCTTGCAACCTTAATTAAGGAAGTGTAGTACGTATCTGATGAGGAAGTCGCACGTCCTTCATCAAATAATAAGTCGACGCAAGCAACCTTAAAATATGGGAGTATAGTACGTGTCTGTGGAGGAGGTAGCACGTCCTTCATGAATCATAATATCAAACCAAGCAACCTGAAAATAACGGATAATAGTACGTGTCTGAGGAGGAAGTCGCACGTCATTCATCATTCATCATGTCGAACAAAGCGCTCTAGTTTAACGTGAGTCTCAAACGTCCTTACAGCACAGTTTGTTAATAGTGCCTCCTCAGTAAGGACCTCCACTTTATCTTGATTTCAGAATCAAGCTACATAGATCAGAATCCTCTAGAATTTCCTTACTCGGCCCAACCCAAACACTACCACGTCATAAGTATAATAGACAACCCGGCTCCTAATCCACCGAGCCAACGCGGTGAAATTGCCATTTCACGGGCTCGGAGATATTCATCTGAGCCCTTCTAGCACCCGGAGTCTTTGCATAATTTAATGCTCCAACGCCGTTTATCTCCAGAAACCAAACAACAAAAATTAAACGAATGAGCTCATGAGCGAAGGCGTAAATTACGTTTTAAGCAGGACGAAATCTGCGTCGAGGTGTCCTCCCTCGTCGGGATTCGTAGGCGGGGGTCTGGGGAGCCGAATAGCGGTGGCGGAGAAAAAGCGAAAAATGTCGACGAAAGACGACAAAACCGTTGAAATCGACTGAAGGCGCTGAAACCCGTCACGAGGAAAAGAAGCCGCCGGATCCCGATGGAAACGGACGAAGCGGAGAGAGGCAGAGCAGAACGCGGCCAAACCCGACACAACTGAATGGCAGACAAACAATTAGTAATAATAATAATAAAATTTTATTATCTTCATTATTATTATCAGCATGTCAATATATTGGTTTCATCATTAATTAGCATATGTGACCTTGTGCTTAATTGGGTTAAAGGGGAAGGGACAGGTAGATTTTGCAGGTGTTGAATTTATTATAATCATCATCATCATCATCATCAACACTAAATCTATAATTTAAGAAGGGGATTCTTCGAGTATTTGAATAATAATTTCATCTTAGTTTGGTTATGACTTATGTTTTTTTATCAAATTTATTTCTAATAATTCTTTTATAATATCAAAATACAAAATGGTGAAGTTAAGAAATAAATATAGGTAAGTATCGAAATTTTGTGAATTTTTTTTAAAACCCAAAGAATTACAAATGGTGAAGTTCAGAAAATTTATTTTGTATATATCTTCTTCCATAACTATATTTTAGCACCGTGATATTTTGAAAGGGGGGAAATTTAGTTTATAGTTCCCTTTTAAAATTATTATAATTGACGAAGTTAACCATTGCTGTTTTTTTGTTTTTTTTAATTTTAATCTTAGTAGCGAAGCGAGAGCTTTCCCCGTAGGGATGAGTGGCGAAGCCATTACCTGGTAATAGTCATAGTTTATCAATATACAAATATTTCTCCCTTGGCCGGTCCTTAGCCGAGCCGAGAAAGGAGCAGGATTGGGAGAGGGGGCGCAGATTGCTCAGTCATAAAGCCAAACACAAGAAAACCCCATCGGCGAATCAGGCACACGAAGGGACTTCAAATTCAACGTCTGTGAAGGCGGGTGACGGCAGCAGCGGATCAATCGGCTCGAGTTGTCTTGGTTTCCTTGACAGTGGAATCGGCTTTTTGATCTGCAAAAGACCGTTGCAATAATAGGCAATAATAGAGGACTCATAAGTAAAGTTCTTATTTTTAGTGAATAAGATAGGACACGTGGTAATTGGTTTAAGCTGGACAAGTTTAGGTTTAGAAAAGAGATCGGTAGAAATTGGTTTACAAATCGAGTGGTCGATTAATGGAATATGTTCACTAGCAGCGTCCTCTCTGCGGAGTTTTTAGAATAAATTGGATAGATTTATGGATGAGGGTGTTAGGTGGGATCTAACTTGGGGATGGGGACAAGGGGTGCCTCGTATAGGCTATTGATTAGCTTTTTCAGTCTCTTTTTTTATGTTAAACATAAAAACACGTACAGGGGTCTTCATTTTGTAGAAAGACCATCATCATCGATGAAAATCTGATTATTTATGATTATACTTCAGGTCTTTTTCCAGACTTCCGTCTCTTTTTTTGTTTTTTAGTTTTATATAGCAATTGTTTTCCTCTTTGCTAGGGAAGGGTTAACAGTGACGCATAGACAATTTTACCCAGAAAACTCTGCGAAGACCACCGCTCACTCCCAAACGGAAGCAAAGGCTAGGAGAAGGTAACGCTGACTTCGAATCCCCCTGCTGCTTTGTAGGGTATGCCTCTTCAGGCAAAGGCTAGGAGAAGGCAACTCCCATATAAAACCATGCCAGTCGGTCTGGCAGAAAGAGTCAAGACCTGCAGAAAGGATCATCGGCAGACCGATGCAACTCCAACCCGAAATCTTGCACGTCACACCTATGTGCCGCAGGGTATAATAATGGTGGCGCCAAAGTGTGTGGGCTTCATTTTGGGCAAATTGTTGTCCACCCTAAACAAACTCACGCCAACGGCCCTATCCACTCTGACTTCTTTAAATCCCCGCCTACACCTGTATTACACCCTCTTCTCTTCAATCTAAAACCTAAAATTTAAAAGCCCAGCATCGAAGCAATGATCCTGAGACACCGCTTGAGGTGGTCAGGTCATGCGGTATGCATGGATGACATAGGACTACCTAAGAAGATCCGCTTCAGCGGACTGAGCACAGTCTCCCGCCCTAAAGGCGGCGCCCTGATCAGATACAAAGACCAGCTGAAGACATCCCTCAAAGACGCAGACATGGACCGAAACGGCTTTGAACTATCAGCCAGCAACATAACAGAATAGAGAAACAAACTAAAAGTGGGCGCTGACCTATTTGAAGGAAATAGGAAAGCAATCCTGGAAGCCAAACGATAACAACGGGCTGAAAGGGCAAATCAACACCAACCAGAACCCAAATTTCAATGCGACCAATGCCCACGACTTTGTAGAGCTTGCAGTGGGCTCTTAAGCCATATGAGAGCTCACCACCCAAACCAACAATAACTAGACCTTAAACTAAACTCTGTAATGGACTGAAGAAATGATACTCGGATACGAGTACAATACAGACGACGAGAATGACTACATCAAATACGGCAGGTGGAAGCTTTTCATTCAAACCAAATGGCTATCAAAATTGTCCAATCTAACAGCCCTAAAATAAATATACTAGGGAAGGGGTGCTGAGGTCACACAATAAAGCGACTCAAACTTTAAATTATAATTTAAAAAGTATTTGTAATTTTATATTTTATAAACCCGATTTTGTTTAATAAATACCTATTCATAAAGGTTAAAAAATTTATTAACTTTTCTTTAATAATATTGAAGCTGCATTGGTGTTAATGAAGCTAACCAAAATTGCGTTTGTTCAAGCTAAGGGAATTAATGATAAACTTTGTACCTAATAGTCGATTAGTTTGTTACTTTTACTATGCATTTTTATGGGTAGCCATGGTACCAAGTACTATTACATAAATAATCAAAATCTATTGCATGGCCGGTCCCAAGTCGGCCCGAACACGATCAGAAGAAAAATAATTACTCATAAAATGAGAAAGATTACCCAGTCATACTGACAACTATATCTCCCTATGGCTAATATTTCTCTAAATCAAATCCTATCTTATCTCACCCCTGCCAACCCCCTGTAAAAAGAAAATACCATGCACTTAACAAAACGACGAATATTGGTGATCGCAGGTTGAATGGAGATTAAAAGGATTAAATAGGTACAAATTTGTTTAGGCTATGCTTTTATAATAGGCCCTTTCCAAATAAATCCACCAATTCGAAAAATGTTCACAAATACAAAACGGAGAAGTCGAAATTTAAACAAAGGTTATTCTGGTCTGAGCAAGACAGTAAAAACCAAAAAAATTATTGGTTAGGAGACAACAATGTAGGTGACATAAAGAATGGAAAGCAAATCTCAAAAATCGTCATTTAATCGTATTGTTAAACTTGATTTAAAATGGCATCCTTATAAATGAAGCCCTGCGTCATATAGAGACTGATTTCCCTCGCCGATGATTTGTGAAAAAAACTTTTCCATTAATCTATTAATCGCCTCGTTTTTTGTGTTGTGATTGGTGATGAGGCATCTTTTTTATGGATGAAAAGTGAATAACCATAATGTTCGTCAGTATGCACTACTGAATACCCCCCACCCCCACCCCTAAATTCAACCTTGGCCTCGTTATTTACAAGGTGTATCTGTGGATCGCGATGTGCGGGAATGGTTCTTATTTGTCCGATGTTTAACGACAATAGCATGAATGGAACTCTCTATCCGAATATGTTTAACGTTCTCTTTCACACTTTGTTGGATCTATGCAGGCGTCAAAAAGATAGTAGGAGATTTCAAAGAAGTGCAAAAAACGCCTCGACATCGAAAGCTGTGCCTAGATTCCAAATTAATCATGGATTTAAAGAAAAAACTTTTATCAACGATGATCTGAGGTACCAATTCTCGTGTCTTAGAAAATCCTATATGGATTCATAGACTGAGTACTTCGCAAATAGATTTTAGTATGCTTGGAGAAAAAGGCTGTTATGTGCAATACAATTTATATATTGTTGTATTTTAACGAATTTATTGAAAAGGAAGACGCAGTTTACCGAGTTTTTTGTATAGAAAAATTATATAATTACCAGAGGAACGACTTCGGCACTCCTTACAGGAAGAGCTTACGCTACGCAGGCACACCTTCGGTCTGCAGCCTACGGCATATCTGGCTCTAGCAACGGTGTTGGGTCTAAAAATATTTAAAAGGTTTCCAGTACATATCTCCTAATAATTTTCTCTTGGTCTAGGCTTTTCATATCCATACCTATTTTCTAGGCCTAAAGGCATGAGAGAAACTTTTACCAGAATATTTTTGATATACGGGGAAAACAATCCTCAGAGCTCTTTTTTTTTATCTAAATTTGCTTTTATATACGAAAAAATTTAAAAATCATCTTAATTTTAGTACATTTTCTGAACTTAACGATTTGTAATTATCTATGTCTTAAAAATTCAAAAAAATGTCGATAAACTTATTTATTTTTTCTGATCTCTTAGAAAGAACTTTGTTAAAAGCTTTAAATATAAAAAAAAACCGCCTTAATTTTAATAATTTTCGAAAATCTCTCTGAATCTCTTTCTTTTTCAAACCTTTTTCTTTAAAAAAAAACCTCCAAACCATTGAATAATAGCCGTTAATTTCAAAAAGTTTAATTATGTTAATTTTTTTTTAAATAAACTTACAATAACTTACAATAAAAATACAAAATTTTAATCTGTTCCAAAAATTGCCTTACTAAAATATAGTATTAAGGAGGACATAATTCTTTACTTAGGAGACAGGTTTCTGAAGTGATTGGCTACCCATTATCCATCCAAACTAACGCCATTTAATAAATTCCATTGCCTTGCGCAAGCGCAACTTTGGTTAGCTTCACTGAGACCAATGCAGTTTCACCATTATTAAGGAAAATTAATGGAAATTTTAACCTTTATAAATAAGTATTTAATAAACAAAATTGAGTTCATACAATGTATTACATGAAGGTGTGGAACACCTTCATGTATATGACGCGTTGGGTGGAAGAAAGGCTTAAGCCACAAAATTTGAAAATGGCGTTTTTCACGGATAAGTTATCCTTAAAACTTAGTTTATCGTTATACTAAATATCAGAGTCTAATTCGAACTAATTCATATCCAAATTTCAACAATGCCTTGTGATGATCAGTTCGGACAAATTGAACAAAATATAAAAAATCAGTATAATGATATTATTTATAGAAAGAAAGATCATGTAAAATCAATAACTACGTCTGTTTCTCAGCGCTTTAAAGTTGTACAACTTGAACAAAGTAATTTTTTTGATTTTGACGTTTTACAAGAGCGCATTGTCAAAAGGAAATCAAACGCAAATTTATTGATGCAAAAAAATTTGTTTTGGATCATCAATACAAAGAAGGGCACGTGATTTCCTCTAGACTTCAAACAAGCCCAAACAGTAATAGTCATCCTGTCAGGTTGCAAAGAAGAAGAAATTCTTAGAGCTGCAATTTGTTCAATTTAGCTCGTGAGCCACTGCCTCCAAAGTATTCTAAGAGGCTCCCAATAACAAAGGAAAAGAAAATTGATATCCAAGAACTTACAAAATTAATGCCAATAGACGCAGCGAAATATTATACAAATTTGTTAGAACAAATGGAAACTAAAATGGACAGACAAGAAAATGTTAAAACAGACGTAACTGATAAAACTTTGGATTATACCAGTTAACTGAAAGATGTATAATATACAAACTTTTGAAGTCTCTCCTGAAAAATTTGAAAATGTGGCTCCGACCCTTCTACCACCTAACGCGTTATATATATAGTTTATTTTTAATTGAATGTTCATAAGACTACTTGGTTTTTCTTTAGCAATTTTTTCTCTTTAATATTTTATATTCTCTTAAATTTGTCAAACATTTTAGTCGAGAAAGTCAAGCTACTTGCTTTAAGCTATCCATTGTTTTTGTTTAGTTATTTGTATACACAGTGTGCATAAAAAAACTTTCTGCATTTTTAGCTGGTGTACAATAGCAATGCTCCAATATTTATTTTGATTTTCTTTCGATTTTCTATTTGTTTTTTAATAAATATCTAGGTTTTACAAGGAAATGAACAGAAGGTTTTAATTTTCTACCTTCTATTTAAATCTAATCTTTCTTTCTACCGTTAAAACATCATCGAAGAATTTTTTTTTATTTATTTATTAAGGTTTTATCATTTTTCGGTGCGTACAATCACTAATGATTATTCACACCCGTTTGTTTTTTTAGCTGCGAGAATTTGTTTTGTCATTCAGAGAATTCAAATTTTATAACGTCTTAAAAGCGAATATAAATAGCCAATTAAATGATGGTTCCTGGTCAGTCTTGACAATAAACTTTAAGATTTACGAGAGGTCTAAACAGTCAGAGAGAAGAACTTCGAAAATCTAAGTAAAACTTTCTAAAATGACCGAAGAAAGCAACAGCGCTCGCTCCTATCAATTTCTTCTGGATCGAAATAAAAAGTATGTGCTTATGTTCCGGAGATACCCTTTACGGCTTCACATATGTGGTATTCCATGAGTTCCAGTCGACACAGGAAAGCATAAATTCCAAGAAGGGTTCTGAAAGCAGCCTCAAACGCTAGCGACATTCAAATTACTTCTAGATTTTAAAAAAACCCTTTCACCAACGATGATTTGAAGTACTAATTCAATCGTTGGATCATCACCATCCACATCGGCGTTCACTCAACAACATCCACATCAGCGTTGGGTCATCAACATCCACATCGGCGTTCACTCAACAACATCCACATCAGCGTTGGGTCATCAACATCCACATCGGCGTTCACTCAACAACATCCACATCAGCGTTGGGTCATCAACATCCACATTGGCGTTCACTCAACAACATCCACATCAGCGTTGGGTCATCAACATCTACATCGGCGTTCACTCAACAACATCCACACAGCGTTGGGCCATCAACATCCACATCAGCGTTCACTCAACAACATCTACATCAGCGTTGGGTCATCAACATCCACATCGGCGTTCACTCATCAACATCCACATCAGCGTTGGGTCATCAACATCCACATTGGCGTTCACTCATCAAAATCCACATCAGCGTTGGGTCATCAACATCCACATCGGCGTTCACTCAACAACATCCCCATCAGCGTTGGGTCATCATCATCCACATTGGCGTTCACTCAACAACATCCACATCAGCGTTGGGTCATCAACATCCACATCGGCGTTCACTGAACAACATCCACATCAGCGTTGGGTCATCACCATCCACATCGGCGTTCACTCAACAACATCCACATCAGCGTTGGGTCATCAACATCCACATCGGCGTTCACTCATTAACATCCACAGCACCGTTGGGTCATCAACATCTACATCGGCGTTCACTAGCTGACTTCCACATCAGCGTTAGATCATCAACATCTGCATCATTACAAGAGTTATAAACATCAGTTGCAACATCAAGATTGACACTTCGCAATTGTCTACAAAAACTAAATAAAAAACACGATTGACTCTTCAACATCAGGTGTTGGGTTATCTTCTAGCGACAGCGAGACATAAATTTTGGCGCCGTTCGTAGGGAGCTAGTCGCCTATTGACGCACGCCCCTGTGAACACAGGCAACAGCTCCGTCTACACACTTCACCAAGCAAAGAGTATAACCACAACACCGCTGCCTCTCATCCCGTTATTTAACACATAAAAACAACCCCTTCTTCCATCCCAGAATGGGGCGAAAGTGGGAGAGGGATGAGCGGGTGGCTCTTCCCTGGGCCATGAAAGTTTCTCTATTACTACCGCTCTCTCTGCAACACCCGAGCTAAAGGGGACAATTTCCCGGTCCTTAGGCTTAGCAGCGATCGTCATTGTAATCATTATGTTAATTTCATTATCCAGATTGTCATTCTTATCTTTATGTGAATTCCATTATCTTGTAGTTATTAGGATCATGGAAATTTTCTTATCCAGATCGTCATTGTAATCTTTAAGTGAATTTAATTATTAGGGTTGTTATTCTGTTCTTTATTTGAGTTTCATTATACTAATAGTCATTCTTATATATATATATATATATATATATATATATATATATATATATATATATATATATATATATGCGAATTTCATTATTTTGTTGTCATTCTGATCGTTATGTAAATTTAATTATCCGGATCGTAATTATGATCTTTATGTGAAATTCATTATCAAGATTGTTATTCAGATCTTTAGGTGAATCCCATTATCTGGATTGTCATTCTGATATTTATGTGAATTTACGTATCTGGATGGTCATTCTAATTTTCATACGAATTTCATAATCCGTTTGTCATTTTTATCTCTATGTGAATTTCATTATCCGGAATGTCATTCTGATCATTATTTAAATTTGATTTTACGGATTTCATTCTAATCTTTGTTAATTTCATTATTCGAATTGTAATCCTGCTTTTTATGGGAATTTCACCATCTGGATTGTCCTCTTGATATTTTTGTGAATTTAATTATTAGGATTGTCATTCGAATATTCGTATGAGTTTTAATATAATGGAAATCTGATCTTAATATAAGTTAAATAACCGGATTGTCATTCTGACCTTTATGTGAATTTCATTATCGGCATTATAATTCTAATCTTTATGTGAAGTTCAATATACGGATTCTCATTCTGCTCTTTATTTCAATATCATGATCTGGATTGCCATTCTAATATTTATGTTTATTTTATTATCCTGATTGTCCCCTGATATTTATGTGAATTAGATGATACAGATTGTCATTCTCATCTTAATGTGAATTTTATTATCATGATTGTCATTCTGGTCATTATGTGAATTTCCGTTCTGGGTTGTCATGCTGATCTTTATGTGAATTTCATTATCACGAATGTGATTCTTCTGATATGTATTAGAATTTCATTTTCTAGATTGTCATTCTGATTTGTTGTGTTAATTTAATTAGCCCGTTGTCATTTTGGTCTTTATGTAAATTTAATTACCCGGATTGTCATCTGATCTTTATGGGAATTTCATTACCGGCTTTGTTTTTGTGATCTTAGTGTTAACTTCATTATCCCGATTGTCATTCTGATCTTTATGCGAATTGCATTTTCCAGTCTGAGCGCCTCATTCACGTTTGTTAACTAACCACTCTTCAACATATTTCATCAGCATTATCTCAACATTAACTTTAACTTCGGGTTTGACTGTTCAACATCAACTTCCTGAATCCACGCCAGGATTTACACATCATCAACATCAATGTCAAAACTGACTTATAAATATATTTATCCGAAGTGACCAATCAACATCAGTGATGAGTAATCAATATTAAAAACAGTAATTAACTCATAAATATAAACTTCAACATCAGGCATAGACTCGTGGATATCAACATCATGGTTAACTCATCAGAACTACATCAGTAGCTGACGCATTATTATTTAAGGGGTGACACAGCAACATTCAGGATGAAATATTTCACGATTTATTACATAATAAAGTTACATCGAAACATCGACATTCATTGAAAATAGACTAGAAATTGATTGATTGCAAAAATTATTAGTCCTAATCGTGCTTTGCGATCTGCCTTCCGTCCTTGTCCAATACAGCCCACAGCCTCTTGGGGATGGACCTGATCAGCCTCCTGCAGAGCTCGTTGTCAGTATTGATCTCCTGCCACTTCTGCTTGACCATTTCCTCCAGCTAGTCCTTGTTCCCTGCTTCCACCTTCTTACCCTCTCCTTGATGATCGCCCACACCTGCTCTATGGACCACACGTCCGCTATCATGAGCCCTTCTTGCGATCCAAACTCCCGGTGTTTACGAAGTTCTCTTTCTGTTGTTGCCATTGAAGTTCCAGAGTATTGTCTCTTGTCGTTGATTCGAGAGAGGTCATCCTCCATTCTACCATCCAGAAGAAACTTGCGGTGATTGTCAGTTGAAACGTGCGGCTCCTTTTCAAGCTTAACTTGCATATGACGCTTCAGATAATTAATTCTTACATTTACAATTCATTTTCAGTAGCAGAGAATACCTGCGTAGGGAAAATTACCAAAAATTATTAGTTATAATAAATTTAAATTTAAATGTAAATTTCTAATCTATTTTCAATGAATTTTGTTGTTTCTATGTACATTTATTATGCAATAAATCATGAAATATTTCATCCTGAATTTTACTAGGTTACCCTATACATAAACATGAAGCACTACTCAACATCAAGTGCCATAGCGCCGCGACTGTTCCCATGGACCTATCCCCCAATGCCGCGACGGCTTCAGGTCGCTTTCTGTCGTCTCCGAATTGGGCACACTCGTGGGACGTTCCGCTATTTGATGAAGCGCTCACCAGCGCCCTATTGTGAAGACTCCGTCGTCCCACAGACTGTTCGGCACATTCTTGTCGAATGTCCCAGTCTGGGTGATATTTGCGCACGTTACCTGCCCCGGTACCGGGATGGGCGGGATGTGAAAGAACGGCCTGAGGCCGCTTAATTTCAACCGCTATCACATGTTGTTTAGAAACACGTTGCTACCCACGTGCATCTTCGCGTCGAAGCAGGGCGCCTTATTGCCACCTGAGTCAATATTTAACCAAGGAGGTTTATCCCCCTCCCCCCTGTTTCGCTCCATGCGTCGATCTTGCTAGATTGAGTTAGGCTTATGGGCAGATAAGATATGTTCTCAGGCGTGGCTGGGTAGTCCCTCGAAGACCCCACTCCATTGTCACCTACGCCAAGGTGGTGGCGCGGACTATTTATATGGAAAGTTTACAGATTAGTTCAGATCAGATCCAGATTATCTTCGCGAGACATCACGCCGATCCGGTCTCACCTTGTGCACCAGGGGACCTCTACCTCGAGATCCACTATTTTTTCAAGAAGAGGACAATATCCCTTAAGTGCCAAGGTTCGAGCCTTCAAGACGCCAAGTCCACAAGGCCCCCCTTGTTGTTCAGAAAGAAAACAACGTTAGAACAGCCATTGTTCTTTGCTCCCGTTGACAAGAGACGGTTCTCACCCTCCCCCCCTGTTGTTCAGAAAGAGAACAACGTTAGAACAGCCATTGTTCTTTGAGCCCGTTGACAAGAGACGGTTCTCACCCTCCCCCCCCCTGTTGTTCAGAAAGAGAACAACGTTAGAACAGCCATTGTTCTTCAAGCCCGTTCGTCACGAAACGGTTCTTATTCCCAAGACGTCACGTCAGGATAATTTAATCCCCCCCCTTCGGCTGGATCTCGCCAGCGGACCGAAGATTCCTTCGCGTCGCCTTCCTCTGCACAACAACTTGTAATTACGTAAGCTGAGCATTACCTTTGATTACCTAACCTTTCGTCAACCCTACCCTGTGCTTTAAATGGTTTAGCGATCCATCCCATCCCTTTAATTTTTATTTGTTTTACCTTTTTAAATCTCTCCCAAAATCTTAATCCTCGGATTAGCCAGATATTCCCACGAACCTTTCCATTCTCTGTTTATGTAAACATTTTCCGTTTTGTGTGTTGTTGATAGTTTATTTAATAAAACTCTATTTTATTAATGATAACCATATTATTATCCTTGAGCTCAGTTCCACTTCTTAAGCATATTGAAGATAAATAACATCGGTCAACCAGATAAACACGCACTTGAAATATAATTGAATCATTCCCACAACGAATGGTATATCGTCGAGAGTCCATTCTAAAACATATATATGCGGGATTTCTACCGCCTGTCCCTTGTACTCGGGATGGGTTCGTGCACACCAACCTGTGGACTTTTTAGACTTTTGTAAGGAGGGCGGCCTTCTCCCCTTTATTTAATATTTGACTATGGATCGCTTCTTCTTCGCCGGGGAAGGGCGGGCCTTCCTCCGTTGACGGAGCTCGCTTTATATTTTTTCAATTTGTTTGTTTTTGTTTTTCCTTTTTTTTCTTTTATTTTGATTTTAATATAGCCTAGATTTAGGCTAGGATGAGTACGGCGACTTATGCCCTAGAAGGCATTCGCCAGATGAGATATTAAAAAAAAAAAAACTTAACATGAAGAGTTAACTCATAAATATTACCATCAACATCAGAATTGTCCCATCTATTTTAACACCAACAACATGAATTGAAATATTAGTAAAAAAAACAATTTCAGATGTGACTCATCAACATCAGGTTTGACTCTACTTCAACATCAGTTATTTACATATAATTTTGCTATCAAATTCAGCACTGGCTTATAATCATCGGGAGTTCGCTTTTATATACCAACATCAACATCAAGTTTTATTCCTAAATATTAATATCAGAATCAACAATAATAATAATAATAATCAAGTATTTACTTATAAATAATAACATCACATCAGGTTTCATTCGTGAATATTGAAATCAGCATCAGCAATGAAATATAATCAAGTATTTACTTATAAATAATAACATCAACATCAGGGTTGACTTACCAACAACACTATCATGTAAGAACTCATAAATATCAATATCGACACGACGAATTGCGTCTTAATATCAACATCAACATCATAGTGGTAACCGAGTAGACAAAAATGAAGTCTTGAGACATCTTAACCACTTTGAAGAAAAAGAAAATACCACATTATTCAGTTTCATCCGTGAATAGCAAAATTTAGGTGGTCAATTTTAGGGTTTCAAATTCGATCCATTTCTTAAAGCAACGAGTGCAATTCTGCCAGAAGGTTTCAGAGAGCAGGGTCTAGCAGAAATGGAGAATTAAGGCGTAGTTAATGTGTGACAGTTACATTAACTGGTAGGAATATATACAATATTACATGGTATGCTCGAAATGGGGAAGGGGGCGTGTTCTCTCTAACATTGGCATCGTTTTGCAAGGAAGGGAGGTTGGTTGAGAGTTGTATGTTTTCCCATGGAATTTACCACCTATTCCCACCGTATGCTGTCTATCTCAGTGAGGATAAAAACTGAGAGAGAGAGAGAGACAGACAGAAATATTTATTATTACACCTTTCCTGAGCGCACTGAGTGAAATTAATCAGCAGCTTTAAATAACTCATACTGCAAAGCCACTTGCAGCCAAATCCCATTTTTTTCACGTTTTCTTCTCAACGGTAGACTAAATTATTCTCCCTTATCTCCTCAGAGGATTAAAGCTACCAAAAAAATGGCTATAAAATATTATGATTTACACCGCTGTAAAAATTCCCCATAAAAAATCTTTGAATTTAATAATATTAACTTATTTTTTCCTGCATGCGAATAGTCAGTCGCCAAAAACGTGCCCTTCCCTATTACCTTACTATTCATAAAACGTACAACTATTTTATGATAAGAAGCGCTCATTAATCGCGTGAGACCAAGAATGCAAATTACTCGCATGAAAATGAAATTATGATTCCAAGCCTTTTCGCCTTTATCAGACAGGCTTAATTCGGGGAATTAATACAGGATAGAAGGCAACAACTTATATAATGCACAAAGGGGGCGGATACCGCATTCATTATGTATATATTCTCTATTTATATATTTTTATTATATTAAACATAATAAATATTGAGTTTTCTTATATATTAAAAACTCTCACAAAATAAATTTTGAAATATTTATATATTGTAATTCCACGTGACTCACTCTATAATAATGAAGGGAAATTACTTTTCCTCCTTAAATAAAATTTACTAAATTAATGTGAGAATAAAGTTGGTTCACTCAAATTTAATACGAATATTTTGATTTTTTAAAAGGAATCATACTCAGATTTTGATCTGCCTGAATTATTATTAGTAATCGTAGTAGTAGTAGTATAATTCCGCTTGTTCATTTGATCTTGTTCGTTCTATTTGGAAAAAAAGATAAGTAAAGTTAGTTTGGATCGTAGCTTAGATAATAATAATTATTAACTAGTGATACCCTTTGAAGTTAAATTGTGAATGGGAATTAAAACAAATAAACTAATAAATTAATGTTATTTTAATAATTAAATTATTATTTATTATTATTATCATTACTATCTATTATTATCCTTATTATCTTTATTATTATTCAAAACCAGAAAGCGAAAACCAACGAGGACAGCGCAGCCAGTGTGTGAGGAGCTTTCATCCAAATGTTGTTAGGTTAGACCAGGTTTCTCCAAACTACGGCCCGCGGGCCAGATTCAGTCCGAGAGGAGAGGTCAGGTCATCCGGCCCGCCGCTGCAGTGTGGATGCATTAATTACAAAGCAAATATTGATGATACCTTAAAAGCTAAACGCCAAGTTCACAAATCTCACAAACCTTTTTTGCTGCTTAGTTTGTGAGACTCGGATATGTGCGCACCGGGGGTGATAATACTATCTTATTGCTAACGACGCCTTATTTGGGAACTTTTTTGTAAATACATATGTTTTTTGTCTTTATTTTTTGTGTATTTTGTATTTTGTGTATTGGTAAATAAATATGTTTGTTGTCTTTATTTTTTGTGTATTGGTAAATAAATATGTTTGATGTCTTTATTTTTTGTGTATTGGTAAATAAATATGTTTGTTGTCTTTATTTTTTGTGTATTTTGTGTATTGGTAAATAAATATGTTGGTTGTCTTTATTTTTTGTGTATTCAATATCTTATATTGAACAAAATGATTATGCGGCCCGCGCTCGTCACCTTCCCAGTTATCTGGCCCACTGTGAAAAAAGTTTGGCGACCCCTGGGTTAGACGAAGTGAAAATGGATAGAAGGTACGCAGCTTCTCGAGAAGTCTAAGCTGAGACTACTAAGAGGACTAGGCGCGCAACTCTCCATGACCTCCCTAACTTCCTACCGAGTTAATATTTACTACGAGAGAATCAGAAATTGATCATCATAGTGTCGGCTGCCCGTCGTACAGGATAAATGCCCTAACCCATTTCCTGGTATTATAATCCCATGAATTGTCTTGTTTGGGTTTGACGGACACTCGGGGGGTGAGCCTCCTGGTTGTGTTTGAGAATGGGTAAGTGTATGGAGGAAGAAGTGGATGTGTGAAAGATAAGAGAGTTGTGAACCATCCATCTACCTACTCCGCTAATTAATCTCTCTAACTTAAAGAGATTAGCGTACCATCAACAAATTTTCACATGATCTAACTTCTCCAGTTTCGCAAAGAAACCTTTCCAAAAATATTAGGGGGCTGAAGATCCCTCAGAAGGCAGTTTGCCTTTTTCAAATAGCTCCCCATCCCTTGATCATGCAATTAAGGAATAAAGGATATTAAATAAATCATTAAGAGCAGCTTTGAAGCACAAAGCCGTGGCAATAATTGTTGATTCCAACGATCACGACCGAAACTGAAAGAAACCGAAATAAGCCGACTGAAACCGAAAGAAACCGAAAGAAACCGACGGAAGATGACCAAAACTGAAAGAAACCGAAATAAGCCGACGGAAGATGACCCAAACGGAAATGAGCCGATGCAAGCCAATAAAAACCGAAAGAACCCGACGGAAACCAGCGAAAACCGTAGAACGTTGACAGAATTCAACAAAACCAACAGAAGCCAATGGAAACCGACGAAAACCGATAGAAGCCGACTGAAACCGAAGAAAGCCAATAGAAGACCAGTAAGTTTGACATCAGTGGTAGGGAAAATGATGGAATCTATTATAGCAAGGAATATTAGAGATCACTTGGATAAGCATAAGTTGATAAAAGAATCACAGCATGGCTTTAGTAAGGGTAAATCCTGTCTGACTAATTTGCTGTCTTTTTATAGTAAGGTGTATGAAGCAGCAGATAATGATGAAAACTATGATATTTTATACTTGGACTTTAGTAAGGCTTTTGATCGAGTGCCACACTTACGGCTTCTGAGCAAAGTTAAAGCACACGGGATCGATGGCAGTATATTTAGGTGGATTCAGTCATGGCTTGGTGACCGACAGCAAAGAGTTAGTATAGATGGAGTTAAATCTGAGTGGGGGGGTGTTAGCAGTGGAGTTCCGCAAGGATCTGTTTTGGGTTCCTTGCTATTCTTAATTTATATTAATGATCTTGACATAGGTATAAGTAGTGACCTGAGTAAATTTGCTGATGATACTAAGCTAGGTAGGGCCATTAGGGCTGATTCTGATGCTATTGTAATGCAGGAGGAATTGACTATTCTTCTGTCCAATTGGGCCGAGAAATGACAAATGAAGTTTAACATAGACAAATGTAGTGTACTTAGTATAGGTAGAAATGATCCATTGAATAGTTATAAATTAAATGGGAGAATTTTAGGGAGGACCAATTGTGAGAGGGGCTTGGGTATTTTGGTAAGTTCAGACCTTCGTCCTAGAAAGCAATGCCTAAATACTAAGAATAAAGCTAATACGATATTGGGATTCATTAGGAGGAGTGTAAGCAATAAGAGTGCTGAAGTCATTCTAAAACTGTATCTGGCGCTAGTTAGGCCTCATCTAGACTATGCAGTACAATTTTGGTCACCATATTATAGGAAGGATATTGATTTGCTTGAGTCTGTGCAGAGAAGGATGACAAAGATGATTGGTGGGCTAAGGAACTTACCTTATGGTGAAAGGCTCAGAAAACTAAATCTACATACATTGGAAAGGAGAAGATTCAGAGGAAAATTGATTGAAGTCTTTAAATGGGTAAAAGGATATAATAAAGGGAATCTAGGTAAGGTTCTTATACTTAGTGAACATGACAGGACACGTAGCAATGGGATTAAGCTTGATAAGTTTAGGTTTAGGAAGGAGATTGGAAGGAATTGGTTTACAAATCGTGTGGTAGATGAGTGGAATAGGCTCACTAGACATGTGATAGAAGCCTCCTCTCTGGGTAGTTTTAAGAATAGATTAGATAAATATATGGATGAAGCTGCTAGATGGGACTGACTTTTTTTATGTACATATGTATATATTTTTCTAAGGAGTGGGGAGATTATATTTTGCGGTTGCATGAATGGACATAATCCTCTGGATGCATTTTATGTATATTGTAGATTAGATCTGACGAACTCCTGTAAAGGGTGACAATGTTGATGACTTTTCTCTGGTAAGAAATCTTTTGTGTGTTGACTGGAACAGGAGCTGCCAAGTGTAGGCCATGAATGGTCTTTTGCAGTCTCCTTCTTTTCTTATGTTCTTAAGACGACCGAAACAGACGACAACCAAAGGAAGCCGATGGAAACCAATAAAAATCAAATGACACTGACGGTAGCCGACTATAATCGAACGAAGACGACGGAAGCCGAGATAAATAGAAATAAAGCTACGGAAACCGACGAAAAAAAACACGGGGACTTTCAAAAAGCAAAAAGAGTCGGCGTAAACCGATGGAACCTGACGAAAATGGACCAACTCCACAAAAACCAGACGAATCCGACCGAAACTGACGAATAGTGACAAGGGTGGAAATAAACCGAGAACACCTGAAAGAAGAAACAGACAAATAAAAATTAAAAGAAGACGACACAAACCTGAAAGAAACCAAAGGAAACTGAAGGAAATCGAAAGAAGCGAATCGAAACCAACAAAAAGTAAAAGAAACCGACGAAAAGGGAAGGGAGCTGACATAAACCGATAAAAGCTGAAGACCAACGGTAAAAACGACGAAAACCGAAAAATGGCTATCAGAGCTGGCTTTAATAAAGCTAAGTAGCTTATGAACTCCGGATTACTAAGAATTCAATTGATTAGAAGTAATAGGCTTAGAAAGCTGCCTACGAGATTCCGGAGGATCGGTAATGACGTAGAAAATAAAAAGATAGTTTGTATCTGCATGTGTGTGCGCATGTATGTTTGCAACCCATTCTTATGATATTTATCCTGCTACACGCTAAAGTTTGTAGTTGAAATAGCAATGTTTGTGTGGCCTTTATCTTGCACCCAGGGTCTTTTCGTGTTTTAGGGTCTTTTAGTCTGACTTTAACGGTGGTTTTAATATGCAGTTTATGTATCAAGTTCAAATATATCCATGCGACAATCTCATTTGCAGAGAGCGCTTTTATTGGTTTGGTCCAATTATAACCGGCCCAATTTCACTTCTAACCATTGCCATTTCCAATGTAAAAATTGAGTAGCTTGAGTGTGTCTGTATATGTGTTTGTAAGGAATTTAAATTCCATTTTTGCTATTTAAAAATAAAAAAATGTTCTAAATAATCTTTGAAAAGAAGTAATGTGTATACAGATAGGGTGTAGAGAGACGATGAGTTTCGGTATATATTGATAATTTGGTAGTACCATTAGGAGATGAGAAGAGTGAGTAAGGAGGTAATAAATAAACATTAAGGAAAGAGCTAGTGTTTTATATACTAGTGAGAATCAAAGTACGATTTTAGGGTTTGAAATGAATTTGAAATGCGGGGAAATATTAATGACGCTAAAATTCCTTGAGTGCCAAAGAACAACTAAGCAAACAATAGAATTGGTTTACTTGATGTGTAGATTGAGAAAATAATTTAATAATAATTTTGTTTACCGACAATTTGATTAAAAACAAATAGAATTGCAGGATTGAAAATAGAATACTGTCCCCCCAAAAAAAAAAATCAGAAAACTGTATTTCTATCCATCTTCCATGAATTTTACCGGAGAAAATGCAAGGTTCCCAAAATTGGTGTACGGTAACCAAAAGTGATTAACTAAGTATGAGTAAAGGTTCTGTAAATTTGGATGAATAAAAACTAAAGTTACCAGTAGATAAACAATTTGCTAGAAAAAAAATGAAGTGTGCAAAATGATCTGAATGCTTAGGTTTCTTGTAGAGAGAACCGGCATTGTTTTCATCGCTACTAACTTCAGTTTAATATTGTGTAAGTTAGGTGATTGTGATGCCAGCTGTTGCATGATGAATAATAAATCTACCACGCATCTCTCTGTCCATGTTGATCGTAAAGCTGCACTGACAAGATGGTCTTTCGATTGGAGTCATTGAAGAGACTGTCGAGCTCTGAAAAAGTGTAGCCCATAATCGTCTGTCAACCGATGACAAAACAGGTTTATCCCGATTTTCCCTTTAATTTTCTATCCTATCAATCATTTTCCACTTCGGAAAAATGCTATCGTTGATTAGGCTAATTTCCGGATCATGTCAAGATTAGTGAACCAAAATTTATTGATGTCAAGAATAAGGAACTAAAAATTGCTATCAAGAATAGCGAAGTCAAATACTCAAGTCAAGAATAGCGAACGCAAAATTATTCATGCCAAGAATAGCGAACTCAAAATTACTCATTCAATAATAGCGAACTCAAAATTACTCATGTCAAGAATAGCGAGCTAAAAATTACTCATGTCAAGAATAGCGAAAGCAAAAGTAGTCACTGTAAGAATATCTAGCCCAAAATTACTTATGTCAAGAATAGCGATCTCACAATTACTTATGTCAAGAATAGCAAACTCAAAATTACCAATATCGAGAATAACGAACGCAAAATTAGTCATGTTAAGAATAGCTAACCCAAATTTTTTTATGTCAAGAGGAACGAACTAAAAATTACTCATGTCAAGAATAGCGTACCCACAATTACTAATGTTAAGAATAGCGAAAACACAATTACTCATGTCAAGAGTAGCGAACTAACACTTACCCATGTCAAGAATTGCGTAACTAAAATTACTCATGTCAAGAATAGCGAAAACACAATTGGCCATGTCAAGAATAGCGAACTTAAAATTATTGATGTCAAGAAGAACTAACTAAAAATTACTCATGTCAAGAATATGGAACGCAAAATTACTCACGTTAAGAATAGCTAACACAAAATTACTTATGTCAATAATAGCGAACTCACAATTACTCATATAAAGAATAGCGAACTCAAAATTACTCGTGTTAAAAATAGCGAACCCAAAACTACTCATGTCAAGAATGGCAAAACCAAAATTACTTATGCCAAGAATAGCGAACTAAAAATTACTCATGTCAAGAATAGCGAACACAAAAATACTCATGTCAATAATAGCGAACACAAAATTACTCATGTCAAGAATAGCGAACATAAAATTAATCATGTCAAGAAACCGAACACAAAATTACTCCTGTCAAGAATAGCGAACACAAAATTACTCATGTCAAAAATAGCGAACATAAAATTAATCATGTCAAGAAACCGAACAAAAAATTACTCCTGTCAAGAATAGCAAACACAAAATTACTCATGTCAAGAATAGCAAACACAACAGTACTCATGTCAAGAATAGCGAACACAAAATTACTTATGTTAAGAATAGCGAACACAAAATTACTTATGTCAAGAATAGCGAACACAAAATTTCTCATGTCAATAATATCAAACACAAAATTACTTGTGTCAAGAATAGCGAACATAAAATTACTCATGTCAAGAATAGCGAACACAAAATACTCATGTCAAGAATAGCAAACACAAAATTACTCATGTCAACAATAGCGAACATAAAATTAATCATGTCAAGAAACCAAACACAAAATTACTCCTGTCAAGAATAGCGAACACAAAATTATTCATGTCAAGAATAGCGAACACAAAATTACTTATGTTAAGAATAGCGAACACAAAATTTCTCATGTCAATAATATCAAACACAAAATTACTTGTGTCAAGAATAGCGAACATAAAATTACCCACACCTTCCTCACATCCCTTTTCCTTTTCTCTTCACACACTATCAATTTTACGCCATGCCCAAGGTGGAGCCGCCATGCTGAAGGGCTGCTAGGTCACCAGGCGGGAGGGGTGATCTTAAATGGCGGCACCTGGCTCTGCCAGGCCCGTACGCACCCCTTGCAGAGCGGGCTACTGCGAGGAGTGATGAGCTATTGCTTCCCGTAATAAAAAGAAGGTCACCATGCTCAATGATGTTTAATTAAAAAATCTCCCCTCAATTTCCTCTTTTCCATCGTCGGAGCCGCCCTCGGGCAGCTCCACAGAAAAAAATACAGGTTTCCCTCTCCCCCCCCCACGTTCTTGCGCAGGAGACCCTCTAAATTTGTCTAACCGGAAAGGAGGCTTACTCCTCTCCTTCGCCTACGGGTGTAGGGGACTCTCCCGCACCCCCTTCTCTGGAGGTGCTTTCGGGCACCTTCCTCTTCCCAGCCACAGCCCTCCCTTTTCTTTCCAAGGGGACTGCCAAGAAAGCCAGCAGGCAGCCCATAGCCGACCGCTCCCCAATGAAGCGGCTCGGTAGGGCAAACCCCCTTAGGGAGGAGAGGGAAGCCAGGCCCCTTCGGTCGCTTCCCTCGAAAGACCTGCTGGCAAGAATATTGAACCATGCCGGGGTCAAGGCCTGTGCCTCCCCAGACGTGACTTGTGACAGCGCTGCCAACAGGACCTACGATGTCCTGGTGGGGGGGGCAACTGAAGGCCCCCACTGAGATAAACATGGTCCTTGAAGCAACCCAGCCTCAGACGGTAGGGCCTTCCATGGGAGGGAATCCGGGCTCGGCACCAAGCACCGAACCCGAATCCGCCCCTATGCAAGGTCCTCCTCAAACGGCCTGGGTTTCTAAGACAGTACAAGGAGGAAATAGATCTCCTCCGACCGGTGCCCCTGCGACTGCCAGAACCTTCTTCATTTCGGAGAAGGACCTGGCTTTGGCCGGTCCATCTGGCCTGCGGGTTCCTGCCGGCGGAGGGGAGAAGCAGGTTCACTTCCTGCCCTCCTCTCATAAAAAGAAAAAAATAAGAAAAAAACTAAGAAGATTCGGGGCTCCTCTCCATCCACGGGGGCTGCGGGGACAGATGAGTCTGCTGCAGGTTCGGTAAGCGACCATGCCAAGATCAGCACATCCGGCCCCTCTGCTCTCCCGGGTGCGGAGCCCCAGACTAAGACGTAAAGTGCGCAAGGCGGAGCCTCGATAACATCGGGGCCCCTCATTCAGTGGTTACCTGGCGTTTTCAAGCCTGCTGGCTTCAAACGCTTCTTTGTTATTAGCTCCACTGATGGCAGCATGTTGGCTAAGGGCTACATGATCTATCAGAGAAGAGCTTTAGCTAGTGTAATTGGTAGAGAGCCGAAGGTGACCCGTTTCTCGGAAGGTAACCTCCTGGCGAATGCGGCGGATCCCTCCGAGGCGGCCAAGATAAGTGTTCTTCGGACACTTGATGGAACTCCGGTGAGTGCGACGCCGCACTCTACCATGAATTTTAGGAAAGAATTAGTTTATGCGAGGGAACTCGTTGACTACTCCATAGAGGACATCACCGTAGAGCTGGCCGACCATGGGGCGGTCAAGGTCAAACATGTGATGAGAAAACAGGGGGAGGGGGCCTCGAGACACACCCCAACACTCTTCGTCACGTTCAACTGCGACAAGCTCCCTGAGTCGGTGCGGGCCGAGAATTACAGTTACCGTGTGAAGGCATTCGTGCCACTGCCGCTGATGTGCTATTACTGTCTCCGCTTTGGCCATACGAATCGTTCATGTAGACGTGCAAAGTCGGGGTCACTGGAAATATGCGGAAATTTCTCCAAGGCCGCACACGATAAATACAAATCGTGTGTGGCTAAGTGTGTCAATTGCGGAGAGCTACACCTCGCTAATTCGAAGCAATATGGTGCATATCTCCTTAAGAAAGAAATCCTGGCCGTTCAGGCCCAGGATCGACTCTCATTCTGCGAGACTAGCTAAGGACTTGGTCCTGGCGCACCCGGCTTTGCCTGGGAGGTCTTATGCCTCAATGGTTAGAAAGACACCCTCTGCTCCTGGCCTATCCAAGCCAACGAGCACAGTTGTTTCCGCGCCCATTCGGAACCATTCTGCGGGTTCTACTCAACACGGGGGCTTCCCTGATAAAGCTGGTGGCACAGAGGGTTCACACCCAGCCTTGGCAAAACCAGGGCTCCCCCTCTTCACCCAGCGTAACCGTTTCCCGTAAGGCGAAACGGCCACGCGCCTCCACAGAGTCGTTAGACTCACAGGAGGCAACACCCCTGAAATTGGTCGCCAGGCCATCTTCCTGGGTTCCTAAAGCTATCCCTCGAAAAGAGGACAGCAAGAAAGGAGCTTCGGCTTCGGCTCCTTCGCCCACGCTTAATGGTGGGCTGAGTGGCTCGGAAACGATGCATCCTCGAAAAGAGGGCTCCCCGCCTCCGAAGCTGCAACGCCCGCCTAAGGTTTCGAGGCAGATGGAGGAAAAGACTCGCATGGCGAGCCCAACCTCCCCCAATAAGTCCTCGAAGGCGACAGGGCCTTCAGCGCTTTGTCCGTCCAACAGCACCTGGGGTTCTGCCTCCGGTAAGCGTACGGCCATTCCCGTGAGGGTCTTTTGTTCCAAAAGTGCCCCCGCGTCTCCTCCGACCTAGGCCTAGAGGGCATATTCATTCAATGGAATTGCCGTGGACTCCGGGCCAACTGGGAGGAGCCCCGGAGGCTCGTCTCGTCCCGTTTCCCTCAGCTATTTTTCTGCAGGAGACCATCCTAGGCGAATGCCCCCTGCACGCCCTCATGGGGTATAAGTGTTTTGCAACCCTACCACCACGAGATGGAGGCCTGTGGGGGGATGGGCAGTTTACACCCGGCATGATGTCTCTGTTCTTCTTTTCACTTTAGATACCTTCTTTCAGGCAGTTGCAGTGCAGCTTCACCTGGATAGGAGGTATACTATCATTTATGCGTACATTCCACCGTCAGCTGACTTCGACGCGGAGGACTTCCGCCGCGTCGTGGCACGGTTGCCAAGGCCCTTTCTCTTGCTTGGAGATCTGAATGACAGACATCCTCTCTGTGGAGATTACTCAATAAATCTCAGGGGACAAGTCTTTGCCGATCTGAACAAAGAACTTGAGATAGGTGTCCTAAATGTAGATGGGTTTACGCATCACTGCCCGATAACCGCTTCATTTTTTTGCCTTGACCTATCTTTGTGCTCTTTGGATGCACAGCCTGATTTTTATTGGGGGGTAGTCGATGACCTTCATGGTAGTGATCACTTTTCCATTCAAATATGATTTTTAGGGCAACTACCGCTTGAGAGCCCACCTTGGTGGTGCTTAGCATGGGCGCGGTGGCCTGCATTTCAGGAAATGACTGAATTCTCTATCTCATTCAAGTAGTTTAGGGCGGTAGATGAAGCCGTGAGTTCTTTTCTGGTAACCTAATCGCTGCAGGCCTGACTAGTATTCCCGGAACGTCTGGCAATTTTGCACGCCGACCACTCCCGTGGTGGTCGTCCGAGTGTGAAACGGCTCTCAAACAGAAGTGTTATGCCTACATGCGCTATAAGCGCCGCCCGAATGATTTCACTGTCGCTGAATTTCGTCGGGCTAGGGATAGGTTCCGGTATATTTCAAAGCACGCCCGCCGCTCTTCTTGGCGGATATACGTGTCTTCACTTAACGGGAAGACCCCTCTAGCAGAGGTGTGAAAGCGAGTCAAAAGGATTCGGGGCAAATTTTGGGGGCAAGTTGTCCAGGAGAATGGGAAAGCAATCCTGGACCCCGCGTCCATGGCGGAATCCTTCGCGACCACTTTCTCCGCATTCTCTAGCCATGATGCTGCTCGCCAGCATTCAATGCACGTTGTAATGTCGCGAAAGGCCGCTGACTGGACTTTACCTCCAGAGGCGGAGAACCCTTTAACGACAGGTTTACTGTGAGTGAGTTGCGTTTCGCTCTTGCTTCGTGCACGGACACCGCCCATGGTGCGGACGATGTCCCGTACGCTATGCTTTGACACCTAGGGTGAGCGAGGCATGGCCTTCATGTTGGGTTTGTTCAACAGGATCTGGGTGGAGAGTCTCCTCCCAGATTCCTTGCGAATCGCTACTGTGCTCGCCTTTCGCCACCTGGAAAGAGATCACTACTCCGGCTGGCTTCCGCCCAATCTCTCTAACTCTTTGCGTGTGCAAGTTGATGGAGAAATTGGTAAATGTTAGATTAGCCTTTTTTTTATGGACAGCGGAGACCGTCTGTCTTCTGTACAGTGCGGCTTCCGCAAGTTCCATTCCACGTCGGATGTTCTGTTCCAACTGAAAATGCCGTCTGCGAGACCTTCCTTCGTAGACAGCACTACGCCACGGTATTTTTCGATCCGGAGAAGGCCTATGATACCGCATGGCGATACGGTATCGTGGAGACTCTCCACACGATGGCGGTGAGGGGACGCCTCCCAATGTTTATATATGAATTTTTGCCTGATCGCCGATTCCGCGTACGGGTGGGGGAAGCCCTCCTCGGCCCAATGGAGCAGGAAGAGGGTGTCCCACAGGGAAGTGCCCTCAGTGTCACACTCTTTGCTCTGAGCATCAACGGCATCACCTCGGTGCTGCCGGAAGATGTTCTCGCTAGCCTCTACGAGGACGACCTTTCGATCTTTTTTGGTGCAGCCCAGATGCCAACTCTATGGCGTCGACTCTAACAGGCATTGAACTGTGTCTCTCGCTAGGCCGAAGCGCACAGATTTCGGTTTTCCTTGGCCAAGACTAAGGTTGTGCATTTCTGCCGCCATTCACGGCTCCGCCTAGACCCAGAATTGTTTCTTAATGGGGTTCGCCTAGAAGTGGTTGAATCGCACCGTTTCCTTGGTCTTGTATTTGACCGACGTCTCACTTGGGAGGCTCATATTCGCAGCCTTAGGGTCTCTTGTACCCGCGCCATGGATATTCTCCGTTCCATGACGTTCAGCCCTTGGGACACTGATAAGGCTACTGCCTAACTTTTTTATCGATCCTTTGTTCGTTCGAAGCTCGACTACGGATGCGAGTTTTATGCCTCCCCAGCCGAGCGTTTATTGCGGAAGGTGGACTCGATCCACCACACCAGCCTTCGCCTGGCGACCGGTGCCTTCCACACTTATCCTATTGAGAGCCTACTTGTCGATGCTGGGGAGATGCCACTCGTTCTTGGGCGTGTACAGTGCATCATTTGCATGTACGCGCGATCCCGGCGCCTCCCTCAGTCTTCAACAGCTCTCACTGCATCCGAAGCTGATTTGGACGGTGCCTATGCCGCCTAGAGACGCCAGTCATACCCTAACCCCCTTGGGTTTTGGGCCAGGAAACTCCTTCGAGAGCTAGGTATAGCTCTCAGGCCAGTGGTGCCCCTGGTTTTTCCCAGGACGCCACCCTGGAGGGTACCACATTTGGCTATTTGTCGCCATGCCTCTGCTCCCAAAGCTTGTACAGCGCCGGAAATATTGCGTTCGAACTTTTTGGAGCACACCTTGTGTCACGCTGGAACCGTGCCAGTGTATACGGATGGCTCCAAGTCCCAAGAGGGGGTCAGCTTTCACGCCATATCCCCTCTGCGTCTGTCTTCACGGCCGAGCTGGTGGCAATACACCACTCGGTACGGGAGATTACGCGACGTGCCCGGTTCGGAGACTAGATCGTGATCTATAACGACTCACAAAGCGCCCTGAGTGCTATCGGCACATTGAAATCTCCGCATCCCCTGGTTCGCGATATCCGTGACGACATGGTTTTGGTGAGCCTGGCAGATGGCGAGATTATCTTCTGTTAGGGTCCTGGACATGTACGAATTGCGGGAAATGAGCGCGCCGATGAGGGCCCTAAAGAGTCCGCGAGGACTCTGAGACCGGACCAGCGTTTCGCTCTTCCTCACACCGACTACATGGCAGGAATACGGGTAGCTCTTCGGACTTCTTGGCAAAGAAAATGGGAGACGGTCGAAGGGAACTTAAAGTTGCGTGACATTGCGCCGCGACTGTTCCCATGGACCTATCCCCCCAATGCCACGACGGCTCTAGGTTGCTTTCTGTGGTCTCCGAATCGGGCACACTCGTGTGACGCATCGCAATTTGATGGAGCGCTCGCCAGCGCCCTATTGTGACGACTGCGTTGTCCCCCAGACTATTCTGTACATTCTTGTCGAATGTCCCAGTCTGGGTGATCTTCGCGCACGTTACCTGTCCCGGTACCGGGATGGGCGTGGTCACTACCGCCTGTTCCTTGTACTCGGGATGAGTTCGTGCACTCCAACCTGTGGACTTTTAGACTTTTTGGAGGAGGCGGGCCTTCTCCCCGTTATTTAATATTTAACTATGGATCGTGGTCTTCTTCGGCGGGGGAGGGCGGGCCTTCCCCCGCCGACGGAGCTCGCTCTATATTTTTTCAATTTGTTTGTCTTTCTTTTGCTTTTTGTTTGTATTTTTGTTTTGTTTTGTTTTTGTTTTTAAGTTGGCTTTTAATATAGCCTTGATTTAGGCTAGCTTGAGTACGGCGACTTATGCCCTAGAAGGCAGTCGCCAGATGAGAAAAATATAAGAAAAATCTTTAGTGGGTAAGACTAACACTATCCCTGGTACCAGCTGTGTTTGGTAGAGAGTATTGTGGTGATTGTGTGAGGTGAATAATGTCGAGATTGTAGGGGGTTGTTGTGTGAGGCTTGGAATTGTGGTGGTGTATTGGTGGGCTATTGTGTTGTAGTGTTTTTTTATGGTCTGGTATTTTTTGTACCGTAACATTCTCCTTTGAGGGTGTGGTGGTATGATGTTAGGATAGTGCTGGTGTGTGCTTTGGTTGTGTGATGAATAGATGTTAGAGTGTTATGATGGTATGATGTAAGGGTGGAGGTGGTGTGTGTTTGAAGGGTGCTAAAGAGATAGTAGGGTGTTATGATGGTGTGTTGCTAGGGTTCTGGAGGTGTGTGTTTTTATCTTCAAATTTGAAGCGCAATAGCGACGAAGCCGTGTCTTGCACAAAGTTTGTAAATAGAAGAGATCAGTGAAGAAGGTGGTGAAGATGAAATGTAAATGTGTGGAAAATATATGGCAACATATCCTTTTAAGAGCAAGGAGGCTGGGAGGACAATCTGTGAGTGTTGGGGCCGGGAGGGCACCGAAGTCTCCTGATGTCACCTGACATCACCATGCGGATATATAAGGGAAAGATAGACAGAGGGGGGGAGTAGAAGGGGTAAGAGAGGGAAGAATGCATACATGTTACCGCCCTTTCCCCCCATCGGAGCCAAGGGATAGATAGGGGTCAACAAGCCCCCCCCCCCCACACACACCTCCAGACCCCGACTATCTCGATACTGCAGGTAGCAACGGACGGAGGAGGGGGGGGGGAGAGGCGTGCCGCGCTTCCAGTTATAATAGGTGTAATATTGTGGCCGGGGTGCCGATTCGTGGAGGTGTGGTGGTTTAATGGAAAGGTATTATGATGGTGTGATGGTTAGATGATATGATGGCGTTATTGTGTATTTTTGGCAGGGATTATACGATCCCATGATAGCATGAGACTGACGTGTTATGATGCTGTTTGTTATGATGGGACAGTGTGGTGGCTTTTAGTGTGGAGTTGCGATTCAGTGGATTCGTAATGGTCTAGTGTGGAGTGTTTTGATTAAATGTTGCGATGTGCCGTACCTGACGTCATCCCAACCTATTCTCTTCACCTTTCCTTCCCCCTCCAAACATCAGGACCCCCATTAATTATCCACATTTTTCTGTTTCTATTCCCCGGTTCTACTCACCCTAAGGCGAGCCATTCTTGACCCAAGATCCTGTTTTATTTATAATCGCGACGCCGCCGAGAAAAAAAATGGCTTTTTTCCTCACTAAAAAAGTCGCTAAAACGATGACCATAAATTGTAATTTTTGTCTGCCTATTGGCTTCTGTCACGATAATAATTAGCGAATTGTCTTCTTAACTCAGTTGTTAAAAACAAAACACCCCAATTAGGGGGGTTAAAAACAGCGCGTTTTCTTAGTTTCTTGTACAGTTTCGACTTGTCGATTATTTACAGCCGTTTTCTCGGTTGAAAGCTGCGTTTTATTTGTTTTATTATACAAAATTAGGTATAATGGCCATTTATAACGAAAGCACATCCGCTCGAGTGTGTTTCCAAAGACGCAAAGTCAAGGTAATGGATGTTAGGATGTGTAGTAATGTTACGTAAGGTAGTGTTCAGGGTATCATGGGAAGCTATGATGTAGCAGATATATGGATAAATTGCGTGTTCTGCTTCACCTGCCTCAATGCCCTCAGGGCATCAGTAACCTAAGGAACAGCATATCAACACCGTAGGAAATAGGCAGCAGTAAACTAAGGAACCAAACATCAGCACCATAAGAAATAAGCATCAGTAACCCAAGGAACCGAATATCAGTACCATAGGAAATAGGTATAAGTAACCTAAGGAAACGAATATCAACACGATTGTAAATAGGTATGAGTAACCTAAGGACCCAGTCATCAGTAACATAAGGAGTCGGACATCATTAACCTACGAAACGGGATATTAGAAACACGAAACTGAGCATCAATAATATAGTAAACTGGACATCACGAACACGAGACACCGAAAATCAACAACATAGAAAACCGCTATCAGCAACATACGAAAAACGTCATCGGTAAACTAAAAAAGTGCACACATATAATTTTGGGAAACCGGACATCAGTAGCATATGACACGGGATATCACCAACAGCATCATAGCGAACCGAACATCAGCAACATAGGACATCGGCCATAACAACATAGGCGACTAAACATCACCAACATATAAATACCCTCCTATAAGGTGAGAAAACTAATGAATAGGATGAATAAGTACATCAATAGAGGATAATATTCCCTGTTGCAACTGCAAATCTCGTGTTCTCCAAATGACTATGCAGCGACAACGCATTGCAAAAGTATTATCGAACAAATATACATCATTGACGACAATATAACTCAAGAACCGTTCTGAAAACTCTCTCAATAACTTTCAACTTTAGTAGAAGCACTGAATTTAATGCAGTTCCTCGCATACTTAAATCGCATCTCCGTGACATTTATAGCGATAACTACATGTACGCATCAAACATGTACATGAATAGTAAGATCTCCGAAACCGCCACTGTCGGCTATCGTAAAGAACGGCATGAGTTGTCGAGGAGACAAAGATAGACTCAAGTACCGGCGCCGACTACACAGTCATTGCTACGTCGGATCGAGGAGTGAGGAACAACGTCAAGTCCGTGCGACTCTAACTAAATCATAGTCTCTTACTCAAAGTTATCAGTTCATTATAATATAGCCAGCAGCCAGATATATCGATGTTAGAGCATCTAAAAATATCACCTTAAACTCTCAAACCTCTTCTGAAAACATTATATGCACTTATCGTATCAAGAATTATTTTTTCGTTGCAAGTAGCCATCGTCGTCAGCGAAATCCTATAAAAATAGGCCAAACAATCGTACTACCTAAGCTTACAAGTATTGTAATTAACGCTAAGCCTGTGATTGTATCCAATAGACCAATCAATCTATTGTATACGGTCATTTGCCCGACGCAGACCTTATGTTATATATAACCATGTACAAGGGAATGATTTAATTCTATTTATTCAACCTAAGATTAAGAACTTAAAAAGGATATCCCTCAATGTTCAGGAAATAACCTATATTATACGTGAAACAATAGAGTTTAATAATAAAAATATGAAAACTAATTAACTTTTATTGGCAATGAGAATATTTTGGTATACACGAAGGTTTGCTAAACGTGTGATATATATTTTTTTTATTTAAATTTTGTATGAAGGACCTGAAACATATATGTAATTGGATTTTTTAATATAAAGAATTATCATACAAAAATTGTTTACGCTTCCCCAGATTCCTAATAAACTACAGAGACTAAAGAAGGAAAGATTGGCATTTCAGCAGCGACAACAAGTCGTTGAAGTTATTTAAGAATAACTGTTCCATTATTTCAGCTCAGACACTTTACTGACATGTTAACAATGTTGAAAATCCATTTTAGAACATGCCATTTATCGTTGCTTGGAGCAATTTTGCGGCAATGGACTTGTAATAGGACAAATATCGTACATGCAGACTATAAACATCCCAAACTGAGAATGTTGGAGCTGGACTACAATAAATCTTACGTAGTCCTCAGACATCTGCAAGAGACGTCCAATAAAGCTCCAAATTACTGAGACATCTCTGAAACGCCTTGAGATATCTGGCTGAGGTGCCATCAATACAATGCTCAGCTTATCCATCTTGGATCAAATGTCGTAAACTAACAGCTACCGTGTGCAAGATGTTTTTGTTGATGTTGGATGAACCACGTTTCCACTTTCGAAAGTGTAATGTTTAAAGGAATGGTGTACTGATGGTCATCAACGATATCCTTCATAGAGTTACTGTAATGGAGGATTACAATTATAACTTTGTTTTTCTAACTGGCTACCAAGCTTACTTAACCGACTAGACATAATATTTTGCGGTACTTAAAAAAAAGTAAGCCAAGGGGAGTTTGTCGCGAAGGCAAAAGCGGACGACTTACACGCCCGATATGAGCGCAGCTTTCTAAGGTACCGAATGGCTTTGGCTGAGGCACCTGCCAATCGCTTCTCGCGTCAGATGCTGATTTATTTTCAGAATGTTTGTTTTCCTCCATACACTTTTCATCATTATTATTAGTATTATTATTAATATAGACCATGCAAAGAGCCACACTGAAAATTTTGGAAATTATACTACCATGCTTTAAGTTAGTGTTTTGAACCGGAAGAATGAACCTCATGAATGAAGTCAGCCGAGAAACATATTGTATTATAGACGTGTTCTTTTAAAGGAACATATTAGCTCGTTGATACCGATCACTCACACACGGATACGTACACTTCTTCGTGTACCTTAGTTGTGACGTCACATTTTTAACATTTAGATAAGAGATAACATTATAAGAATATGAAAAATTATATGAGGGATGTGTCTTTTCCATACACGAATTTATTCTAGTGATATCATCAGTCCCTTTTCGATGACAGAAAAGATCCCAAAGCGGGATAATGAAATTAACATAAAGATCAGAATGAGAAAAACTGGCAAGCCCAATCGTATCCGGGACCGCTGGTTGGCGAGGAGGTGCAGAAAGATGTGGTAGCACTGTCTTTTTGACACCCTTAGAGAGTAAGGAACCATTCGTGGCCTAAGCTAGGGTCACCCGCCCCGGGTCAGAAGAGTTTGGCTGTGGATACCTAAACTAAGGGGGGTGGTTATGATGTGTATATGTGTGCGTAAAGGTAGTGGATAGGAAAATACAGCGGTATTATGATTGACTATTTGCGCGATGCCGTGTGTAGGTGGAGCCCCTTTATACCGTAGTCACTTAATACACTACATCTCGCTTCTTTACTAAGATTCCTTAATTTATTCAAATGGTAGAGAAATGTGAGACAATGAGAGACATATAGGGAGACAATGAAAGAGAAGGAGAGTGAGAGAGAGGGGGGGAGAGGGAGTAAAAAAAGAGACAGATGGTGACGGAGAAAGAAAACAAAGAGAGACAGAGAATCAAAGAGCTAGACAGAGAATGAGAGAGAGAGAGCTAGACAAAGTGAGAGAGAGACAGAGTGAGAGAGGGACAGAGTGATAGAAAGAGACAGGAAGAGCATGAGAGAGAGAGTGATAGATAGGGACAGAAAGTGAAAGAGAGACAGAGTGATCGAGAGTGATAAAGAGAGACAGACAGAGACAGGGTGAGACTCGATCGATTTGCGGGGCGTGAGCGAGAGTAAATTTAAGGGGTTCGACCGCTGCTGCGGCTGCTGGGTTTGTGGCCTGACCGAGTCTTCTTCTCCTCCTCGTCTCGAGCCACGTCCAAGTCGGGTCCAACGGCGACCAACATTTAAATCTCTTCCTCATAATCCCGGCAAGAGTGGATGGACTGCGTCCTCTCAGATTAACATTTACATTTTCCCATTTATATTATTTATTGCCACTGAATTAATTATATATATATATATATATATATATATATATATATATATATATATATAAAGGATATCACCCAAATTAAATATATATTGACCGAGTCCCTTCCATATATATAGATCAAAATCATCCCCATCTATTAGTATAAGTGATTTAACCCATAAGTTGCCATGCAAAGGGAAGGGGCGGCGTATAAGCAGTTACCTCTGTCCCCTTGAGAAGAGTTCTAACCTTGTGTATTGCCACTGAATTAATCATATATATATATATATATATATATATATATATATATATATATATATATATATATATATATAAAGGATATCACCCAAATTTAATATATATTGACCGAGTCCCTTCCATATATATAGATCAAAATCATCCCCATCTATTCGTATAAGTGATTTAACCCATAAGTTGCCATGCAAAGGGGAGGGGCGGCGTATAAGCAGTTACCTCTGTCCCCTTGAGAAGAGTTCTAACCTTGTGACTTATGACTGGAAAGAGGCATGTCTGAACGCTTCAGCGCGCACACTGAGGCGGAGACTTGCCGACAATGGTCTCAAGTCGAGAAGAGCTGTGAAAAGGCCTCATCTCAGCAAGAAGAACCTTACGGATAGTCTCCACTTTTGTAAGAAATATACAGAATGTACTGGTAAAGACAGGAGCAAAGGGATATTCTTAGATGAAACCCCCTTCTGATTGTTTGTAGGTTCTGGAAGATCCCTCATTAGGAGGAGAAAAGGTAGCGCTTTTACAAGCCTTGTGCCGTGCCCACGGCGAAGCACATGGACACTCTCCACATTTGTGGCTGATTATCATATGTGGCCTGGAGCACTAACGCTTGTGCCCAAGAACCCTGCCATGAACTTAAATTGATACCAAAACATGTTTCATCAGCACCTTTTCCCAATAGTTCACAACCATTTTGTGATGATAACTGTTCATCATGACGGCGGAACTTGTCACGAAGCAAAACCAATAAGAAACGTCTTATCTGAAAATAACATCAGTTTGGGAACTTTCCCCGGAAATTTGACAGATTTTAACCCAAGGGAGAATTTGTGAGCGATAATCAAACTGGCAGTTGATAAACACAAGCCAAACAATTGTGAGCATTTGAAGGCGTTTATTGGACAAAAATGTAGCAATATCAGTCAAGGTATCATCGCAAATTTGGTCTCTCCAGAACGCCAAAACGAAGTGAAACATCCCTAAAGAACAAGGGACATCATTGTAAATATTGACTCCGCGCATTAATTGACTGCATTTATTGATAAAATGATTTGGACTCTAATTTTATTTTATATTTCACCTTCAAATTATGAAATAAACATACTAAAACAAAATGCAACCATTGATCAGTTCTATTATTTTTCTATGAAAAAATATAGTAGTCACAAAACCTTTGGCCAAGACTGTATATATATATATATATATATATATATATATATATATATAAACATTACACAAGGGTATACATATGGATATACACGGGACATACATAGGACAAAAAGACATGCAGCGCGACATATTTCTACTTCGAGGACCTATACACTGCTGCATCGATATTACTAAAAAAATAAATTGATTATTTTAATAACAAGGTCTGCTGACCAGAAGTCGCTTGCTCTCACTTATTCTGATTTATGACCTTACGACCTATAAAACTTTCAATAATTCCTGGACTATCTTTGGGAGGACCTTGGTAATTATATCATTCGAATGAAAATGTAAAACAACATGAGGGTTTCAAATTTCGTTAAAATCGGCGGAATAGTTATAATGTTATTGCCAAATAATTCCAGGTTAACCTTAGGAGGACTTTGGCTATTATATCATTCGAAAGAGAATGTAAACAACATTAGGATTTCAACTTTCGTTATAATCGCCCGAATAGTTACAATGTTATTACCCCCCAAAAAAGAGCGAAACGGGGACCGACATAGTGATATATAGTCGCACGCGACTAAAACCATTGTGTCGAAAATCGACGTTTGTAGTTTTCAGAAACTCTGAAGATAAGTTAGTTCCCTTAAACATCGGGTTAGTATTTATTTTGTCCTTGTTGTGTCGTTAGTTTTAGGAATATGTCCTACTCACTCTTTTTAATTTTCCTGCATGTCAATGCGTTTTTGTTTGGTGTTTTCAAAGGGTTTGTATAAAATGTAAATCGATAACAAACTAAGCCTCAAATTTGAATTGTGGTCGCACGAAGATCACCTGTTATGATATTTAAAAGGGGGGAGGAGTGATAAAATTGGGTGGATGGGGGAGTGATTTGATATGTAAAGGGGGGGGGATTTAATCGGGTGTGGGGGTGGATTTGATGTGTAAGCGGGGGAAGTGGTTTGATATATAAAAATGAGAAGGGATTTTTGATGGAGGAGGGAAGTGAATTGAGGGAAGGAGTGATTTAATGGGGAAGAGAGTGATTTGAAGGAGGTGAAAGTGATTTGATGGTGTAGGGAAGCGATTTGAAGGGCGGGAAGAGATTTTATGTGTAAATGGGGAAGTGATCTGATGGGGGAAGGGAGTTGATATGAAGGGGGTGAGTAATTTGATTGGGGAGGGAATTGATTTAATGGATTGACAATGAACAAATCTCGAATTCGGGTTGGAATTTGTGCGGAAGAAGAGGAAAATCAAGGATGACTTCGGCAAGGTTTATTGTCCCTCTGCATCAATTGATTTCGTCGCTCTTCCTCCACCACTTAGCAAGGGGGTGGCAGGACTCCGTGTAGACTGTTAGACCTGATACCTGGTGGGGGGGGGGGCTATATCCACTCACAGCCCTAGACCCCCTCCCCCGCCAATCTGAAACTAGATTGAGCCTACCTAGGTTTTATTCCTTCTAGACTTTCCAATTTTATCCTTTTTTTTCGTTACTCTCTTTTCGTTACGGCTGATTTCGAAGGCTAATCGCCGACCAATCTTCGTCTATTAATCCCTTAGTTTGGGATGAGAGGGGAACAGGTTTAATCTCCCTCTTGCCTCCGATTCGTGGGTTGGGGGTTAACATGTGTGAATTCCCCCCCACACACACTTTTTCTCTTCCCTCCCTCCCCCCATCTTTCCTACATTTATTAATTTGTACCCTCCAGGCCCAAACATTCGCAGTTTGTCCCCCCGGCCTCAACACTTGCAAGAGGATCTGTAACTATATATTTTTCACACTTTCACTTCCTCCAATTTCACCATAGATCTCTTTTCCTTACAGACCTTCTGCGAGATAGAGCCTCGTTGTTATTGGTTAAGGCCTCATTGCTATTGGTTACCGCCTAGTTTTTATTGGTTACGCCCTCGCTGCTATTTGTTATGTCCTCGTTGCTATTGCTTGCGGCCTCGTCGCTATCGCGCGTGAAATTCACCACGACCTCATCAATAATTCTGAGGTAGTTCTTCCTTTCAACATAAGTCATGTTGCTTAAATACGAGACGACTCCCTTAAACGGGCCTATATATGCCTCTTTGCCTACATTCATCATAAAGTAGTCATATTAATTTATTTCCATGTACAAGGATGAATAAGACTGAAATTTGATCGGTCCTTTTTTTGTTACTTCGCAATTTTCTACCGAGATTTTGGGGCGAGACCCTTTGCCCGTCCGAGTTAAAAATGTGGCTCGAAAAGGACCGACGCAACGTGGCAACAAGGCCTAAAGAAATCTTAGCCTCGACATCTTCATTATTATTCCCCAAAAGATCCTGAGGAGATAAAAATTAAACTTTCAGCCATAATTTTTCTTTAATTCGGATTTTCAACCTATTTTTTTACACCTATAATAATTGTCATTTTAAATTAAACTCTTCTAAATTCACGTTAATTCTACTTCATCTGAACGCAGCCAACATAAGAATGTTCTTTTATAAATGATGCCTGAATATATCATCTATATCAGGGAATCCAATACATGAACGTCATTCTATCCGGGTTTTTAATAACGTACAAAAATTCGCGTTCATAATTACAATAAACAAACTGGGATGTCGTGTAAAATGGCGAGATATTCACTCCAAGATTTATGAGAATTCTCCTCCCCCCAGCATCTCCAAAATCCCCTGTCACCTCATTTAGGTACGGGGGAGGGATACAATTTATTAGAGATCATAAATTGAACTGTTAGAAACTAGCGCATTGCTTCAGTTTGGGGCATTCCTCTGTAGTCTTTTGTATAAGAGGGTATTTAATTATAGTATTGATTTCCTCGTTGTGATTTCGGGGTATACTAGGGAATTAGAGGTACTCTTGGAATTATTTTGTCATATTATGGCATCTTATATGGTACTTTTGTAGTAGTTAAGATATTTGTTTTGCAGTATTTAGAAAGATTCTTAAAGATGACAGCGCTATTGGGAGTATTCTTTAGAATTATTTTGAAGAATTTGGGAATATTCTTTGATGAGGATTTTGTAGGATTTGAGAGTATTCTATATATTTTTTTGTCAGTATTCGGGTTCTAGTATAAGGGTATAGTTCAGAATTATTTGAGAGCATTTGGGTTTCTTCTTGTTAATAATTTATCATTAATGGGGTCTTTGTAATTATAATGCAGTATTTTTTTATATTCCTGATCCTTTCTCTCGGTGTATTCTTGAATATCTATTTTGAAGTATTTAGGGACTTTATTAATTGTTTATTAGTACTATCTCAGTGATAATCATTGTTATTTTCAAGGGGAATTATTAGGCCATTCTTGATAATTTCGTCGGTGTATCTGAGGGATCCTAGAGAATTACTATTCATACTAATTTTAAGATAATTATGAATATTCTTAAAAAATAATTTGCATTATAGGGGGTATTCTGGCTAATAATTTTGCAATATTGGTCTGTATTCTTGATCATTCGTTTTGGGTATTGATAAAATTATTTTGCAGTATTTGTGGGGTTTTCGTAATTTATTGGGAGTATTGGGATGGTCTTGATCTTTTAGGGGTATTAGGTTCTATTCTAGATTTATTTTTGAGCATTGTGGGTATTTGGAAGATACCATTCGGTATTTTGCAAGGTATTTGGGTATATTTTTGATTTCTTATGGGGTATAATTGACCATTCTTAGGATATACTTAGGATATATTTGATGATAGGATATTCCTCACCAGGATTCGGGGAAGACTATTTAGGAGTATTCATGTCCATTTACCCGGGAAGGGTTCTTGGGATAGGCTTGACCTTTTTCGGGGAAGGATATTTGGGTTATTCTTTAAAATTTACCCGGGAAAGCTATCTTGACGTTTTGCCGTGAAAGGGGATGGGTATTTGAGGGCATTCTTGAGTATACATTTAAGACGAGAGCAGTAAGGTTAATAGCGTCACTCCTGGTCATTTATTTAAGAGGGGAATAGCGGTTATTCTTCATCATTTATTTAAGAGGAGAATAGCGGTTTATTTTTGATCATTTATTTAAGAGGGGAATAGCGGTTATTCTTCATCATTTATTTAAGAGGAGAATAGCGGTTTATTTTTGATCATTTATTTAAGAGGGGAATAGCGGTTATTCTTCATCATTTATTTAAGAGGAGAATAGCGGTTTATTTTTGATCATTTATTTAAGAGGGGAATAGCGGTTATTCTTCATCATTTATTTAAGAGGAGAATAGCGGTTTATTTTTGATCATTTATTTAAGAGGGGAATAGCGGTTATTCTTCATCATTTATTTAAGAGGAGAATAGCGGTTTATTTTTGATCATTTATTTAAGAGGGGAATAGCGGTTATTCTTGATCATTAACTGGAGATGGAAAGAGCGAGTGTTCTCTTTCATTTGCCGAAAAGTGGAAGATCGATTATTTTTTATCATTTAGCAGAGAAGTGAATAGATCGTTATATATATATATATATATATATATATATATATATATATATATATATATATATATAAGGGATGGACAAAATAATTGGAACACGTGTATAATTCAATAAATATTTATTTAATACGGAGTTGGTCCTCCTTTTGCTTTCTGAACAGAGTCGATGCGTCTTGGAATTGATTCGTACAACTTCCTGACTTCATTGAGATCAATCTTGAGCTATTCTTCTTGCAATAGCTGCTGCAGCTGTTCCAGGCAGAACGGTGGAGGGTAACGACTTCTAACTTGTCGCTCCAAGACGCACAATAAATGCTCAATAATATTAATGTCTGGAGATTGTAGGGGCATTCCATGTGTTGTGGCTCACTCCTATGCTCTTCATACCAATTCTTAACCACATGAGCGGTGTGTATTGGGGCATTATCATGTTGGAAAAAGTACTCACCATCAGGGAATAATGTCTGGACCATGGGATGGACTTGATCTTCCAAAATATTCAGATATTCGTTGCTATTGATCCCACCATGCAAGGCAACGATTGGACCAAGAGAATTCCAAGATATGGCTGCCCGAACCATCACTAACCCTCCTCCGTGCTTCAGTGTAGGAAGAAGGCAGTCAGGATTAAAAGCTTCCCCGGGCTGCCTCCACACAAACTCGCCCTACAGTCGGGGAAAGAGAAAAAATGGACTCGTCGGAGAATATTACTTGATTCCATTGGTCTGTCGATCAACCCTTGTGATCTCTACACCAGTTCTACCTTTTCTGAATGTTTTGGTGAGAAAGCAGAGGTTTCCTGATGGCGGCTCTTCGCTGATATCAGGCTTTATTGAACTCATGGTGAACAGCTTTGGTCGAAACTGGGCTGGTAAGATGTTGATTCAACTCTGCAGTCACTTTAAGGGCAGTTGTCATGGGATTTTTCATCACAATGCGTTTCAACACTCGTGGTTCTCTTTCAGCGAGCTTCGAAGTCCTGCCGGAATTACTCCTCCTGCTAGGGGGTTTGGCCCTGCTTCTTGAATTCTGTCATGGTCCTTGATTTAGTAGCTTTCGAAAGAACACTCTAAGAAATCTGCTACGCATCTGTCTGTTTATGTTAATCGTAGAGCTGCACCACCAAGATGATCATTCGATTGGATCCACTGCAGAGACTGCCAAGTGCACATATGACAAAACAAGTTATGCAAGTCTGGTATATCAACCGGTAAGCCAAAGAAGACCTCAAAAAGGAAAGACCCCGCCATTATCCAAATGGTGAAGAAGGACCGTTTCTAGACGAATGCAACAGTTTCTCAAGGGATTAGTGAGTTTGGCCATCAATGTCTCCAGGCAGAATGTGTCACGTCGGCTGAAGAAAAACAATCTTCCCGCTCGCAGATGCACGGTCAAGCCATTGATCAGTCTGAAGAACAAGAAGGTACGACTTGCATTCGCAACCTAGCACGTTACTTGGACGGGTGACCAAAGGAGCCAAGTCCACTTCAGCGACGAATCTAAGGTTAATTTCGTCGGTTCCGATGGCAGGATGTGCGTTTCTCGCAAAGGAGGCGAAAGATTATATATCTGTCAATTGCACTAAAAAGAGTCTGAAGTATGGCGGAGGAAATATCATGGTCTGGGGCGTGAATTAGTTTGAAGGCACTAGACCACTTGTGCGCTTACGGGACACAGTGAATACACAAGTGTACAAATTGCTGCGACAGCATGCTTTGCTCCATCTGTAAGGCTCCTAATCCAAACCTGCAATTTCCATGCAGGACAACCTCCCCTGCCACGTGGTCAGTGTTATGGACAAGCCTGCACAAAGTCCGGACCTAAATCCCTTTGAAAATATATGAAAGCGAGTAGAATAGAAGTCGAAAGCGAGGAATTTGAAAACAGTTCAAGAATTCTGGGTAATTCTTCAAGATGGATAGTGCAAGAATACTGCGCAAGAGTGTCAACAGTCGGGTCGTTCCCGAGACAGGAGACGTCAAAGCATCATCGAGAATAAAGGTATTCACACTGAATACTAATAACCTCTAAATTGTTCAAATCGTTTCCAATGATAATATAATTTAATTGGTAAATTTGAAATAGACAGTCATCCACTTCAAAGAAATTTAATGACTTCAATTCTAGCTCCTACCCGACGGGTGGAGCACTGCATAAAAACAATGAACATCACCGCACCTAACAACGTCTGGCAACCGCATTTCACTTCGAACCCTAAGGTGATAATTTCGAAATGTGAGGTTGCATCCACACAACCCGCTATTTATAATCAACTGGTAGTATTCACAATTCGAAAGTCTAGCATTAGGTTCGAATTAAAATATGATTGCCAGGCGTCGTTAGGCGGTCTGATGTTCATTGTTTTTATGCCGTGCTTCTTAACTTCAGACCTATAAGCTCCGCTCCCGAATGTTAATTAAATCAATCATATTTTATTTAATATTGAGTAATATAAAATATCCATATCATATTTTAATTCAGATAAAATTCCATTCAAAATCATATATAACACAATATGATACGATGCCGATTGACAATGTGACTGTGTATTCTGCTGTCGTTTGGACAATTTTAGATACTTCAATTTTTAGTCGCCGGCGACTCTACATCTCACTATGACGGTCGGTCGGTCAGTAAACGTTTTGCTTTTTTTTTAATAACATTGTAGCTATTCGGCCGATTCTAACGGAATTTGAAAGCCTTATGTTGTTTTGCATTCTCCTTTGAATGTTATAATTGCTAAAGTCCTCCCAAGTTTAGCTCGGGAATTATTTAGTTTTGAGAATAAGATCATAATTAATCGTTGATTCTAACGAAATTTAAAACCATTATTTTGTTTTGCACATTCTCTTTTGAAAGATATAATTGCCAAGGTCTTCCCAAGGTTAGTCCGTGAATTGTTGAAAGTTTTGAAGGTCATTAATCAGAATAAGTGAGAGCCCGTGACTTTTTGGTCAGCAGACCTTGTTCTATTAAATTCTTTATCTGCTCATAAGTTTCGTTTAATTCATCCAAATTTGTATAACCTTTCTCCATACATCATTTCTACTTGTAAGTTTTCGAACACCAATTTTTGTAAACCTTAACTTATAGAAGATATTGTATTTAATAGAAATATAGGCACTGTGATATTTTAAGACGATAGTATATATATATATATATTTTTCATATATATATATATATATATATATACATATGGTAACGGGTTCTATTCCAGACGCGAAAAAAAATCCAGTCTCGACTACTTTCGCTGAGGACCCTCAGCTACCAGCCTGCATTGAGCCAGCATGATAACTAATGGCCCAAAGCATATCATGAATGAGAAAGGGTCTCTCTCAACAGTGAAATTCCAATTATATATATATATATATATATATATATATATATATATATATATATATATATATATATATATATATATATATATATATATATATATATATATATATATATATATATATATATATATATATATATATATATATATATATATATATATATATATATACATATATATGCTTGAATATCCGGTAAGTTTAAAAATGAAACGAATTTAACCCCAACAGGTAATCAAGTTGATTGGTCTGGATCGGTTTTTACTAAATTCACCTGAAATGAAAACTTGACACTTTTATTATTATCAAAATATGTAAACCATACAAAACTGCTTATTTCTTAGGTTTATATTTTTCCATCAGGTTTTTCACTTCGTACTACCGTCCTATTTTAATGTTTTTGTTACAATTTGTGTTACATTTCTACAGGTTTCCCCCCTTGGTTGTAGATTAACACTTATTTCACTAGTCATTAATTATTTGCGACGTTTTCCTGAATTGCTATCCACTCCCTTGTTTTTTGGCTTTATTCTCTCGCTCTTCGACGTGTATGTATAACGAAAGAGCTTCGGTTTCCGTTGTCTTTATTTTCTGGGATATTAAGTGTTTAAACACCACGAACTTCATTGTGATTGTTTTGTGCACATGTGTGTGTGTGTTATTCTATAGGTACAGGCTAAACGTATTTGGGAAGTTTCTGTAGAGATGCCCAAGTTAAATACTATAATATCAATATTTTAAAATATAAAAAAAAATCTTACATGACGAACGCGTAATAAGATTGTTGCAAGATGTCGCTTGCAACAATCCACCCTTAGCTCCAGCCTTTGGTATTTTAGAATGTTCAAATACCTGAATACTGCATTGTGATTGTTTTGTGCACTTGTGTGTGTGTGTGTGTGTGTGTTATTCTATAGATACAGGTTAAAAGTATTTGGAAAGTTTCAGCAGCGATGCCTTCGTTGAGTACTACAATAACAAGATTTTAAAATTAAAAGAATGTTTCTTTAGGGATGAACGCGTCATAAGATTATTGCAAGATGTCGCTTTTTTTTAATTCCGAGATTAGCGACATCCTTTGCTATTTTAGAATATTGAAATCCCAGAGTTTTAAGTCAGAATTATTTATACTTCCTACTTCCACCTTTTGCCTTGTTTTGTATAATACGACGAGTTGGCTTCGGTAACCCCTTGTGAACCTTTCTAACCCATAAATAACTATGTTACTCCTTATGAGCTCTAATGGCATCATTCCCCAAAATCCTTTTCTCTCTCTATGGGATTTAAAGCATCCCTTGATTTATGTGATTCACGTGGGGTGATAAAAATCTCTTAACTCCCACAATCAATGTCTCCGCACGCTCCCAACTCCCACTTTTCCCACCCTTTGGCCGCTATACAAATCCCCACCACTCCTCTTCCAGGATGAATGGATCCTGCCTCATCCGAACTTATCTTAATCTGTTTCAATCCTGTTAAGTCAAATCCTTTAAGTCCTCTACCTTGGTCATGGGAAGATACTGGGTACTGAGCTACTCCAGGAAGTCGTGGGTATCAAAAGAGCCCCCAGACTGCCCACAAAGACCCAAGGATTAGAAAAGAGATTCGGTGGTTTTCGAGGCCCGATTTTAAGCGGCCTTTAGCCATTAGTGGACAACCCGATAAATCTCACTTCGGGTTTTATTGGGAAAATTGCCGACATTGCCCGGTAAAACTAAGAATTAAGGCCATGGCCGTTTAGGAAGGGGGGGGTATTAATTTGGGCCATCCGCCCTTTACATCGTTGATTCTTCCGACCGGATAATGAAATGTACATAGAGATCAGAATGACAATCAATGGCAAGCCCGAAAGTATCAAGGTACTCGTTAGGGGCGAGGCTGAAACCAACCAGCGACCATAGACCCTTCGTGGTTCTGTTCCAGGAGTATGTGGATATGAATACAACGAGAGTGGTTCGTTATGATCTGAAGGCGGGAAGGGAATGATAGCAGTGTTGTGATTTGTTATGGGCGTGATGACGCATGTGGAGCTAATTAACCCCACGGGGGTTAAGTTTCGGCGTATCCGCCTATGGGCGACCAACTCGTGGCGCTTGTGAAAGTTTTGTTTACACTCGCTCGTTGGGATCGATTCAATACTAGAATTCCAACACCGTATCTAATAGGGAGTGGGGTGATGTTGATCCCAAAAATACCTTTATTGATTCTTATCTTTATTAGCGCCATTATGTCTAAAGAAGATTATATTCTTAAACATAAATCGGACAAACAAGGACGTGTTCTCCTAATTAGTACACATCCAACACAAACAAAAATGGAGGTGCTTTCTTAATTTGCACACATCTCAGACGAACAAACAGGAAGGTGCTTTCTTAATTTGCACATATCTAAGACAAACAGACATGTAGATGCTCTCCTAGTTAGCACACATCTCAGACAAACAAACAGGGAGGTGCTATCCTAATTAGCATACATCTAAGACGAACAACATGGATATTGTCTTAAATTAACATACAACTAAGACGAATAAACATGGAGGAGCTTTATTAATTAGCACAAATCTAAGACAAATTTAGTAAACATCTAAGACTAACAAACATGGAGGTGTTCTCCTAATTAGCGCACATCTAAGACGAACAAAAATGGAGGTGCTATCCTAATTAGTTCACATCTTAGGTAAACAAAAATGGAAGTACTTTCTTAACTAACAGACATCTAAGACAAACAAACATGAAGGTGCTCTTCTAATTAGCACACATCTCACACGAAAAAATATTGAGGTGCTTTCGTAAAATTCACACATGCAAGACTAACAGACATGGAGGTGCTCCCCTAGTTAGCACCCGTCTCAGACGAACTCTCTTGTAGGTGTTTCCCTAATTAGCACACAGTAACGCCGAACAAACATAAAGGTGTTTTACTAATTATCACGCCTCTAAGACGAACAAACATCGAGGTGCTTTCTTAATTTGCACACATTTCAGACGAAGAATCATGGTGGTGCTTTTTTAATTTGTACAAATCTAAGACAAACAAACATGGAGTTTTTTCTTAATTATCACACATCTAGGACGAACAAACATGGAGCTGAGTTCCTATCAGCACACAGTTAATAGCACTTAATGAAATTCCCTCATCTTGAGGGAATAATTTATTTTGATGAGTGTTTCGAAATGCCATGTCTTCATCTTCAATCCAAGACTAACTGAGATTTTGATTATCATGAATATCCTGAGGAAAGAAAGAGTGAGAATAGAGAAATAGAATGCCTTTTTAAAGGGTATGTCAGTGTGTTAGATTTTGGCCTAAATTGCCGATCGCTTTAAAATTGATTTCAATCTATATAATTTAATGACTTCACAATTGTTTTCATTACTCTCATGTCGGACAATAGGTAAATAATTTTCATTTATGACTGTCACCCAGTGAATTAAAATAGATGAGACTTTAAGGGATCAAGTAATTAATTAATTAATGTGCGACGAATTTTCCCGTTCCAAAATTGCAGTGTTGTAAAAAGTACCCTGCTTTGATACTTAAGTAAAAGTATTATTACTCTGATAAATGTTTACTTAAAGTACAAGTAGAAGTACCCAAACTTAAATGTACTTAAGTAAAAGTATTAAAGTATCTTATTCATGAAGTACTAAAGTAGTGAAAGTAAAAAGTATCGGCACATAGAAAAATAGTCATCACCTCAGACACTATTCAGTATATATTAGGAAGTAAAAATTATAAAAGAGTTACTTGTGTAGAGTACTTCGTTACTTCATGACTCTACAAAATACTACATTAATTTTCCAACAATTGACGATTACTCAATAGGCCTGTATTTTCCTGATTTATATATAGGCGTTTGGTGGCCAATTTAGAATTGTCAAGAACTATCTCTTGCTATAGGAAAGCGTTAAAAATGGATAAATTAATGGTGAATTCGTCGTTTTATTTTTATGTTTGTTGCAAATCTTTTCTCCTCAGTAGGGGTTGATATAATTTGAGGACTACCAGAGAACTTTTAGATTTAATTGTAGAGTCCATCACCCATTATTCTGCGTCACTCAAAACTAATCAACCAACCATCATTCTTATACATAGAAATGCCAATTGAACAAATCAGCTCATTATTTCTTTTTTTTGGGGGGGGGGGTGAGTTATTGATAGCCTAGTGGATTAGATATTAGATTTATAACGATTAAGTACCAAATTTAATCGCAGTGAGAGCGGACTAAAAAAATCTCGGCGTACGTAGGGAGCTAGTTGCTTATTCGCGGCGCGTTGTCTGACACGTCAGCGCAGACAGCGCCACTCAACACATTACCAGACTTGGAATGCGTGCCCCCCCTTCCTTAAGGTCAAGACAGGGATACCTGAGCTTAGTGCACCTCCTCCTCTAACGAAGACTTGCTTATGGTGCTCTAGGATGTGCTAACGATTGCCATTCTGATCTTTATGTAAATTTCAGCATCCCGCCAGATCTTATCGGTGATTAAATAGGGACGGGATGACGCAATTATCTAATAAGTTAATTAATTACTATTTATTTTACTCTTAAGTCAGTGCAAGAAATATTTGTTGAGTGCAAAAAAGAACAGCAGGATTTTTAGTCGCGTGCGACTCTATATCTTACTATTTCCGTCGGTCGGTCCGTCTGTCCGGCGGTTCCCGTTTTTCTTTTTTTGTTTTGATAATAACATTGTAACTACTCGGCCGATTCTAACGAAATTTGAAAGCCTTATGTTGTTTTACATTCTCATTCGAATGATATAATTGCCAAGTCATCCCAAGTTTAGTCCGGGAATTCTTGAAAGTTTTGAAGGTCATAAATCATAATAAGTGAGAGCACGCGACTTTGGTCAACATACCTTGTTTTTGTAAAGGTTGCAAAGATCTCGGAAATAACCAATCCGAACTTTTCCTTGACACCAAAAAATAAATTAATGTACCACCAATTCTTTTCTTTGAAATTCCATTTTTTAAAAGAAAACTATATAAAATTTTGGCAAATAATAAGAAAATGTTAGGTAAACAAAAACCATTTCCTTCAACAAACTAGTCCCTAAAATCAAATGAAACTCAAAATTATGACTCCCCAAATATTAATACGTGTATATTTCTGCATAAGCACGTCGTCAAAATTAATCTGACTATCAAGATGTGACAAAATTTGGCAATAGATCGACATTGGAAGAAGGGAAGGTAAACAGACACTATAAAACCTGAAGTGGATTTCGTCTCCGCAGATAAATCACTTAAAAACTCGACATTCTTATCTCACTCAAATGAACGAGTGAGGGAAAAAAAAAAATCTGTCGAAAATGTTTAGTTTTTACGTCAAAGTTGAAGATTGTGAACGTCAGAACAGATGCCATCGCTGAAGGGTGAGGGGAAGGGGGGGATGAGGAGATAAGAGGCATTTACCTATCATTGCTACGATTTCTTAGGCAAAAGGAGAGAGGCGAATACAGGCGTTCTGACAAGCTAAAACCCTGTCTACAAAGTAATAAAAGGCTTGTTAGAAACGGTGGGTCCTCAAGGTACACTTTTGGTACCAAGGGAGGAGGGGGCGCGTATATACAAGTATACTGGTTTCAATGGAAAAGCATGTTTATGGTCCGCATCCTACAGTTTTTCTCTTATTTTCTATGTATATACATATTTCTAGATATCTACATCTACCTGAGCATACATACATTATGTGTGTACCAAACTTTAATGAAATTTGTTCAATATTTCGTGTGTGACTACTAGTGCACACGTCTCTCCATGAGTATCAACGATTCCTGGTAATTTATTTATTGATTTAAAGGGAAACCGAATGGAGACAACTCCCCTGGACCGTTTGTAAGGAGAAACGTGTAAATAAAGTGGTGAAAATGCGTGGGAGATATATTGCCACACATCCAGCTGCGGACGTTGTAGCCCCGAGGGTGCACAACCTTTCAGATGTCATCCGCAACATGGTTACTCATACTTCACCCAACTCTTCCATACGGGTTCGAAGGTGGTTGTTAGCAATCGTTCAAACGCAGTACCCGTGGCATGCGACAAAATGGGAGATATTTCGCCCCCTCTTCTAATGTGAAAAAGAATGAATCGAAATAAAAGTGTGAATGAGTATAAAGAGAATTCATATACAAGCCTTCAGAAGGACCCTGAATGAATAGCCTAACTCTGCCATTATTTTATTCTTGTTCACCGTTTATCAATTTTCTATTCTCTCTCGTGCGTTACTAATTTTCCCGTTTTATGAATTCGAGTATTTCTTTTTGTAAAATACTTTACGAATAATTTTAAAAAGCCATCGACGGGCATTGGACGACGTTTCACGGGAAAGTATTCCAAGTTTCATTTAATTTATAAGTAAAAAAATTACTCGCGATATTAGATTCAAATTGTTTATGATTTAGTGTCAATCCATTTTATCTATTTGAACCTTCTACTTGATCCTCGAAATGTATGTAAGGATTTAGTTAATTGAATCATTTGAGAAATTTATATATTTTCTGGAGTTGTCTGAGAAGCCGAAAATTTTCCATTGCTAAAAGAACGACATTTCGAGGCATCTGTTGGTAACAATGTTCTTATTTTACAGTATAGTTGTGTGGTGCGAAGGTGAACTCTCTAAATATATTACATCGCTCACGAGAGTAATCTTACACCTATGTATATAGACCAATTATGGGTGAATCCAAAAATGTGAAAGTGAAGGAAAGATCCATAGATTTATATTCGAGGTTGCGACCGATTCGATCTAGGTCTTTCTTGTTTTCCTTTTTATAAATAACAGGGGTCCCTTTTCAAATTAAATATCACCAATTAAGAGCCAATCGATTACATTTTCTTTCGATATTTTCACTAGAAAAACGAAAAACTTGATCAATTAGATTATAATTAGATCTAGCAAATTTTCATATTTGTGGTAGCGCTCCACTCAGTGTTAGGGCCAGTAAGAAGATGGTTGCTGCTTGTGTGTGAGTACGAATATTTAGAAGAATTGTTTTAGGTGTTGTAGGTCTTGCGAATAAAGTTAGTGTATAGCGGGATAGAAGTATACCCGTGTGTTGAAAGCCAGAAAATCGCGATTGCTTCAACAAGCAAGAGTAAACCAATGGGGGTTTATGACATTCAGATGCGTGCGAGTTGAATGAGTTGCTTGAGTGATGATTGTTTCGTATTGTCACCTGCATGATTGGTTCGGTTTAAGGGAATAAACCGAAGGGAGTGGAGTTGCAGAAATGGACAGTTCTTCGGTTGCTGGTTGCTGAACCGAATATTAGTACTTACACGCTCTCCGAAGTATATTTGCTAATATGGAGCTGGTATTTGCGTGAGGCGGGAGTAAAGGGATGTAAGCGTGGAAGTATATATGGTAGATAGATCCTGAGGTAGAGGTTGTTAGCTAGTGGAGGTATTTCCTATACGATGAATATGGGATAGGGAACCATTATGAGAGAGGTGTAGGTTCTTTGCTTTCAAGGGGGTTTTTGTTTGGTCAAGGATACTCGGTTTACCCCTCGTCATGCCGTAGTAATAGCAATGAAGTTAATCCCAAACGTGGGTGGGATTACGCATTCTATAATGTTGCGAAAAAAATGGCCAATGGGAAGTAAAATTTGTGAGGAAAAGGGAATTAGGGTGAGGAAGAAGACGTGTGTGAGAGTGAGGGAATTAGAAGAGTTTAAGATAGGATCCGAGTCTTCTCCGATTAAGGTCGACAAAAGAGAAAGTTATAAAAGGCGAAAGAAGCAACGTTGTTGTAGTAGAATTATTGTACGTAGGGAGACAGAGGCAGATTCTCACATTACATATACACTAGCTTTCTCTCTCTCTCTCCTTGTCTCTCTATTTCTTTTTCTCTCTATCTGTCCCTCTTTCTTTCTCTCTCTATATCTCGTTCTGTCCGTGTTTCTCTTTTTTTTTTCTGTCTTTCTCTTTCTGTCTTTATCTCTCTATCTTTCTCTCTCTCTCTCTCTCACTCTCTGTCTATCTGTCTTTTTATCTATCTCTCTATCTTTTATATCTATCTATCTATCTCCCTCTCTCTCTCTCCCTATACCCCTTCCTACTTCTCATTCTCTCTCTATCTCCCTCTCTCACACACATACTGCAAATATGAGGTGTATCATTGGCAATCAAGGCTGCAGCTGACATCTGGCTGATTATGTGCTCTCCCTTCCCCATTATCCACGGGTTTATCTGATGTTATATATCTTCCACATATTATATTTTAGCTTCCTCATCATCGTCACCTTCCTTCCAAATCTCTCCTTATTCACTTTCCGGTGAAGATGCCCTTATTAGTTTTTTTCTTTTTAGCGTAAGTAAATGATACTAATAAATAGACATAATTACCCCTTAGTTATCTTTTATTTCTTTCCAACCTAATTGAAGTGCACATTGCCTATGTAAATTTATATGTACTTAAAAGATGTGCAAGATCTTATATGTCTCCACCAGCATCTTTTCATATTCGCATAATACACACTCGATAATACCAAAAATATACACTCATTATACACCTTTGGCAAAATTTTATGACCAATATCAATTTTTACCTGGAAATATAAACGTCACTAAACCTTTGCCTATAGAGAAAAATACGAAGCTAATAACTTTGCCTTAATCGGCTATAAAGCTATTGCCTAACACCCACTGGCTTTTAAAGATGAGATCTCTTTCGCGCTATAGAGTCGTTTCTATGACAACCTAGACTGATGCTCTGCACAGTATCGAGTCTTAAGGCGATGCCACGATGCCACCACGGTGGCGCTACCACGTTTTTGTGTGTGTGTGTGTCGCTGCCACGGGGGTGTTCCCAAGTAAATGGTGGCGTTATTTTTTCCTATTAAATATTAGTTACGCCGACAAGAGAGCTCATTCTCATCATGGCTGCACTGGGAGTCAGGTCTTGTGTGAATAGCAACGTGAGTTTCCATGGACACATGTGGTGGTGCCGCCAGCTTGGAGGCATTGGAAGACCCTTCTTTGAATAGCTCAGTTTCGAGCACGGTGGTATAAGGTTATAGGTCAACATAGGCACGTTGGTTCATTAAAGGAATGCTACATTTACTGGTTATTTGATATTCTCAAATGGTCGTCTAGATAGTTTGAGAACCTATTTTATTGAATTAAAGGAATTCAGGATTGTTCCTTAATGTGGAGAGACTTGTATGAGATCTCTAATCCGAAACACGATCACTCTTCTGGATCAGTTTCAAGTTTGTTTTTATTGACTTATTTTTTTTATTCCGATTTTCGCACTTAAATTAGATCAAGATGATAGGACGCAGGTGCCTACTGCTATCAAATTTTGGTGCTCCACAAGCTGACTCATAGGCCTCATATGGTTTGATATCCACAATTCCTATCCTTGAAGAAACTCCTATTCAACTTTGGTCTTTCTTTCCGATGTTGTTTTATACAATACACTTCAATTTATCTTCCACTCCTCCTTCCAAACTTTGTCATCCCACAAGACTCAAACTTAGATCCATTGGGTTTACTTATCAGACATTCCTGAAGCAAACTCCGATTCTAGCTTCGTCTACTATGTCCAATAAATATTTAACTCTGTTCAATGGTATTTTAAACAAAGCTTTACGTATTAATGGAAATAACTTACACCTTTTAATAACTCCCACTTATTTAAAGACATTTTCTCATTTTTTTTTCTCATTCACTTCCACTTCGACAAACGAGTTTGAAACTGCCGACAAAGTCAACAGATTTAAGTCGCGTGATCTCATTTATTTCAATAATTTAAAAAAGAAGAAGATTCAATTAACAAACATATCATCTAACCTTACAACTTTAAAAACTTTAAAAAATCATTGAAAAGTAAAATGGCTACCGTCCGACCGACTGACCTACGGACCGATATAGCAACATTCTTTGCCCCCGTGGTCTCAGCACATGGGGTTCTAATAAGGCTACTCTCTTATTCTTTTATCACTCCTTTGTTCGTTCTAAGCTAGAATGCGGATGCAAGTTCTTAACATCCGCAGACGAGCATGAATTGCGAAGGTAGACTCTATCCACCACACTAGTTTCCGTTTGGCGATCAGTGCCTTCCGTTTGATCCGTGTAGAGAGCCTATTTTTCGATGCAAATATGTCTCGCGCTGTAGGGTATGCGGAGTGCATTATGTGCATATATGTTTGAGTCAAGGGTTTCCTTCCTTCGCCAACATCTCATTTCATCTGCGTCTAATCACGACACTGCTAATCCCCACGTGAGACGCCAATTATGTCCTAAGTCCTAACTAAGTCTTTCGAGCTTATAGCCAGAAAACTCCTTCGAGAGCTCGATGTAGCTGCCATCGTGGCACTGCTGCTTCTGTCAAGCCGCCACCCTGAAATATACCCACGCTGAGCGTTTGTCGCCACGCCTATGCTCTCAAAGCTTATACAGCTTTAGTAGTAGTGGCTTCGTTTTTCTTGAAACATATTTCGTGTCACGCTGGAGCTTCGCCAGCGTATAGGGATCGCCCTAAATTTGAAGAAATAGTGGGCTTCCATGCCTTCTTCTTCCTGTTTGATAACAGTGGGATTTATGTGAGCACTTTGTCTCTCTTTACAGCCAAGCAGGTTGCAATACACCACTAGGTACTGGGGATGGTGCGACATGTTCCCGGTTCAAAGACCGGATTGTGATTTCTAAGACTCACAGGCCGGTGAGTGTCCTTGAAGCATTGAAATATCTGCAACCCATTATTAACAGTATCCGCGAAGTAATGGCTGCTGTGAGTGGGATATGTGGAGATTGTCATGTGCTGAGTTCCTGTACATGTGTGGTGTGGATTGTGAGACATTATTGCACTCAAGAGGGCACAAAACAGCCTGCACAAACTCGACGATCGGGAATGCGTTTTGTTCTTTCCCACTCTGACTACATGACAGTAATCAGCACATCACTTCGGGGCGCATGGCAAAAAAGATGCGAGAAGGCCGACCGGAATTTAAAGTTACGTGCTATTGAGTCACAACTTTTCCCGTGGAACTACGCTTCAATGCCTCGATGGCTCCAATTCGCTTAATCCTCTTACGAATCGGCAACGCTAGTAGGGTGCAGTGTCATGTAATAGAGCGCTCTGCTGAACCTTAAGCTGACGAGTGCTTAGTGACCTTAGTCCTTGAGACTCAGACACCTTCCTGTCGAATGTCCCAGTCTAGGCAACTACGCGCACGCTACCTGCCCCGGTACCGAGACGAGTAGGGGCGCAACACCATCTCCCTTGTATCTTGAACGAGTACGTACATTCTCGGTTGTGGATTAGTAGGGTTTCTAAAGTAGATGGGTCTCTTTTTTAGTATTTAATTGGTTATCTATGGGTTGCATGTTCACGCCGCTAAAGGAGTGAGACCTCTTAGGCACACCAACTTGCCTTTTTTAAAATTTTGTTTTGCTTATCGGGGTTTTGGTTTATTGTTTTTTTTATTTTTTAAATTGTAGTTTAAACTAGTCTAAAAATAAGCTTATTAATCAGTCAGCGGCTATGACGTACCTGGCAGTCGCCAGGAGAGGGCTTTTAAATAAATTTAAGAAAAATAGTCCTCCCTAAACAACCTCTTCTCTTAAATGGGAGAATAAAGCTACGCTATCTTTGTCGTCCTTTATTAACAATCCCACCCATTGAATTGGCCAGGGATACTACGATCCTTTTATCGTCTTCCTTTAATGATCTTATCCCTTTAATGCGATCGGGTGACTAGGATCCTATTATTGTCCTCCCTTATCTATTATATTTATTGAATGGGACATGGTGAATACGATCCATTTAACGATTTCATCCTTTGAATTACACAGGGTAACTACGATCCTTTAATTATCCTAACTTAACAATCTATCCCTCGAATAGAACAGGTTGACTGCGATTCTTTTATCGTCCTTCCTTAACGATTTCATCTCTTGAATTAGACAGGGAAACTACCGTCCTTGTATCGTCCTCCTTTAAAGTTGTCATCCCTTGAATTGGACAAGGAAATTACGATCCTTTTACCGTCATCCTTAAACTATCTCATCCCATGAATTGTACAGGGATACTACGATACTTTTATCATCCTCCTTTAACTATCTCATCCCTTGATTTTATAGAAAAATGTGGTTTAAATGTAAATAAGGGACCTTATGGCAAAATATCTGTATATTTTGGCCTTTCCCCCCAAAAAATTCTAGAGGATGAAAACGCACATAAACCTACCCAGACACAAATGGCAGTATTTTACTAAACAGGTAAAAAAAAGGGTTCCTAAATAAAGGGCAGGGAATTTCTAAAACACAAATAATGGTGCACATAGAGGCGCTTCTTGAAAAATGCAAGGTAGAATAAATATGTACGTGAACATACAGTCCAGTTAAAATATTGTGTATATTCTTAAGAATATACACAATAGATTGTTTTGAGTATATCAAGTAAAATATTCCTAAAAATAGCAAGTGTAAATACATACACGCGCCTACACCATCTGTTTCTGTTTTAAATTTTTACAGTCGCACTCTGTCGCACATTTTCTCAAACACACTCTTTTCTACCTCTCGCTCACATCCTCTCACTCGAACCTTTTTCTCAAGTCTCTATCTCACATACGCTCTGTCCCATATTTCTCTCTCTCCCTCTAGCATACACACATACTGACTCTTTCACACACCTCTCCTTCATAGCATTTTCTCCTGCCTCGAATGCCCTCTTTCACACACGCCCTCTCACTAACGCTTCCTTCTCATTTGCCCTACGCTCTCTTATGCAACTCTCTCACATATATCCTCTCTTATTTATCCCCTCTGACGCACCATCTTCACCACACACCTTCCCACACCCTTCTCTATCTCACACACACATACACTCTCTTTGTCTTCTGAAATTCACCCCCTTTGACTGGGAGAATCTAATTGTAGCAACAAAAGTTATGGTTTCCTCTCAAACACCTTTGCATTGTCCATTAATAATAAAATAAGGGTCATCTTGCACCGGTAAGAGTTTTACTACATTTCACTACAGTCCCTAAAAGCTTCCATTTAGAGCTCGATTTGTCTTTATAGAAGTCCATTTTTACACCAAATGAGAAACTTTCGCACATAATCATTTCAAAAAATGAGGTCTTCAAAAATCACGCATTCGCACTTTCAGCTTGGCAGATTTAGGGTCAAGAGAAAGGAATGTTTATTAATGGGGGAAAAGAGAAATGGTGTGGAATAAATGTGTTGGATGCAAATGAAACAGGGTTGAAAAGAAAGGAGGGGGGGGGGAGAAATTGAAGAAAGGGAAAAAAACACAGTGAAATTTTACTGAAGTTGTAAAACCTTAATAAGATTGAGAAAAGTGCGATTAAGTAATAGCGCAGCACTTCGCTCAGAAGAATTGCTGGATGCAGCTTTCATCGTCTACAAGCAACCGGCCCTGCAAGTTTTTAAATCTCTCGAAAGGAATATTTTGACGAGGCGTTAAAGTGTGATGGTTAAAGTGATCGCTTCCAGGCTCCATTTGTCCAGAACATCATTCTATTGAAACTGATATATTAATATAGTATGTAACATTAATTCAATAGTATGATAATATCAAAACCCTGAAAAGAAATTTAGGATCAATTTTGGGAACGGTCAACCCGCGCTGTAAATAGCCTCAAAACGGGAGCAATTATGACGTCAGAATCTCTCAGAATGGAACCGTTGACAATAGAGAACAGAGTCGTTGCGCCCAAATATCCGACCCCGGCAGAAATTTGCCCAGCAACCGATTTTTAGCCCGTTATTTTCCTCTTCTAAGCTTTAATTAATTCATGGAGGGGTATTGGAAGACCCCACAGTACCCTTCACAACCCTCGAAGTTAAGCGGGAGAACAAAGAACACCACAGCTGGCGTTTTCCAATTAAATCAAACATCTTGAACGTATTAATGGAAAGATAGAGAGAGATGCAGTGTTGGGATGAGTGCTGGATGATGGGGGAGGTTAGACGCTGGGCCTCCGGGTTCCTCCAGGTGCAGACAATCCCCATACAATCGGCCATTGCCACGCAGCGAAGTAGAAAATGCAAAGGCGATTTTGAAGATTAGAAAACCTGATAAGCGACTGAATCCTCTCTTTGGGATAAGGGAAGATGAGGAGGTGGAAATGCGAGATTGTAAGCCGGGAGGTGTAATAGGTGTATGCGAAAGCGTCTATAAAGGAACACGCTCGCCTACCACCCTCTTTTTCCCATTCGACCCTCTTGAGCGGGGAAGCTTTACTTAGGTATGCACTCACTATCGCATTCAGAGTCTGTATCTAATCCACTGAAGAGGGGAGTGATGAAGCGAAAGGAGGGAGAAAACTCATAATAAAAACCCCTTAGAGGGAAGAACCCCAGCCCAGAACCCCCTCCCCCTTTTATCAATGCCATTCAATCAAGGTTTATTTCCTGAGTATCCCTTATTATAAATTTTTCGACCTCTTTTATAAATTGGTCCTTGAGTTCGACAATGAATGAAGCCCTGCTCTCAATCGCGGAAGAAAAGGCACCCATATATGGGATGTATCTCCCCTCTTGTAAAGGGCTTGTATGGGATCTATGTTTACAAGATCTGTTAGGGTGTCTGCGTAGATTAGATTCGAGCTTTTCATGGAGATTTAAGATACACAATTGTAGGTAACGATTTAAATTGGGAAAAGAAATATAAATGTTCAACTGTATTGCGTTGGGGTCGTAGAGAACTGTTCTCTGAAGGTCATTAATACAACGACTGCTTCTACTGAATAATTAGTTAAGTAATTAATCGATGGATTAGGAAAGAGTGTACTGACTGTTCAAGTTTATTGCTTTAGGTCGTAGGGAACGGCCCTCGGTGTTGGTGTTATATACAAAAGACGATTCTATCAAGTAATTCAAATAATTAATTTACTAAGTAATAGAGAAATATGGAATGAGGGTATGAACTGTTCAAGGTTATTGCTTTTACGCCGTAGGATTTAACCCTGTATAAGTCATATATACTAGGACTGTTTCTATCCAACAACTAGTTAATTCATTTATTAATTAGGAAGGAGCATATTAACTGTGGAAGTTAATTAATTACTATTACTTATATATATATATATATATATATATATATATATATATATATATATATATATATATATATATATATATATATATAGAGAGAGAGAGAGAGAGAGAGAGAGAAAGAGAGAGAGAGATAGGTAGATAGATAGATAGATATAAATGTGTGGGTATGTATGCGATTGATTAAAAACTCACAAGGTAGCACGTGAGTCACATATATGTTAACAAAAAGAAAAAGGAACGAAGATTCCGAGTGCTTTCGTCTATATTTACAAAGACCTTTACAAGGAATGAACAAGAAGGCATAATACATTAGCTTATATAAAAGAGAGGGAGGGTCCTTTTTCCCTTACTTAGGGTTTTGAGGAAGGAGTGCCTTCCTCTCTCTTATATATGAGCTCATTTATTCTGCCTTGTTGTTCATTCCTTGAAAAAGTCTTTGTAAATATAGACGAAAGCACTCGGAATCTCCGTTCCTCTTTCTTTTTTTTTTAACATACTTGTGACTCACGTACTACTTTGTGAGCTCTTAATCAATCGCATACATATACATACATATATATATATAGTGACACGCTAAAGTATTGGACACACAAGAGATGTAATGTAAAGTTTTCACTTTAATGTGGTTGCAACTTCCAAGTCAGCTCGAAACGTTTTGATATCAATCTGCTCCACGTCACTTACAGTTGTTTTTTACGGGGACACAAGTGACATTTAATGCGCTTATCACAAGAGTTAGATGTCATTTTCTCTCCGCCATGCCACCTGAAGGTTGACAGAATGCTTAAGACGAAAGAGCTCTCACAGTTGATTATTGACAATTATAAAGCTCGTCCTGGTTGCACAAAAATATCCAATAAACTGAATAAACCAATTAGTTAATTAATTAATTAATTTAGCAATTAGGAATAGTGTCCTAACTATTCAAGGTTATAGGTCTTAGATCTCAGAGAGCACCTGCCTCTGTAGATCTTAGATAATAAAGTATCTATCAACCCTTTTTAAATTATTATTGATTTATTTATTATTAATTTATTATGGGCTGAAAGTATAAAGTGTGGACAAGAAAAAACAGGGTTTCAGCATCCTCAACTGCTTTCCCACAAAGGGTGTTTGGCGCACATCAATGCACAATGCTATCGCAGGAACAAAACTATCGGATGCGTGGCTTCTCAGACCAACTGCTATGACAAGCTTTTAAAAGTAATATGATCATTATCAGAAACGGCTCTTCTGCAAAGTGTCGGTGGTGCCTATCAACGCGCATTGCGATCGCAAGAACCAACCTACCTCGTGCGCGGTACCCCAGGTCAGCTGGAATGGTGAAATCTCAAAATAAAAAAAAATCCCCGGTTAAATAATTAAAAAAATAAGAATGAACAGGTAAAGGAAATTAGGGTTCAAATCCATGGTTAATTGTTCCTTGGAAGCGATTCTCACCCAGGTGTCGAACCCCTCCCCCCCAATCAGCGATCCTGGGCGGAGGCAAAGCTCTTATCGCTCACCTTCAAACAGGTTGAGGGAGGGAAACGCGTTGCATTCAATTATTTCCCCCTCCTCTGAGGTTTTCCTGAGAGAGAGACAAATATTGAAATAGTTCGAGGGGGATTTAAATAACACTAATAGGGATTTTCCCTTGGTGTTCTTCAAGGCATTGAGCTTTCACTGAACGCTGATATACAAACTAAGAAAGGGCTTCAAAGCACGATTGGGGTCACCTAATGAGGGCGGAGATGAGCGCATCGGGACTGGCATAGCATTCCACATCCTAGAAGCAAAGAACTAGAAAAGTAAAAAGCGATATTTGCTTTGAGAGCCGGAAAGCGCATACTATTTTATCTCTCTCTCTCACACACACACACACTCTCTCACACACAGATACGCACACACACTCTCTTTCTCTCTCTAGCAAACTCGCCCTCCCTCACACACACACTCATTTTCTCTCTCAGGCTCTCTCTCTCTCTCTCTCTTTCATACACACTCTCGTTGTCAGACGCAAACTGTCTCACAAAGACGCATTCTCTCTCACAAACTCTCTCTGGCTCTCACACACACGCACACTCTCTCTCTCTCTCTCTCTCTCTCTCTCTCTATATATATATATATATATATATATATATATATATATATATATATATATATATATATATCTCAACGCCCCTCACTCATACTCACCTTCTCTCTTCCTCTCACCTTGGCTTCTCTCTCACTCTACACTCCCAATATATATCTGTCCCCCTCCATCTCCATCTGATGGTGAGTGGCAACGACCTCTACCTCAGAGGGGGTAAGGTTGGCCTTAGTGGCAAGACCATCCAAACGGTGATGGGAGCCGTGGATGACATTGGGCTTAAAACCCAAAAACGTGTCGTGGTTGGGATGCTTCCGAGAAGAGGTCCATCCCGAACCGCTCACGAAAGAAACGTCGCAGTAAACCGACGGTTGGCGGATCTCTGCACGGCAGAAGGAGTCTTCGTGGTAGACCCCTATCGCACCTTTTACGGGAGAAACGACCTGTATAAAAGGGACGGAGTGCATCTTTCCTTTAAAGGGAAAGCTGTACTTGCGAACATGATCCAGGATGTTGTGAAGAGGACCAAAAGAAGTGTCAGACCCCGAGTAAAGGAGGACGTACGCCAGTACACCAGTGTTACTCCAGGAACGACCTTTACTGAAGTCACAAAGAGGGGAGTGACCCCGCCACAGAGAAAGAAAGTGGGAAACGGAAGAGCGTAGGGAGTCCTACAGTCGGGGACTCCCTCAAAGTTCTTCTGTTTAATGCGAGGTCTATCAGAAACAAGTTTCTAGAACTTAGTGGCCTCGTAGCAACAGAAGAACCGGAGATGGTGGCCATAACAGAGTCGTGGATAAAAACCTCAAGCCGAGACTTTAAAGGTGAATTCCCGATTCCCGGTTACCAGCTCTTCCTGAAAGATAGGCCAGATAGAGAGGGTGGCGGTTTGATGTTGTATGTCAAGGATACTCTTAACTCGACGGATTGCAACATCGTATTCGACCATGAACTACTAGGTGTTGACCTAGAGATAGGTCCTGCCAAATACAGGACCCTGGTGCTGTATAGACCTCCTGCCCAACTCCTTAAAAAGGACAGAGATCTGTACCAGCTACTAGGAGAACTTGTCGAAGACAGAGTGTGTATCGTCATGGGGGATTTCAACACACAAGTTGACTGGGAAACCAGAGAACCGTGTGGCGAGAACGCACTACTCCTGGAGTTCGCGAACAACGAGTTCTTGACTCAATGAGTGAAAGAGCCAACGAGAGGAGACAATATCCTCGACTTGGTTTTCACCTCTGAGGATGACATCGTTGAGGACCTCTCTGTTGGCGAATAGCTCGGTGGCAGTGACCACCGACTAATTAGATTTGTAGTCAAAGTCCCGAAGGCAGGGCCTGCAACTAGTAAATCAAGGAAACTCGATTTGAGAAGAGCAGACTTTGCAGGTCTTCGTGCTGGACTGACTGACGCGAGGCTAGAAGTGTGCGATGCTGTTGAAGACTCGTGGAATAGTTTCAAAACCACATTCATGAGTCTTCAATCGCGTTTCATCCCTCTGAAATGCCCCCGTCGGTCTTCTGTTCAACCAAAGTGGTTTTATCGAGAAATCAGCCAGCTGCTTAGGGAGAAGAGAACTGTGTACCGGCAATCGAAGATCTCGTGAGACTTTGACGAATACCGGAGGCTAGCAAGGAGAGTGAAGTCCAGCATAAGGGCGGCTAAGCGGTCTGAGGAACTCCGAGTGGCGAGACTCTGTAAAGAGAATCCCAAGGAGTTTTTTGGATATGTAAACAGCCGTAAACCAATCCGTCGAACGATTGGCCCTTTGAGAAATAAGGAGGGGACATTGAAGCATTCAGATCCATAAAATACTAACCTCCTCAACGACTACTTCTCTTCAGTGTTCACTGAAGAGTGTGGTCCCATCCCGCAGCCGACGGTTTCCTACTCGGGGGGAAAGGTGGAGGATATGGGTTTCATCGAAGGAGAAATCAAAAAGAAGATCACTGACCTAATGACGAATAAGTCACCTGGCACGGATGTGTTTCTACCTAAAGTGTTGAAAGAAGTGCGCGATCAAGTGTCACGACACCTGAGCGCAATCTTCAACATGTCAATCCGGACCAAATGCGTTCCTAGAGACTGGCGTGAAGCGGAGGTGACTCCTATCTTCAAGAAAGGAGACCGTAGCCAACCGTCGAACTACCGACCTATCAGTCTGACTTCGATAGTCGGTAAACTCATGGAAAGCATGATGGTGGACAAAATGACGTCGTTTTTAGAGGCAAACCTGCTACTGAGAAGTTCCCAGCAAGGCTTCCGAAGGCAACGGTCATGCCTGACGAACCTTGGGGAATTCTTCCACTTCGTCTTCAGTGAGCACGATCGGGACAAGCGGTTGATGTGATGTACTTAGATTTTCAGAAAGCCTTTGATAAGGTACCACACCGCCGCCTTCTCCTAGGGTATCTTCTTTCATGTTGTTAAGTGCGAGCGCTGGGCATAGACGGAAAAGTAGCACGCTGGATCGAGAACTGGCTAAGTGGCAGACGGCAACGGGTGGTGGTGAATGGACAGGCTTCTGAGTGGGTGCACGTTACTAGCGGGGTGCCTCAAGGTTCTGTCGTGGGACCACTACTATTCATCATCTACGTCAACCACATGGACGGTGACATGGTTGCCAAGATTTCTAAATTTTTCGACGATACCAAGCTTGGTATGAACGTTGCAAAGGATGGAAATACTGCCCGCCTGCAGGAAGATCTTGGGAAGATTGGGGAGTGGTCGGACACGTGGCAAATGCCTTTTAACGTGAACAAATGCAAAGTGATGCATATCGGCCACAGAAACCCCCAATCTCAGTTTATCCTTAAGGGCACTGCTATTGAATCCACCGATACTGAGAAGGACTTGGGTGTAACAATCACTAGTGACCTCAAGTTCTCAAAACAGTGCATTGAGGCTAAGAAAAAGGCCCAAAGGATGCTAGGTTATATAAAGCGCCAGTTTGGATACCGTAACAAGGAGATAGTACTTTGTCTGTACAACTCCCTCATTCGGCCGCACCTGGAGTATGCCGTACAATTTTGGAGTCCTTCGTTTCGAAAGTATATCGCAAGGTTGGAACGCGTACAAGCCAGAGCAACCAAGCTGATTCCCTCTATCTGACATAAAAGTTATGAGGATAGACTTAGGGAATTATATCTGTTTTCGCTGGAAACCCGTAGACTGCGCGGTTAGCTCATCGAAGTTTTCAAAATACTTCGAGGGTTTGACAATGTTGACTACCGGGAGATTTTCACACTGAGTGAGAACAGAACGCGCAATCACGGCTTCAAACTTGAACTGAAGCGTTACAACCGCAATCTGTGTGGAAATATTTTCACTTACAGTATCTGCGGTAAGTGGAACGCACTTCTAGTGAAAGTTGTCAACAGTGAATCTGTTGACTAATTCAAGTCAAGACTAGACGAAGTCTTGAAAAGTGGCCGTTTAGGGACGCAAAACAATTGAGCAGCCATGTGCCTGCTCGATTGCTAGTCCAAAGGTACCCTCTTTGAATGGACCGTAAGGTCTCCTAGGGTACTTCCTTTCCTTGGTACTCCTTGTTACTCTTTCACGCTCTCTCCCTTTGACTCACGCTACCTCTCTCAACCTCCCTATCTCTCTCTCACTCACCAGATGGGCTCCTAAAATTCTCTCTCACCATCTCTTTCTATCTCATCCTCTCTCAATTTATCACCTTCGATCTCTCTTTCAGCATCTCTCCCTCTCTCTCTCTCTCTCTCTCTCTCTCTCTCTCTCTCTCTCTCACCATCCTTCTCCCTCTCACTCTTCCTTAAATCTTCCCTCCCTTCCCTCTCTCTCATCCTCATTCTCTCTTCTCCCTCTTTCTCTTCCTCACAACCCTCCCTCTCTCTTCATATATATATATATATATATATATATATATATATATATATATATATATATATATATATATATATATATATATATATATATACAGGGTTTTGCAATATTTCTATTACACTTGGGGTTTTTTTTTCAAGAGGTTTACGTGTGTGATAGAAAAAGTTCCGTCCAATAAACTTATAGTTCTACCTTTGCAGCATCGAGATCTCTGCCCTCCAGCGAGCGAGCCAGAATAAGTCCACATCGAAAAGAGATTCAACGTCAGCCGGATGACCTTCCACAGAGTCGCGGAGAGGCTCAAGAACGAGGAAGACCTCGAAGATCGACCTCGTTCAGGCAGACCTCAAGTTATCAACCGTTAGTCAGTGAGAAAGGTATTTGAAAGTGATCCGAAGCTCAAAATGACAGCGCTCTCGAAGAAGAAGAACGTCTCGGTGCCCACGGTGTCCAGGGCCGTCAAGGAGGAGGGCGGCAGGAGCTTGAGGTGCGCAGAAAGCCCTTTGCTCACCGACCGTATGCCAGAACAACGTCAGGAGCGCTGTCATCGCCATTTCAACGACTTGAAGTGTGATGGCAATCGAATTCTAGTTTTTTTTCTGATGAAAAACCTTTACGGCCGATCCGGGCATCAACAACAGAACAACGGTGTGATAAGCTTCGGCCAGGATGTCTCTGAGGTCCGCTACGTGTCCAGGACAAGAACCCTGCTTCCGCGAGGATTCGAATGGCGAGAAGATGCCGCCGGTGTGGTTCGCGGCCGGTTACATACTCACCGCGGCCAATTACAGAGACATATTAGCCATGAGAGTTCTGCCCTGGTTGAGAGGGATTCCGAATATGGCGGACTAAATCTTTCAGCAGGACGGTGCCCCGAACCAGACGGCCAAGACTGTAAGAGTGGTTGGGGTCGAACATGAACTTCTGGTCGAAGGAATTTTGGTCGCCGCATTCGCCTGACCTCAATCTCTTCGCTACAGCGTGTAGATGCATGTCGAGGGCAAGGCTTTTAAGGTCCGCCACAACAACGACGACGAGCTGAAGTTTTCCGTCGACCGCGACTGGGCCAGTATGTGGAAGGACTTCGTCCGGAACGTCTGCGCGGCCTTCAGGTCTCGTCTGGAGAGCGTGCTCACCGTCGAGGTCGGCTACATTGATTAATATTACAATTTTAACACATATTTATATGTTAAAACAATAAAACATGTCTAACTACAGTAAAACTCTCATTGTGTCCTTCCTTTGTTGAGAACGTCGAAACGAATGGAACAGGACTTTTGCAATACCTGGTATATGCAGTGCGGTAACATAAGTATTTGCACACTTAAATTTTCAATATGTCTGAAATATTTTTTTGTTTACATCTGATTATAAAACTAACGGAAACTCAGTAAACATATATTTAACCGACGATATACTCCTAAGAAAGGTTTTCTTTGTATATAAAAAAGTTGCTAATAAACAAAATTTATCAGGTGAAAAAATTATTCAACCACTTACAATTTCAGTCATTTAATATTTCGTGGCATAGATTTAGTTTGCAATAACAGCATGATGGCGATTCTCATAGGTTGATATTTTGTTCCACTCTTCTACGCAAATCTCCCTCAAAGAGGCAAACTTCTATGGGTTTCTCTTTCGGATTGTAGCCTTCAGTATTCGCCACAAATGCTAAATAGCATAGTGGTCTGGCGATTGACTTGACCATGGGAAGAAGTTTATTTTTCTCTTCCTAAACCATTCTTGAATATATTTGACCGTGTGCTTAGGATCGAAGACCTGCTGAGATATCCATTGATTTCGGCCGTAGAATCATTTTGTACTTAAGAGCAGCTCTTAGATACGTGGCACCATCCTTTTCCTATCAATGATGTGGAGTGCCGTTGTGCCATGTGTAGTGAAGCAGCCCAAACCATCAGACTACCTTCTCTGTTCTTTCACGGTTAGGATGGTGTGTTTAGGATCATAAGCACTTCTAATCTTACGAGGAGCACGGGATCTTGGCAAGTTGGAGGTGAGTAAATAAATACTGGCAAAGCTTTCAAATTATAGAATCTTCAGTTGCACAAGGCATTTCAAATCGCTCAGTAGTAGTGTTATAGGATAGTTCATCTGAATAGAGTTTAATTATTTTCTGTATAATAGCTTGAGGAACTTCCTTGACCTTTGAGATTGCTGAAAGCAAACGTCCTTCTTCCGAAGGTTCTTATCAATGAATGACGGTGCTAATATTCATTAGGTTACATCAGTTTTGTTTCTTAGAAATTTCTCGAATCTCTCCTTTTTCATCGAATTTCTAAGATTTCTTTTGTTTAATAACAATATTCTCGCATGTCATTAGAGTGCTTGAATACTTTCGACTCCTGCTAAATTTCGTTTATTAGCAATTGCTGTTATATACAAAGACAATCTTTCTTATGTATATTTCTTCTGTTAAATATATGTTTACTGAGTTTCCTGTTAGTTTTATAATCAGATGTAAACAAAAAAATCTATCAGAAATATTAAAATTTTAAGTATATAATTGTGTCATTTTAATATATATATATATATATATATATATATATATATATATATATATATATATATATATATATATATATATATAATATTTGGACAATAAAACCTACTCATGTTCTGAAAATTAAGTCATATTTATTCTTGATTAATTCAGCCGTCATAGAAAAGGTAAATTCCCACTCGGCCTCTTTCGAGCGACGATTTTTTGGAGTCCAAACAATAAATTAGGATTTTACGATTTGGTTTTCGTGATTTCATCACATCTGGCCTTTGTTTAGTGAGGGTTGTCAGGGTAAAAGCTTCCTGGACCCAACAATTGGGATCATATACTTATTAAGACATAAAAGAGCCTCGAAATGAAAGTTAATAATGGAAGATTTTTTATTTAATTTAATATTGAGAAAAAAGGAGGCATCACTTTCCCATACTTGTAGTGAGGCTCAAAGCAAAATGGGTGTTAAGTGCCTTAACAAAGGAAAGTAACTATAGTATAGTTAGATGAACCGGAAAACCCGCCTCTCACTTCCATACTTAGGGAAAAAACACATTTGCATATAATTCAATAGACAGATAGATCGATAGATAACACAGGGGAACAATTTTAATCACATTTTCTACTGAGTTAGATTTATCTGCCAATTTTAATTAGTTTTTTTATGCTGATTTAAAATATATAATCCATTTTTACCTACATGCTATAGTTATTCTGTAATTTATATTTTCTCGGTTCCTCGAAAACTGCCCTCCGGGCCGACAGAGAGGGTGCTTGTAGAAAGCAAATACTTCACAGTACATAGTAGTAAGATAGTAATAAGTGTTATTGTGCAAAATATTGACATTATTGTTTCTTTTTTCAGGTCTCATGTTAGAGTGATGGGCTTCGTCAAGAGGAAATTGCGTTAATTGTCCAGACACCTTCTGCTACATATGTGGCTGTTACATGCTAGTTAGCCAAAGGCGCAATATACCAGACTTTGTGATCCGCACTTATAAGGCATATTTTGATGTTCCTCTTGGCGATCAAGATTAGAAGTGGGCCCCACATGCTGTTTGCTATAGTTGTATGGAACATCTTCGTGAGTGGGCGAAAGGAAAGAAAAATGGTCTTCTTTTTGGAATCCCCATGGTGTATATTAAAGGGATTGACAATAAAAATCGGCACAAGATCGAATACCCCAGCATTCCCTCGGCGATCAGTTCCGATTTTCAGTGGATATGCTTCCTCCGAGGATGAAAATGATGTGCTTGATATAGACGTCCACGGAATGGATTCAGAGTGCAGATTCATCATCAGATGCTGAACAGTTATTAGCTCCTCACTGTTTTAATCAAGAGGATTTGAATGACTTGATACAGGATTTGGCGCTTTCAAAGAAAGCTATAGAACAGGTTGAGTGAAAGACATATGCTTGACAGGTCGGTACGGGTATCATATTACCGAACAAGGAAGAGTACATTTTTTAAATATTTCTCTGAGGACAAACAATTTGTATACTGCCACAATGTTTCTGGTCTGTTTACCGAGTTGGGACTTGGCACCTATAGCCCTGCTGAGTGAAGACTGTTTTTAGATAGCTCCAAGCGTAGCCTCAACTTTGTCCTTTTGCATAATGGCAGTGACTTTGGTGCAGTTCCTCTCGGTCACTCTGTCGATCTGCAAGGAACTCAAGATGACATAAAAATGGTCATGGATTTACTTAAGTACCATATACACAATTGGATCATATGTATAGACCCTAAGAAGGTCAACTTCCTCCTTAGCCAGCAGAAGGGATATACAAAGTTTCCATGCTATATCTGTATGTGCGACAGTTGAGCCCGTGACAAACTCTGGTCCCAAAAAGATTGGCTAGTTCGGGAAACTTTGGAAGCAGGAATGCCAAACATTGTTAATGAGCCAATCGTAAGTCGAGAGAAGATTGCTTAACCTCTACTTCATCTTAAACTGGGGTTGATGAAGCAGTATGTCAAGGCGTTGAGCACTGACAATGATAGTTTTCAGTACATAGTATCGGCGTTTCCTGCTTTGTCATACGAAAAAATGAAAGCAAGAGTATTTGATGGTCCCCAAATCCGAAGACTTCTGAGTGATTCTAGATTCGTGAACACTATGAATGAAAAAGAGAAGGCAGCCTGGCTCTAATTTTCTGCCGTTGTTCGTAACTTCTTTGGAAACAAAAAAACGCATAACTACGAGGATCTGGTTACTAATATGCTTTTAACATATCGTGATCTGGGATGCAACAATAGTGTGAAGTGCATTTCCTAAATAGTCACCCCGACCGATTCCCAGGGAATCTGGGAGCCGTGAGCGACGAACAAGGGGAACGCCTCCATCAAGATTTGATGACGACGGAAGAGCGCTACCAAGGTCACTGGGATAGACATATGATGGCGGACTACTCCTGAACGATTAGAAGAGATCAGCCAGAGAAGACTTACAAGAGAAGGAGTAACAGACGCAAATTTTTGCCCGATTGAAATCAAGAAGAGGTCCTCCAGCCTGATTTACGGTCATTAATAAATTAGCATATATGTGATTACAGTTTTTGTAATCTTAATGTGTAATTCAAGTTTCTTCTCATGTGCAATAAAATGTTTGTGCACAAGACCTGCTTTACTATAAATAACGCAAAAGGATGATTCAAAATTACTTCAGGGCATGATGATGGGCGTGATAAAATTAAAATTATTGTATAATATTAGTTATTGATATTACGAAAAATCAGTAGCATTTAGAGAGAATCTGATTTCAGTATGCTCGAATTAGGTAGGAAAATGTACTTTTGTCAATCCACCAAATACATTGTTCCCCAGTGTAATAGATAAACGGATACGAATGAAACTCTTAGCAGTTCATAAAGGTTAAATTTTGTTTTCCAAGCTCAGTCTCTCGTGTATTATAACCCAAATTTGTATTTTATTTTTTGACCATAGACGATGCAACAGCAAATTTTCGCCGTCTCCCGCGCCACAACCCAAATAATACTAAGAGCTCAGATGTTCTCAATATCCTACGCTCTCTCGAGTTTAATAAATTTTTAATTAACCTTTACACCTTTCTCGAAGGTATTGCTACAAGAATCATGTAAACAAAATTAACGAAACATTGGTGAGCAAATGCTTAGGAATCTGTTATACTATAAAAAAAATCATTTTCTATTCACGGTGCCACCCACTTCTAAGATCTGTTATAAGCCCGCCCACTGGTCGAAAAAAAATTAGCAATGTAAGCTTTAGATTAAGGCATTTTGAGCATATCTTGTAATGTGAATAAAGCTAAAGCCATAAAGCTTCTTTCGCTCTCCGCCACTGTGTCGTACCGGGTTTCGAAGACGGGTAAGCAAAACGTTGTCGCCACTTAGGGCAACGCAAGCATTACGTTGACTCGCTGTGATCCCTGAGGATCACCGCCTTCTTCCACGATCGAACCCCTTGCAAGAATCTTCCTTGAACGTCAGATTGCACCGTGTACCAAACTACCAGGCAATCCCTTCTCACTAAGAAGGATCCCGTTGCGCCTACTGCCTGATCACCCGGACTTTGTGCCCCATAGTTATAAGGCCATAAGAAGAAAAGGGCACACAAAACATAACGTCAACATGTGTGAAGTTAATCGAAGTGAAATCTGTGGAATTCCCTAGGCAGGATAAAAAGGAGAATTTGTATCGCACTCGAATACTGTAGGCACGCAACTCTCCCGGATCTACCTAAAATCCTTATTTGTATGATCACGAAATCGAGTCACAAGTGTAGCATATGGCCACCTGTCCTGCAGCTGACATTTTAAGAATTGCGTACACTCCTGCTGGCCACAACGCTTTCGAGAGTTCATATTATATATACTGTATATATATATATATATATATATATATATATATATATATATATATATATATATAAATAGCGAGATATAGCGAGAGGGATCTGTTCTTTCTTGTTTATGTCTGACCAAATAAGTTCGTACTTTGAATTTTATAAACGACTTGATCAAAATAATTTATTTTAGAATTTGAGGGTTTTTTTATAATGAAGGGCTGGAGCTTGGTAAATCCTATCCACCGAAGTGGACGGATCACAATGATGAAGAAGTGTCATAGAGTGTTAATAATGCTGACCTGACTTCATGAGTATAATATCTCTTGTTTTATAGAAGGTAGGCGTGATCAGGAGAGAGAGAGAGCGTGAGGTCGACACAGACTTGTCGGGGAGATACGGAATTGAAAAACAGAGTTATTGGTGTTAGAGGTCAAGGGCCAATAAATACTGTTTGAAGAAGAGATGAATTAAACAAAGAGGGCTCAAATATTTGCTAGCTGGGACATCTGACTACGGCAAGAACGATTTCATGAGCGTCCACAACTTTTGTGTAAATGGATCACTTCATATTTTCTGCTAAAGGAACATGGTATTCCGACTTTAACCTATCAACGCGCCAAAGAACGAAAATCAATTTTATTCGACTGCGTATAATTCTTTGTATATTCACTCCGACAACTACCTCAAAATTTGCAAAGGAGGGAAAGTTAAGGGTAAATCCCAAAGACTCCTCCGAGATTACAAAAAAGATTATACTAATTTTCACTATCACCATTAATTTCATCTTTCTTTTTAGCGGCCCCACTTAAGCAGATGACTGGTTAATCCCCCGGCCCCGTCCCCTTGCGTGAACTGCCGTCGGATGTGAGAGAGGATTGCCATTCATGTATCGTCCCATCTATGCCGGGCAATAGCACGGTCATAATTGGGGGCATTGGAGGAAGCTGGTTTGAGGAGTAGCCCACAGTCGATAACAATGTCAGAAACAATTCCGGATAAGGGACGGACTGCTACCTCCGCTGCTTATCACAGCAGGGGCTCTTTTCAGGACCATAGAGGGACATGCAACCGTCTGTTTGGTATGTTGGGATGCGGTGGCGATTAAAACACCCTTGAGGCGGGCGGCGTTTTCAATAAGTCTGCCCTACAATCCCCCCTCCCCCCCCCCCCGAGAGGATATCACCCGGATTCATATCATCCATTATCATCATTCGCCCCAAAGGAAAATTTACTTTTTATCCAGGCAGCGGTTTAATGATGGGGGGGAGGGGCACTTCTCCCCAAAAAGCAACTCAACAAATAATTTCTTAAGTAAGTAACAGAAACTTACACACACTAGTGAGTCTCTAAAAGAGCAGGAAAAAGCCAAGAAGAGGACAGAGTGCGCTCTCTTCCTCAAGGGGTGTTCACCACAATAATGGGGGCCCAAAATGCCACGAGGGTCCCACTAAGCGGCCATGAAAAATACGACAAGGGTGAGTTGTACGAGATCCTATTCGGTAAACTAAGCGTTGCAGTCCTAAGACTAACTGATACGCCGGCAGGATACGTCGCAATATGCGAAAGTGAAAAAGACGTGGAAATACTAACGAAGGAGGAAGGGGTTCAAATCCTTAAGGATATAAACCTTCAACTAACCACGCCTACTCAGATTCAAACACACAGAAGTGTGGTGTGCAGAAGGCTGGACCACTGGATCGGCCAGCACAATAAAGAGGAGATAAAGGAGGAAATTGAGAAGAATCAGCAATGGGCAAGGATGGCTGAAAAATAATTAAGTTTAGAAATAAGAGAGACAACACAGAGTACAACCATGTGTTTAAAATTATCTTCAGCGAAGGAGAGGGGGCTACTTCTCTTCAACGCAAAAATAAGGGGTGAGCAAATCGAGCGGGAGGAATTCCCCCCGGTGCAGATTTGCTTCAAATGCTACAGACTGGAACATCACGCCACGAAGGACTGCAAGGAGCAGGAGTCGACCTGTTCCAGATGTAGCCAAAAAGGCCACGGCTGGCGTGAATGCCCAGCAGCAGAAGAGAAGTGCCAAAACTGCGAACAAAGACATGGGGCAATGGCGATGTCCTGCCCCAGAAAGTAGGAGATCCTGAAAAGAAAGGCGGAAGGGAAAAAGGCAAAAAGAATTAGGAGGGCGATCACCTCCTACGCCCAAGCGGCAAAAGCTGCCCCCTCAGGAAATGTAGAGAACATCGCCGCGCGAAAACATATTTGAAGATAGGCAAGGAGGATAAATACCAGACAAACATCCTCATTTGCATACTATATGCCCATGTCCGGAATCTGACGAATCCGAGGTGCTTCGCTAAAGAGCTAAATATCATGCTCAAGAACAATAGCTTAGCAGAAACGTGGTTCCTGGAAAACCCAACATCAGGGGAAGTCCTCCAGATGCATTACGGGCCAGAGGAAGAGGCACCAGCGACCGCTTTCCCAAGAAACGAAGAAAAAAGAGCGGAAAGGAACACGATCCCGGAATCAACCCCAGCTCCTCAAAGGTCCCCAAACAGGGACCCCAGAATTGAGGCCAGGAAGAAAAGGGAAGCGAGTGAGAAAAGAACAGCTAGAAGGATCAAGTAGGCTGAGGGAACATCTCAAGCTCTGCTTCTTCCTCTAAAGATGAACAAGAGTGACCCCAGCCTCTTAAGATCCATGAGAGAGCAAGTAAGAGCAAAAGGAAGAGTTCTTGTCAAAACAAAAAATATGATAGTGATGACATCAAAATCAAGTTCTACAGGAAAACTGAAACCTCCTTCCCAGAGAACCCCAAGATAGGGGAAATCATCGAAGAAGTCAAAACTGGCAAAAAAGCACTAGAAGAAGACACACACATACACAAAGACATAAACAGCAGACAGCACAAACATGGAAAATACGAACAACACATTAAGAATACTCACAATTAACGTCAATGGATTGGAAGGGAAACATATTCCGTAAAGTGGATCCTGACCTAATCCTTACCACTGATCACGGCGTTAACATAAATACAAGCAGAATAAAGATATCAAACTACACAGTTATGAAAAAAAAACTACACCCCGGAACGTTTCGACTGGGCAACCATCGCGATCCGAAACAACATTTCATACAAAACACTTCCAAACCTAGATGAGTCATTTGTGGCTGTTGAAATACCAACCCTGGTGGGAAAACTGACCGTGGCGGCTGCCTATCAACCTCAAAGACGAAAATACCTGCCGATCCCTAACTTTTAACCCTCTTCGGGCGCACGAAACTTACATTACTTGTCGGTGATCTAAATGCCAGGTGCGGTACATCAGGCTACGGAAGCACAGACCAAAGGGGAAGAAACGAGCTAAAACCTCCCCTTCAACATCGTCAATGAATCCGGACTAGTGGTACCGAGCGATCATATCCCGATTCTCACCACGATCTCGCTTGCTCCACAACTCAAGCCCGTTTCACTTAGGAAAAGTTACGCTAAAGCTAACTGGGAGCTATATAGAGAGATACTCAGTAAATACCAACCGGCTGACCTGAGAGACGCTAATCTCGAAGAGATTGATGAGGAGAGAAACAAGATCACCAATCTTCCCATACAAGCCGACGAGAGATGCGTCCCCAGAATCTCCTATAAATTGCTCCCACAAACTAGGTGGACGGACGAGATGAGAGAAATCGCCCGGGAACATAGAGAAATCTATGAAGATATCGGCAGGACAGGAACCAATTGGGAAAGGACAACCAGAATGAGACAACTAGGAGAGGAACTAAAAAAACCCCACAATAATCGAAAAATATAGAACAATCTGGAATGACATCATTGGGAAGCTGGACAGGGAGAACAATCCTGTAAGGTTTTTGAACAACATCCGAAGAATTTGGGGATTGCCTCCTAGACCCAGAACCCTAATCAAAGATGGAGACGACATCATTGAGGACTGAAAGTCTCTCGAGAGGACATTTAAAACTCACTGGCAAGAGAATTTCGCTATATACCCTGAGGAGAACCACAACTTCGACCAGGACTTCAAATATCAATTGCTTGATGACCTCGGCACAGTGATACATATAACCCACTCACACCCGCAAGTTTCTCAGGAAAGAGTGATGGTTGACCAAGGATGCCCGATAACTGTCAAAGAGGCCATTGAACCCTATGAGGTCCTTTAAGCAGAGGCCACCAGGTTGGTCTGGGATTATGAAGAACAACCTCGTAAATGCCCCAAGGCAAATTATTGAGGGTTTGGCGAACGCAATGAACGCTGCCCTGAATACAGGCTACTTCCCTGACGGGTACAAGATGGCCAAAATCATCTTTATCTCGAAGGGAAACAAGCCCCCAGACCAGGTGGCTAACTATCGCCCGATCTTTCTTCTTGAGATACAGGGAAAAATCTTCGAGTAGATTATAGCAGATAGGCTACAAGCTCAACTGAACAAGTTAGGAGCGCATAACCTCCAACAACATGGATTCCGCAGAAAAAGGGGCACATATACCACCCTGGCGCTCCTAACAGAGAAAGTAGCATATTCCCAAGCGAACGGGTTCTATGTAGACATTGTGTTGATGGACGTGCAAAAGGCCCTTGATAAAGTCTGGCTGGAAGGAATCAATACAAGATCCTCCAGCTAGACCCAATCCTAGAAAGGATCTTCTGTGACTTCGTCAAGGACAGAAGGGCTTGTCTCACGATCGACCTCCTAACTCAGGTGCACAGGGATACGATGTATCTGCAATTCGCAGATGACATAACGCAGATTTTTCCATGCTCGGAAAGGAAAGCAAGGGCACAGGCGGTTCACATAATAGCGGAAATCAACAACATCAACCAGTACGAGAGACGATGGAAGATCAGGACCAACAGGGACAAATTCAAGATCGTCCCGCTGACCCGCGAATTGACATGGCCCATCATCATGGATGGCAGGAGATACGGCTACCCGCCGAAGGCACCGTCCTGAGCCTTAAGATCACCGACCATGGATACTCGAGACACCACACGGAGACACGGAACCTAGCAAGGAGAGAAATCTCTAAGCTATACAGGTTTAGAGATCTTAGCTCGGCCAACATCAAGAAAATATATCTGATGTATGTCCGGGCTAAGCTCATCTACCCCGCAGTTGTTTCTCAAGCGGCCAGCAAATCCTCGACAAAAAGGCTACAACGTGTCCAGAACTCTGCGTCTCTGCTTATCAACAAAGTCAGAAGGCGTGATCGCCTTAGGCAAAGGGATTTGCACAGGAGGAAACGTTTGGAGCCCATCAATATCATCACCCAAAAACTTAGGAAAAAGGTCTGGTCCACTCTAACCAATGGTGTCATTCCGGAGCTACAGGGAACAGGCGGCAGGCTTAACATACCTGCAAGGCTACAGGCAAAAGTCTCCCTCCAACGTCAGTTCCCGAGCACAAAATTATGCACACAAGAAGACATTACACCAATTTATACATAGACGAAACACAATACAACATGTAATAACATTTCATCAATACATACATAAACGAAACAACAAACAATACAATTAATACAACATATTAGAATCACGAGGTAAATTGTTGGCAAATAGAGGTAACAAAGGCTTGAAAGCTGAATATTTCCAACAAAAATAAGTGCACCTAATCATTTGAAAACAAACAATAAGAAGAACATTAAAGCCTATGAAAATACACAAACATAGAACAAAAAGTTCAAACAAATAAAAAAAGCAAATGTAAAAATAAATAAAAGTAAATCGATGCCCTCCCTACTAGGGGAAAATATCCCCTTCCCGCTTTAATTATTCTCCCACTATATCTTTCACTATCCCAACTTCTACTAAAATTGAGTGTATCATTTTCAATTTCATTCTTCGCTGCTCACTAACAGCAATGAGCTGCCTCCCCGGTAAAGGAGGCAAAACCAAAGGAAAGACAAAATCAACTCAGCCTCAACAATAATGAATACTTCTGTCTGAAGATGCCTTATGAAAGACAAAAGCTCAGGGCCAAAACTCAAATTAGTTGTAAAAAATAAACTAGATCTTCCTAAACTGGTCTTTAATCTCCAACCAGATGCAAAAACTTGCATTCGCCAGTTGGAACGTTCTGAAATAAAATTGATAAAATCAAAATACAACCTCTGATCTTTAACAAAACATGTGTAAATGTATAGATGAGAAGCTGCTCCCAACATACACCGATATATATATATATATATATATATATATATATATATATATATATATATATATATATATATATATATATATATATATATATATATATATATATATATATATATATATATATTCTTGTTAAATATGCCTTCGTTAGTTTTCGCTTCTTGACAGCTTGATAACTACTTTCACTTATTAACGCATTTAAGAGCCGTGGGAACAAGAACTAACGCAAGAACTTGTGATCGATAACTTATGAAAGGACCAGAAATTATTTATTAACACTTTCAAAAGATACAAGAACTTACTTAAGAACGTATGGTCTAAATAGTATAAAAAATACTAGAACTCACGCAAGAACTAATGGACGAAAACATACTAATGATAGAACTTTGCAAGAACCTATGGCTGTAAGCATTAGAAAAATATAAGAATTTAATCAAGAACTTATGAATTCTACGATACAAAAGGAACAAGTCGTTAAACAAGAACTTATAGATTCTAACAAATTGAACAAGTACGTAAGCAAGAACTTAAGAATTATAACAGAAAAATGAACAAGTAATTAAACAAGAACTTATGAATTTTAATATAAAAGGAACAAGCACTTAAACAAGTACTTATGAATTCTAACATAAAAAGGATCCAGTACTTAAGCAAGAACTTATAGATTCTAACATACAAAACACGTACTTAATTAAAACTTATGAATTTTGACATAAAAGGAACAACTACTTAAACAAGAACTTAAGAATTTTAATGTAAAAAGGAACAAGTACTTAATCAAGAATTTATGAAATATAACATACAAAAGAAACAAGTACTTATGAAAGAAGTTATAGATTCTAACCTTTAAAAAGTAACAATTTCTTAAGCAAGACCTTGAGAATACTAACATAAAAGAAACAAATACTTAATCAAGAACCTATGGATTGTAACATAAAAGGAACAAGTAATTAAGCAAGAACCTATAGGTTCTGATATAGATTGAATAAGTACGTAAGCAAGAACTTAAGAATTCTTACATGAAAAGAACAATTAATTAACAAGAACTTATGAATTTTAATATGAAATAAACAAGTTCTTCAGCAAGAATTTATAATTTTAACATCAAAAGGAACAAGTACTTAAGCAAAACTTATGAATTCTAACATAGAGAAGAAACAATAGTTAAGAAAGAACGTATGGATTCTAACCTAAAAGCTAACAAGTACTTAAACAAGAACATATGAATACTAACGTAAAAAGAAACAAATGGTTAATCAAGAACGTATGGATTATAAGATACAACAGGAACAAGTACTTAAGGTAAGCACTTAGGAATTTTAACAGAGAAGGCAAAAATACTTAATCAAGAACTTATGGATCCTAAACATAAAAAGGAGACAAGTACTTAAGAAAGAACTTATGGACTCGAACATAAAAAGGAACAGGTAGTCAAACAAAAACTTTTTTAATCCTAACACAAAAACGAACAAGTACTTAAGCAAAAACTTATGAGAGTCTAACATACAAAAGTGAAAAGTACTTACGCAAGAACATCGGTAGTCGAACATACGAACTACGGACCACCAACAGCGAGAACACGAAGAGAATGGTGATAGAGATTCGAAGTTACAATAATGATAACATGTTCTCGACAAGTCGTAAACGTGCTCCATAATGAGAAGCGCAGGAGTAATGCGAAACCTCATTTATTGGAATCAGATTTAATGAGAAACTTGTTTTCTTGGGTTCGCCGCCGGTTCAGTGTGGTGGAGTGTTCTTATTAAGGCAATATTCACCCTTCGCTCTCTCACTCGTAGATTCGCAGAAGCTCACTCTAATGGCATAAATGCCCCTCGTATTAAGCGATGAGGGGAGTGGAGGCGAGAAAATTGGAAATGCGAAAAAAACGAACAGGAGAGGGAAGAAATAAATAAACAAATAAGAAGGAAGAGAAAGAGAGCAACAAACAAACCTGATAAACAATATATATATATATATATATATATATATATATATATATATATATATATATATATATATATATATATATATATATATATATATATATATATATATATTGTTTACCAGGTTTGTTGATTGGAGCTAGTACTTTCGTTATCTTAATAACTCACAATGGTTTATGAAATAGAGTGACACTGTATTTATACAAAGCAATGTTTTCCCTATAAGGTCAGATTTTTTTATAGCCTCTGATAAGTTGGAGTTGAGGAAGAAAGGATTGGATCTAAAGAAAACAAACTTAGGTAGGGTAATATTTACTTTTCTCTCCTTTGTGCTAGAGATTAGGAACAATTCAAAGATATTTCTGCTAATAAAATCATTTATATGCATTATGGTATCTGATTTTGATCAATTAATCTGCTGATCTATCTCAAGCCTGTGGATGGCCAAAGCACGATTTTTATATCCCATAGATAATGCATTTTGATGTTGCATAGTTCTTACAGAGATATTTTTAGAAGTTTAATCTACATAGCATAAATTAAAATCCAAACAATGTATACTATATATTACATTATTATCGTTCCTTGGGGGGGTTTCATTAACATATTTTTTAATGTATAATTGTATTTAAAAATTACATTTATATAAAGCTGTTTTAACATTGCTACTACATACAAGAAATTATCATGGTAAGGTAAAAGTAATATGTTGTGTAAAGGTTCTGTTTTCCTTATATTGCAGTTATAGAAGGTTTTTAAAGATTTTTAAGCCATATATATATATATATATATATATATATATATATATATATATATATATATATATATATATATACAAAATTATAACAGATAGTGTAGTAAGTATATAGCACAAAATGAAACCGCCCGCTATAAGAAGCGGGCGGTATCATTTTTTGCTATATACTTACCGCACCATCTGTTATAATTTTCTATATTTGTTAAAAAGTATTTAGCATTGGATACTCAAGAAATTATGTTTAATTACCTGTTTTCTCCTCACAAAAGTAAGAGATCTTAAATATAAGGTTCCTATTTCGAATGACCTTTTTTGGGGTCACTAGAAATGGCTAACTGAAACTTGATCTTCCTTGGTGGCAACTAGGCGTTTCCCAGGAGGCTATAAAAAGCGGGCAGTATCATTTTGTGATATATACTTATCGCACCATATATATATATATATATATATATATATATATATATATATATATATATATATATATATATATATATATATATATATATATATATATATATATAGTAGGAATATGAAGAGCCATGTGATTACGCTAATTATTTATTGGCCGGATATTTCTGACCTTCACTAGGACCATCTTGAGCGACTGTATCGACTAGTAAGGGGAAGGAATATTGACGATAACAGTTAAAAGAATGCATTATATAATGGCTGAAAAAGCGGATGAAGACAAGTTAAAATAATATAATTACAACAAGGAGTAACAACAAGGAAAGAAGGTACCCTAGGAGACCTTACGGTCCATTCAAAGAGGGTACCTTTGGACTAGCAATCAAGCGGGCACAAGGCTGCTCAATTGTTTTGCGTCCCTAAACGGCCACTTTTCAAGACTTTGTCTAGTCTTGACTTGAACTGGTCAACAGATTCACTGTTGACAACTTCCACTGGAAGTGCGTTCCACATACCGCAGATACTGTAAGTGAAAAAATTTCCACACAGATTGCGGTTGTAACGCTTCAGTTCAAGTTTGAAGCCGTGATTGCGCGTTCTGTTCTCACTCAGTGTGAAAATATCCCGGTAGTCAACATTGTCGAACCCTCGAAGTGTTTTGAATACTTCGATGAGCTGACCACGCAGTCTACGGGTTTCCAGCGAGAACAGATCTAATTCCCTTAGTCTATCCTCATAACTCTTATGTCGGATAGAGGGAATCAGCTTGGTTGCCCTGGCTTATACGCGTTCCAATCTCGCGATGTCCTTTCGCAATGAAGGACTCCAAAATTTTACGGCATACTCCAGGTGCGGTCGGACAAGTGAGTTGTACAGGCACAGTACAATCTCCTTGTTCCGATAACCAAACTGGCGCTTAATATAGCCTAGCATCCTTTTGGCCTTTTTCTCCGCCTCAATGCACTGTTTCGAGAACTTGAGGTCACTAGTAATTGTTACACCCAAGTCCTTCTCAGTGTCGGTGGATTCAATAGCAGTGCCCTTAAGGATATACAGAGATTGGGGGTTTCTGTGGCCGATATGCATCACTTTGCATTTGCCCACGTTAAAAGGCATTTGCCACGTGTCCGACCACTCCATAATCTTCTCAAGATCTTCCTGCAGGCGCGCAGTATTTCCATCCTTTGCAACGTTCATACCAAGCTTGGTATCGTCGGCAAATTTGGAAATCTTGGAAACCATGTCACCGTCCATGTCATTGACGTAGATGATGAATAGTAGTGGTCCCAGGACAGAACCTTGAGGCACCCCGCTAGTAACGGGCACCCACTCAGAAGACTGTCCATTTACCACCACCCGTTGCCGTCTGCCACTTAGCCAGTTCTCGATCCAGCCGGCTACCTTTCCGTCTATGCCAAGCGCTCGCACTTTCCGGAGAATGCGGCGGTGTGGTACCTTATCAAAGGTTTTCTGAAAGTCTAGGTAGACCACATCCACCGCCTTGTCCCGATTGTGCTCACTGAAAACGAAGTGGAAGAATTCTACAAGGTTCGTCAGGCATGACAGTTGCCTTCGGAAGCCGTGCTGGGAACTCCTCAGTAGCAGGTTTGACTCTAAATACGACGTCACTTTGTCCACCATGATGCTTTCCATGAGTTTACCGAATATCGAAGTCAGACTGATAGGTCGGTAGTTCGACGGTTGGTTACGGTCTCCTTTCTTGAAGATAAGAGTCACCTCCGCCTCACGCCAGTCTCTAGGAACGCATTTGGTCCGGATTGACATGTTAAAGATAGCGCACAGATGTCATGATACTTCATCGCACACTTCTTTCAACACTTTAGGTAGAAAGCCGTCCGGTCCAGGGTACTTATTCGTCTTTAGGTCAGCGATCTTTTTCTATATTTCTCCTTCGGTGAAGTCCATTGCCTCCAGCTTTTTCCCCGAGTAGGAATCCGTCGGCTGGGGAATGTGACCACACTCTTCAGTAAACACTGAAGAGAAGTAGTCGTTGAGGAGGTTAGCATTTTCTGCATCTAAATGCTTTAATGTTCCCTCCTCATTCCTCAAAGGGCCAATCGTTCGACGGATTGGTTTACGGCTGTTCACATATCCAAAAAACTCCTTGGGATTCTCTTTACAGAGTCTCGCCACTCGGAGTTCCTCAGACCGCTTAACCGCCCTTATGCTGGACTTCACTCTCCTAGCTAGACTCCGGTATTCGTCAAAGTCACCCGAGATCTTCGATTCCCGGTACACATTTCTCTTCTCCCTAAGCAGTTGCCCGATTTCTCGATTAAACCACTTTGGTTGAACAGAAGACCGATGGGGGCATTCCAGAGGGATAAAACGCGATTGAAGACTCATGAATGTGGTTTTGAAACTGTTCCAAGAGTCTTCAACAGCATCGCACTCTTCTAGCCTCGCGTCAGTCAGTCCCGCGCGTAGACCTGCAAAGTCTGCCCTTCTTAAATCGAGTTTCCTTGATTTACTAGTTGCAGGCTCTGCCTTGGGGACTTTGACTACAAATCTAATTAGTCGGTGGTCACTGCCACCTAGTTCTTCGCCAACAGAGAGGTTCTCAACGATGTCATCCTCAGAGGTGAAAACCAAGTCGAGGATATTGTCTCCTCTCGTTGGCTCTCTCACCCATTGAGTGAGGAACTCGTTGTTTGTGAACTCCAGGCATAGTGCGTTCTCGCCACAGGGTTCTCTGGTTTCCCAGTCAACTTGTGTGTTGAAATCCCCCATGAAGATACACACTCTGTCTTCGACAAGTTCTCCTAGTAGCTGGTACAGATCTCTGTCCTTTTCAACGAGTTGGGCAGGAGGTCTATACAGCACCAGGGTCCTGTATTTGGTAGGACCTATCTCTCGGTCAACACCTAGTAGTTCATGGTCAGATACGATGTTGCAATCCTTCGAGTTGAGAGTATCCTTGACATACAACATCACACCGCCACCCTCTCTGTCTGGCCTATCTTTCAAGAAGAGCTGGTAACCGGGAATCGTAAATTCACCTTCAAAATCTCGGCTTGAGGTTTTTATCCACGACTCTGTTATGGCCACCATCTCCGGTTCTTCTGTTGCTACGAGGCCACGAAGTTCTAGAAACTTGTTTCTGATAGACCTCGCATTAAACAGAAGAACTTTGAAGGAGTCCCCGACTGTAGGACTCCCTTTGCTCTTCCGTTTCCCGCTTTCTTTTTCTGTGGCGGGGTCACTCCCCTCTTTGTGACTTCAGAAAAGGTCGTTCCTGGAGTAATACGGGTGTACTGGCGTACGTCCTCCTTTACTCGGGGTCTGACACTTCTTTGGGTCCGCTCCACAACATCCTGGATCATGTTTGCGAGTGCAGCTTTCCCTTTAAAGGAAAGATGCACTCCGTTTCTTTTGTACAGGTCATTTCTCCCGTAAAAGGTGCGGTAGCGGTCTACAAAAAAGACTCCTTCCGCCGTACAAAGATCTCCCAGGCGTTGGTTTATGGAGACGTTCCTCGCGTGAGCATTGCGGGATGGACCTCGTCTTGGGAGTATCCCGACCACGACACGTCTGCGGGTTTTTAGCCCACAGTCGTCAACTCCTCCCATAACCGTGGTCAGGATTTTCCCGCTGGCGCCTACATTGCCTCCTCGTAGGTAGAGATCGTTGCCACTTGCCATGAGGGCAACTACAGAGTTCTCAGAGATCTGAGATTTCTCAGCCTCCACCCTTATTTCTCCGTTCCCCTTTCCTGGAAGGCAGCTTACCTTCACACTGGTGCGAAGGCGGGCCGCTAGCAAGGGTTGTAGATCCCGCGCTTGGGAGTCACCGATCACGATGACCCTCGTGCATTTGGGTTCAGAGGACAGAGGCTTCCCTTTCAGTATGGGCTCTTTCGATTCCTCTTTCTTCCCCACTTCTTTGGGTTTTTCTTCTTTTTCTTCTTCGTTTTTTCTTCCGTTTCTACTTTCTCTTCTGTTTTTCCTTTCTTACTCTTCCTTTTCTTCTTTTTGACGCCCTGAGTAACCCCAGCAGCTGCTGGCTCTGGGACGTCGGATGGTTGGCCTATCTCTATCGACGCGGTGCATGAGGGCCCAAAAGAGGAGCCATCTGCGTCGTTGGGAGTTTCTTGTTGCTGTTGCTGTCCATTGGTGGCTTTAATCTTTGCAATGATGGCTTCGAGATGACGGATTTGAGTCACATGCTCAGATTCGAGGATTTTCACCTTTTCTTCCAGCCGTCGTGTTTTTTCCTCAGAAGATTTAAAAATTTCCTTAAGCTCCTGAAGTTCTGCCCTTAGGACGCAGTCCGTGCAGATACTTCCAGGGTGGCATTTTGAGAAACACCCCTCCGGAAAATTTACGCACCACTTGTCCTTTTGGCATGTCGAGCAGGTATACTTTAACGCACCAGGTCCTTTCTTTCCAGTCATGCTGAACCCTCTATATCTCTGAATACTTTGTGACCACTCAATAAAAAAAGAAAGGGGGTGGTGAGTTCGCCCCGCGTGAGTCGCTCCCGCCTATCGATCAGAGAGGTTTCGGATCTTTCAGAAGGCACGCTCCTTGTGCTGCTGTTCGTCCGACCGAGTCGTCAAACCTCGGCGTGCCGTGGCTCCCAACCAAGCAGCACTGACTGTCCCCGAAGGGGCCATCGATTTCTCACCAGGTGAACAACGGAGCACACCCCGTACTAAACTCCTACTAGTTCCCTTCACGACGGCCAAGATCTCGGAGCAGCGTTCAGTGGATATCCCACCACACCAAGAGACTCGACCCAAGGCTTTTTGTTGGCCTGGCAACCAACATGGGAACAAAGGGCCGTCACCACGGACCAATGCTACCAGAGGCCCCCGTTAACGGTCACTGGCAATGGTCAATAATTATGCGCCAGGGAAGGGGTTACCGGGGCACTACCCTCATCCCATTCATCGTGCCCCAATGCCTAAGACCCCTCAAGTCCTAGTCTCTCGCAACCAGTGAGCATCGATTGGCGTTGTTTATAGAGGTTCCAAAGCCTCTCTTCTGACGCGTGAGGTAGCTGCCAGGTCCTTATAAGTAGATAGATGAAAAAAGGGTAAGAGTGACATGATAGGTATAGGGGTTGTTTTTTTGTTGTTTTTTTTTCTTTTTGTATAAGTAGAAGAAATAGGATTATTTTTTTCAAGAAAGAGGAAGGATAGAGTAGGATAAAAAAAGACAAAGACGCACTTAGTCTGGAACCTAATTTCCGACCAAACCGACAAGGGAAACCCTGCCAGGGGTGCCAGAAGATAGGTACCCCCGCCGACATAGCTCGAAAAGTCAAGGGTACGCACAAGCTCTCTTCCCGCGACAAGGGGGCGTCACCTCTCTCTCTACTTTCTTTATGAGAGAGAGAGAGAGAGAGAGATAATTATTGAGATTTAAGTAAAACACAAATAACAATATATCGAATTAATTAATACTATCCAGTCTAATTTTAAAAAAATAATAGAAAGAAGTGAAGTTATAACATAAACTGAATTGAATATCAAATATTAAAGGTAACTGGAGTAAACAATAAAATAACCAATTATATTAAATTATAAACAAAAACAACCCGAAAACAAATTAGAATTAATTAAACAGAGGGACGAACCTTTATCGTAGGAGTTGTAAAATCAACTAACTAAAGATATATAAAATATTAACGAGATTTGTTCGGTTGGTCGGTGGCTAGTTAATGTATTGAAGTGTTGGTTGGTTATATAGTGAATAGTTTAATTGAGGAGAAGTAATTATTTAGGTTTGGATTATTTTATTGATGTACAGTGACTCTAAGATTTTCAAATCGAGAGAAATTAAGGCTGAAGATATTATGGTAAATGAATCAGAATTAAGAGGATGATAGTGATGCTCAGAGTGTTGCCTGATGTAAGAGGGTTCAGGTTTAAAAATAGGAATACCAGTCCTATGAGACAAACCTAAATGCTTTGCGATCCTGCATTTGAGTTGTAAGCCAGTTTGGCCTACATAACGACTGTGGCAGGTCGTACATGTATAATTGTAAATTATACAGAATCGCAAGCCCAAAGGGATTGGCTCCTTATGGATAAAAAAAAGGAATTTAACGATACAGGGTTGAAGTTTATACAAATTAATTGGCATTGAGGGAAATGGTTGTTGAGGGTAGAGAGAAGGAGTTTATTAAACTTTGATGTTAAATGCTCGAGATAGGGTAGTCTAATGAAAACCTTTTGTTTAGAAAAAGTAGTAAGTAAGGGTCGAGGATAATATATTTTGGAAAGAAATTTGGATACTAACTGGTCGAAGATGAAATCGGGGTAATAATTAAATTTGAAGAAATCCTTTAAATAACTCAGTTTTTCATGAAAGGATATCTAGTTAGAGCATATATGGTAGGCTCTAAAAATTCGGCTTTTAATACTGGATCATTTAAACTGACTGTGAGAGCTACTAAAAAAATGTGTACCCAATCTAGTGGTGGCAGGTTTTCGATAAATAGATGTATTATAAGACGAACCTGTTCAGTAGACGAAACATTTTAGTAACTCTCCCAGTCAGTTTAAATTATCCAGTGTTAAAAGCTAAACATAAAAAGGTCTGTCTATAAATTCGTGAGGATTAACGTGTTAATGTTATTAATTAATTTTTTTGTGGAGTGGTATTCCAATTAGCAAAAGTGTTATGATCAGAGTGAGTTAGGTAGCGCGCTACTTGTTGGAGGTTGCATAAGTATCTTTAGCATATCGGTGAGTTTTTGGACAAACAGACAAAGGTAAAATGGAAGCGTTTGTCAGATTCCACCAACAAGCCCGATCTTTGGGACTAAGAGGCAAGGAACTAGTTGCTTACGTCCAGGAACGACAAGACAAACGAGTGCAAGCGGAAAGTGAAGCGGAAAGAGAAAAGAGGCAAGCAGAAAGGGAAGCAGAGGAAAGAAAACTACAGAGGCAAGTGGAAAGAGAAAAAGCTCAAGCCGAAAGGGAAGCAGAAGAAATAAAATTACAATGAAAGCAGAAGAGAGAGAACGAGTATGCGCTCATGAAAAAGAAATGAGCAAGGAACTGGCGGAAGCAAATTCCATAGGATCCCGAGCTAGGGCTACACAGATAGTGGCAATGAAACTCCCAGTTTATAAAGAAAACGATGACCTTTGTTCGTACCTGACACACTTCGAGAAGATATTCGAGTTGAATCACTAGGACATAGAGACAGAAGGGATCGCCAGATTAGTGCCTCTGCTAAGTACCCGGCCTTGTGACGTATTCATCTCATTACCTTCCGAGACTTCCGTGGAATACACCAGGTGCAAACACGAGCTAGTGGCCACCGTCAACCTAAACCCCGAGGAGTATCGGATGAAGTTTAGGCAGACCAGAATTCTGCCAGGTCAAACATACAGGCAATTTGGATTTATCGTCAAAAGGCATCTCCAATTCTGGCTAAAGCCAGAAAAATTTGGGAATGAGTTCGACTACCTCGCCGATTTCATGCTGAGGGACCAATTCATATGTACCCTTTCCCCAGATATACGCGCCTTCGTCAAGGACAGGCGAACCGCGTCATTCAAGGACTGCGTGGAGGAAGCAGATCTGCATGCTTCCAACCATAGGTTATACCCTCGAAGGTCAGAAAGAACCTTGTCTCCCAAGAAAGGTGGGTATCCCCAGAAACCCTTTTCTCCAAAGAAAGGGGGGCATCCCCAGAAACCCCCACAAAATAATCCTCATAAGTTCGTCAAGAACTCTGGAGACCCCAGAAACCCCATAACCTGCTTTAATTGTGGAGCCCCATGTCACATTAGTTATAATTGCCCCCAAAATTCGAGGCTTAAGTCGCCATGGAGGCAGCAGGTACATAACCTCGCTGCAACGCTTTACCAAGAACAACCTCGTAATCCCGCGCCTCCTTTGACCACATCGAATTCCCCTGACCAGTAGGTGAACTTTGTGTTCAACAAAAATTGTCCCGAAGGACTAAAGTTTGAGACTGGGGCCGTAAATGGTCGCCGAGTCTCAACCTTGTTACGCGATACGGGGTGCACCGGTATCGTAGTGTCAAATAAATTACTCTCCCCTGTCAGCCCCCAGCACCAGAAGTTCGTGGTCGTCGAGGATTTCCTGGGTAGACCAAACAAGTTCCCCATCGTAAGATGCCACGTTCAGTCGCAGTATTTTACTGGATGGACCGAAGTAGTGGCAGCGCCTATTAGATTCTGTTCAGTATTAATAGGCCAGATCGCGCAGCTCTTCCCAAATACGGCGGCTCAGCTCGTTGTCACCCGGATGCCCGCAGATAAGAGGTCCACGGTCTTGACCCCTTTATCTCCTCAGGTAAACCACGTAGACGAAGAGCTTAGTTCCCAAGCCTTCGATACGGCCCCGGAAGGAGGTCCGACCCTCCCGCCCCTGGAGGGGACGACAGCAAAAAAGGAAAAAGAAAGCTAAGAAATGAGAAAATTGCTGGACCGAAAAATAGAAGAAAGAAGAATACAGAGAGAGAAAGGTAGAAGAAAGAAGAATACAGAGAGAGAAAGGTAGAAGTAAGAAGAATACAGATGAAAAGAGAACTAAGACAAGCGGAAAGAGAAGAGAGAGAAGAAAAAGAAAGAATGCTCGCACATGAAAGGGCATCGAGAAAGGGTCAGATGGTAGAAGCGGATAACGAGTATCCACTACCCTCAGTACCCTTCCCCAAGAAAAACTCCCAGGAGTTACAATTAAAACTCCAATTCGCCGTGAGAGCCACGCCCATTAACGATCCCGTAAAGAAACTTTTACCGGCCCCATTAGATCGAATCCAAAGGATGACGATGGGACTCATGTGCCCATCACTTATGCAACCACGCAACAGGCCGCCCTTGCCATGAGGGGGAGATTAAAGTTAGTCAATTTTCATAAAAAAGGTAGTACGAGTACGTTGGGATACCATTGCCAGTTTTTGACATACTTGGGTAGACCCAATAACAAAAACGGCCGACTCATGCGTTGGGAAGTACTGGTCATCGAGCACCACTTTAATATTAATAATATCAAAGGTGCCGATAAGGTAAAGACTTTGTACAACCTGAGTCGAAACCCCACCGAGGGTTAATTAAAAACGCCCGTTAATCTTAAAAACATTCCCTTTTTTTTGTTCGGGTTTTGTGTATGTATTTAAGTTCTTAAGGTTTAGAAATGTAAGGAAGTAGCTGGCTAGATACCACTAGAGCCAGGATCTTTTTTTTCTTTATGTAATTGATGATTTGTTTTTTGTGGGGGTTTGTCTGTTAAATTGGGTGTTGTGAAACGTACCCCACTAGGCTGGCGAGGCCTATGTCGATCACCTGTCGTTGTACGCGCGCTCGTGTGCGCCCGAGTTCAAAGAAACTTAAGCTAATAGGATGGTTGATCCCACCTAACTGTAAGAATTCGGTATTATTGTCTAAGACATGTAAGTTTGCGTTTGTCGATGATGTTTGTTTTTTCGTTTTTGTTTCTTACTGGAGACCCCCCCCCCCATTAACCTCTTCGAAGGGAGTACTATAGGGGAATCGATATCCTACCCTCAAAACTGAGGCTCTTTTCGGTAGCCGCAACGTCCTGGCATTTTTGGCGGCGTAACCCTATTACTTAACCCCCCCTATCGCTCCCCTCTCCTCGAGGATCACCAGAAAGGTCTCCCAAAACCACATAATGCACGTATCATCGAGTTTCGGGTCCGGCGAGCCTAACATTGGTTAAACCGGCAATATTTGCCCTTAGAGAGGGTATTTAATTTCACTTCATTGACAAATTAGAGGAGAGTTGACCAAAAGCCAGAAGGTGCCTTTAGGGCTAAGTAAAAGACGCTCTGAGAAGAACCGTTAGAGGAGAAGTCTTATTTCCGAAGACTTCATCCTCCCCATCCCCCTTCCCCTACCCCCAGTGGGGTGGTGAAGTTTATATGCCGATAGCTGCAGAAGAACAAGGGAAATCGAGTTAGTCATCGAGACAACGAAGTCCGGCTAGAGGCCCAGCAACCAACGAAAGGAACACAGAAGAAGCTCACCCTGAGCCAGTTCCTGGTGGTAACACCAAAAATTAGCATCTTGTCTCAGGAAGATCGAGTTTGCGATCGATACAACGAAGTCCGGCTCAGTGCCCGGCAACCCTACGAAAGGAACATAGAAGAAGCTCATGCAGAGCCAGTTCCTGGTGGTCACACTGAAATTTAAGTTACTTTGTATTGAGAAACAAGTTCAACTATATCTCGTCAGAGAAACCCCCTATCCCGGTTTACAACAAAAACCCAGAGATAGTCCTCGCTATTGAGGAATACCCCAAAGTGAACTTCCTCAAGCACCCCCCCCCCCCCTTCGTCAAAAGATTCACTCGTTTGCTCATCGCTCGCCAGGGCAAATTATTCCAAGATTAACCAGAAGATTGGAAGAAGCATACTTTCCCCGTCCCGTTGGTGAAATCATCTTACCAAGATAATGTGCGTAACACCATCCGTCGCCCGTACTGAATTCATATGTGGTTCTTTAATCCTATTCCCGCACCAGACACATATCTGAAAGGTCTGTGAATACGTCCACGCGTCCACCTGCAAACAACATTCTTGCGTCTACCTAAAAATTGAGGCCATGGTCAGTCTCCAACCAGATTCTCTTGTGGTTATTTTTAAAAGGTAAATAAATTCCATTATTTTTTTTCGAAGGCCAATCAACGTTTAATATTAAAGTGAGCTTTGGGTCAACCATTACTGTGTAATTTAGTAAGTCTCACTTAAACTGAAAAAACTAGAATGGCTAAAAATTAAAGATAAATATACTTACGATGTGTGGAACTTTGTATTCAAAACGCTACGAAACATGACTCCTGATTGCTTATACAATTTCCCGACACTAAACGCAGTTATTATTATTACCCGTCAGGCGGAAAGTCTTTATGTAGAGAGGACTAAAACAGACATTGGCTCCCGTCAGCTTAATTCAATTTTAATGGCAATCTTAAGAAACTACCTATTAATCCTATTTTTTACTAATGATAGGCTCAATTTATGTATTGAGGTTGCTTTAGTCTGTGCTACTACATTTTAATAGATATTATAAAAATTGTTTTTAGATAGTGCGTTGCTGATATGATAGCTACTATTTATGTTATTTGATACACTGATGTTCTTTTAGTATGTAATAGTTCAGTTTTATTATTAAAATATATTTTTTAATACTACAATTCTAGTTATACCTCTTACAAATTGGTCTGATGACATTCGTTAATAATATAATTTTACTTTCTGTGTTGATGTTATTCATTGCAGTTTTAGTCTCTACTTTATATTGTTTCTGCAACACAATTTTATCTATAATTTTAAAACTAATGTAATTGTATATTAATGATTATTTTTGTAGAATACCCTATGTAAATATTGAAAATAAAGGATTTATTATTATTTTTATAAAAGGTGGTTTAAAAAGTACAGGGTGTACGTAAAGTATAGGCACAGACCATAGACACATTTAAAAAAATTCCTTTTACTAAATTTGAACTACATCTTATTTAATTTAAATATAAATAAACCAGGTAATGGCTTCCCCACTCCCCCCTACAGGGGGAGCTTGCGCTTCGCTACTAAGATTAATATCTAAAATCTAAAAAAAGCAGCCATGGTTAAATTTTAATAAATTTTCTGAACTTCGCCAATTCTAATTCATTTTCTTTTCAAACATTATAAAGCATTGGATAATCATATTTATTTTTTCTGAACTAAACTCTTTTGTTTTTTCAAACTCTAAAGAAATTCTTAGAAATTACTTTGATAAAAATTTAAAATATACTTAAGTCATAACCAAACTAAGATGAAATTATTATTCAAATACTCAAAAAAATCCTTTTCTTAAATTATAGAGTTAGTGATGATGATAACATTTATTGTGATTTCCACGAATTGTGAAGCAAACTTCGATGGGTTTTGCGAGATTCACCCGATGAATCCGATGCATTAACTCGTCAATTTGAGCGCATTCAGTTATGATGCGCTGTTCGCTCAGGTGTGTCGTATTTCTAAATCTCATGGAGTACCACCTCATTTTCCTTTAGCACACACACACACACACACACACACCAGTAAAAAGAAGTAAAGGGAGGAAGATCTGGTGATATTTCCTGTGTTTCCAGACTTTAGGGACACCCTGTATTACCATGGATATTATCTTTTGCGAAGAAAGAAAACAAGAAAGATGTGACAGGAGAAAGTGTCCCTAAATACCTGTGACGGAAGCTGCTATATCCATTATTTAACTAAAAATTAAATATGTCTTGTAAGAAAAGAGAATACTTCCTTGAGCAGCCATCAGTTCTTAATCTTCGAGGACGACCCTGAATGTTATCAGATGTCAATCTCGCTCTTGGCTGTCTTGGTGATGATTTCACACAACGCTCTTCAACTCTCTGAAGAAACCCAACAGTCCGAAGATTGAATAGTGCAGTGCCTCTATCAAAAAACGACAAGAAACATTTGGGTTCTTTTTAGTCGCGCGCGCGACTCTATAAGTTAATATGTCGGTCCGTAGGTCGTTCGGTTGGATGGTAACATTTTACTTTTCAATGAGTTTGGGGGGCATAACATCGTAACTATTCGGTCGATTCTAACGAAATTTGAAACCCTCGTGTTGTTTTACATTTTCTTTCGAATGATATAATTTCCAAGGTCCTCCTAAGGTTATTCCGGAATTATTTAAAAAAAAACATGAGTCGGATTCCATATTTGTTGAAAGTTTTGAAGATCGTCAGGTCATAAGGTCATAAGTCAGAATAATTGAGAGCACGCAACTTAGGTCTGGTGACCTTGTTTTCTAACCATGTTAGCCCATCACCGACTGCAAGAGGCTTTTGTTTGGCATATTGTTAGTAGCTGACCGCAGTAACTATTTGTCTATAGAGAACTGTAAGAACATTTGTTCATGGCAAACGGGACACAAATGATGTTTACTGTAAATATTAACATGTGATTTAGAGTATACGTACTGAATACTGTTTTGGTGTGATTAAACCAGTGCAGTGGTTCGAATGAAACCATTCCTTAGTAAAGACTCCAATGATGCTGAATACCCCCAAAACAGGACAGTCCGAAATTCAGGCAAATGGAAGTAGTTATTGCATATAATTAACACGTTGACCACAAGTTGGGCCATATATGGTACAATGGTAGTCTCAAATAATTTAGCCTTACCAGTTTATTTTTATATCACTCTCTAAGCATTAATACATAAGGGCGCTGTTCATAACATATAATACCTGTATAACTTACTCTAAACTCTTTGGAAGCCTTCGCAGTCAACGTGTTAAAAAAAAGTTAATCTGAAAAATATTTTCTAGCAATAAAATCCTAAATTATGTATTTAACTGTGATATTTTATTATTATCATCAAGATGACGTCATAAAAAATAATAAACATTATGTCTTAATGGGTGTGGGCGTCTAAAATAAGGTCGAGCATAGCAAAGACTGCAAAGTTGACCTCGAAGGAAGGACCTACCTCCTCACGAGGATAATGCTATGGGTACAAGGTGAGCAATGACTCGAGACGTCCCCCTTGAAGCCTCGGTCTCAAGGGCGTACTTTGAAACCAGCAAAGGTTTGTAATGTATAGCAAGGGCACCCCTCCCTTCCTTCGTACTCATAACACACCACTCTTCCATCTCGGACAGTACTGAAGTTATCAAATCCATATTTTCCTGATGCGGAAGGGGTGACCATGCATTGGGCCATGAAGAAATCTCTACTCGAGAGTTAGGGGCAAAATACAGTGGTACCGTTCTCCCTACACAATCCCAACCTAGGATCGGTCTCGGTGCCCTCAGGCCCCGTTTAATAACTTTCATTGGGGGGGTACAATTCAACCTAGGCTCAGAACGCAAGGGTCGCTACAGCAAACGGTTCTGTAGTCATCAATGGTTCGGATCACACAAACTGTAGCTCACAAATGAGATAAGCAAGATAAGGTAGGTGGTAAAAAGTAGTGAAAAATAGTTACCCATTTCATTAATTGTAATTACTATTTTATTTATTGTTTTGCCTTTTTACATAACTTATAACTAATTAATTTTTATTATTTAGCATTTTAGATAACGTGTCTGAAATAAAATAGGTCACAAACACCGTCAATTTACTCTACCATGTTTGTCTTTTTTCATTATTCCCTCTACTTTTTTCTTAAAAAATCTTGAAAATAAATCTATGCTTGATTAAGTTGATTGAAATAATCCTCATGTTGAAATTAGTTAGTAATCCTTATGTTGAAACTAGTATTTAATATTGGCATCAATTAAGTTTTTTTTAATTCTTTCTTGTAGTTATCCATACAGAATCGTAAACTGTAAATCTCTAATTAATTTAATTTGTTGAAAAAAATCATGGTTTTAGTAATCCTATTTTGAAATTATTTTTGACAATATCAATGAAAGTTTACGTGTAAATTTTGTTTTCATTTTTCTCTGTGCTCGTTCATTGGGATTTTGATTAACTTTAATTCCTACTCAAATTAGCAATTATGTTGAAACTAGTTATTATGTTACCACCATTAACGTAATCTTACCTGCGACTTCGCGGCTCATTTCGAACACTTATTTCGTCCCGTTTCATGACACATAATGTATTCAATTCTTAGAATTTTCCTGTTGATTTCAAAAGGTTGAAGTCATAACCAAATTCAAACGAAAGCTGTGACAAAATTTATCGCCAGAAAAGTGAAACCAATCTAAATTTATCCACAGAGTAGATTCCTTAATTGGAATAAGACCACGTGAAATTGACTGTATTAAAAAAAATTGCGTTTGGAAATTTACGTCCGTAGTTAGGGCGTTAAATGAACCATTTGATCTCTTCCCAGACGTGCCAATGATCCGATGCAGTGTCTTGTCTGTTACACGTGAATTAGCGCAGAAATAGCGTGGCATTTTTCGCTGATAGCGTGCAATTTTTTAGACACGTTTTCTAAGACTTTTCCAAAGCAGAAGGGCTGAGTATTTGGTGGCCTAGCAATTCCTATTTTGAGATATGTGAGCGGGAATTAATATTAGATTTTAGCTTTCATTGATCTAATAAGAATTTTTGGTGATTTTTTTTAAGCCTCCTCTGTCCGCTAAAGAGAGAGAGAATTGTTTTTTTTATTATTCCTAGTCTTTGGGGGATGCTTATGTGATTGTTAAGCTACTTAGGACCTCTGAAAGAAAGATTTTGGTGATATTTTAAGCTTCTGGTCTTTTTTTAACGACCTTTGACATTTTTTTAGCTTCCTGTCTTCTTAAAGGGAGATTTTGGTAAAAATTTACGCATCTTGTACTTTTTAAGGGACTTTTTGATGAAATTTTACGCTTCTTGTCTCCTTTAAGGGCATTTTCGGTCAAATTTTAAACTTCTTGTCTTCATTAAGGGACTTTTTGGTAAAGTTTTACTCTTCTTCTCTTCTTTAAGGGACTTTTCAGTGAAAATTTACGCTTCTTGTCTTCTTTACGGGACTTTTGGGGTAAAAATTTACGCTTCTTGTTTACTTTAAGGGAATTTATGGTAAATATTTGCTCTTCCTATCTTCTTTAAGGGATTTTTTGGTGAAATTTTACGCTTCTTGTCTTTTTGTAAGTTCCTCGCTTGATGTTTTCAAGGGAGAAATCTTTGATGATGCTTTACCTTTGAGGAACTTTAGAAGATTGAATGATGATTTAGTCACTTCGTATAAACGATTCTTTGGCGTTGATCGTTTAAATTTCTTTGCTCTTTGGGTCTTTTCCTATGACTTTTTAGATCCCTGTTGGCTTTTAGGAATTATAAAGGAAATTCGTTAGCTTTCTGTCGTCTTTTGTGGTTTTGATTGGTGATTTTTTAGCTCTTTCTCTTGGGGTATTTGGGGACAGAGTGATATTTATCATGTTGTCTTATTGCGATAGTTTGCTGATTTAAATCCTTACGTAGTATTCTTGGGAGTTGGATATTATTTTTAAGAGCTTCCTGTAGTCTGATGGAGAATTTTCAGTTTATTTTATAGAATTCAAAGTCTTTAATTGGTTCGTTTGATTATTTTTTTTACTTCTTCCGCTTTATGTTTTTTAATGCTAATTGTTTAACTTTATCCATTCTTTAAAGAACTTCTGGTAGATTTATCGTCCTGTTTTCTTTAGCTGATTTAGTTTTATTATCATTTAGCTTCCGATAGCCTGCGTTGGTGTGATTTTTTAGCTTTCTGTAGTACTTAGTAAGTTTTTAATTTGATATTCTTGTGTGCTTTGACGGAGTTTTGTAGTGATTTCTCTGTGCGGGCTGTATTTTAGTGATTTATTTTAAAGATTACTGTGGTCTTACGGAATTTGGGGTGATTTTTTTTTTTAAGAATTGATGACATCTTAGTGTTTTGCTTTTTCGAAGATTGGGATGATTTTATTATCTTCCGGTGGTTTTCGTAGGAAGGCAAATCTTCCTCTGGTCATTGAGAATATTTTTGGTATGTTTTTTTTTCATAATTCGGGGCTATTCCAAATTCAGTCGAATTTGATCCTTTATAGACTCATCCATGTGTGGAATTCGGTCCTTTTTCGGAATTAGAACTTTATACTCCAATATGTGGTTAGCAACAAATAAAGCTGTTTTACCGGCCATGTAACTTCTTTTTATTTTAATTTATTCAATAAAAGCAAAACTAACGGGAGTATACAATTTTTTTTTAAAGTTTAAAGTGGCAAAGTTAGGAAAAGTGTAAATGTGTGAAGGTACGTAGTCTGAATAGTCTGAATAGGTAACTACTCGGTGCGCAGAGGACCAAGAGAGCGCTCAACTCTTCCAAACATTAATAACCTTAATAATTAACCCATATACCTCTTCCGGCGCTGAGGTAAGGAAGGCAAGTCGTCCTCCAGATGGCTGTTCATGCTATACCAAGAGATTGAAAGGTATAATTATCTAAAAGGAATAAAGGTATACGGGGCACCGACGTTCTGGGTACCCATAGCCATAGTGTAAATTAAGCTCTTTCTTGTGAACGGGTAGATACGCGTCCGATACCGTTTGAGGAGGTTCATATCCCATACCCAGAGGGATTATTTTCTCATTAGGGGGGACCGTCGTTCCGGGTACCCATAGCAACAGTGGAAATTCGGCTATTCCCTGAAACGGGTGGATGCGCGTCCGATACACTTTGGGAAGGTTCATATCCCTTCCCAGAATGAGTCTTTCCTCTCGATAAAGCCGATCCCCTATGTTAATCGTGCTATACCCGTCATGCTAGGGTATAAGAAAAACCTTCATGAGCTATTAGGAAATTTGCTTCAGTAAATTTTATGTACAGACCAGGCAATGGTTCCGCCACCGGCCCCTATGGGGGGGAGCTTGCGCTTTACTACTCAGATTAAAATTTAAAATCTGAAAAAAAGCAGCCATGGTTAAATTTTTAGAAATTTTCTGAACTTCGCCTAGTATAATAATTTTAAAAGGGAACTCGTAAAATAAATTTCTTCCCTTTCAAATATCACGTGACTAAAATATAGTTATAGATGAAGATATATAAAAATATATTTTCTGAACTTCACTATTTGTAAGTCTTAGGGGTTTAAAAAATTCACAAAATTTCGATACTTATATTTATTTCTGAACTTCACCATTTTGTTTTTTGATATTATAAAATAATTATTAGAAAAAAACTTTGATAAAAATTTTAAATATACCTACCGCGTTTTCGTCTAAAAAAAAGAAGCTTTTTTCACCTAAAATTGCTTTTATATACTAAAAAATAAAAATATCCATCCCTTAATTTTAATACATTTTCTGAACTTCAACATTTGTAAATATTTTTTCAAAAAAACGTATAAAACATGTCATTTATCTACTAAGGAAAAAATATATTAATTTTTCCCTCATCTCAAAAATCCCGTTATACAATTATAGAGTTAGTGATGATGATGATGATGATAAATAGCAAAGTATTTTTGGATGGCAGGAAAACTTCTAATTGGAGTCTTGGGATAGCCTTTATAAGGGAGGCCAGGGGGCTGGGGGGTCTAGAAGGTCTTTGTACTATCGTTTACCAAGCTAGAAATTAAAGTGCATCGTTAGTTTCTTCTTTTTCTATATAACAGACGCGAGTATAGTTAATGAATCGGTTTCTAACAGACCACAAACGAGTCTCGTTCACGAACACTCGTTGAAAACTTCTTATCTGATCTTGATTGGAGGACTACTGCCAATAGATTGGACTCCCTTTTTGATACTCCAAAATCGGGTTCCTTCCATTTCAGGGGGTAGAGGCAGTTACACAGTGACTTAATTCGCTAACAACTTATGATAGAAGTCGTAATACGATTCTTTTTGAACCACCCCTTTAGAAAGTTCAAGGATAAAATAACAACATTTTGACCTAAATACATACCCACCTGCGCGCCCTCCTTTTCCAAAAACAGGTTTTGACAAAGGCACTTTAATTGTCGCGTTACCACACCCTCCTATTTTCATAATGCTTCAGGACCGCTATGCAAAATTACTGCCTGCGAGCGGATCCCCTGCGAGGTGGTTCATAAAGACCCTGCATTTAGGCCTTTTCTATGGTTGAAATAGCCTCGCTATCTCTTTTCCTATAATGGGTCCCTTTGAATGCTCACGTTGGTGGTTTGTGGTACCACGAGATGTCAACCGAATCTTTTGACTGTTACCATTTCACTATTTATTTATTAGCGCACACTTTTAAGTTTTGGGTTTTTAGTCTGTTTTTAGACCCTCCAATTTCACCTTCTTAAGAAAATGAACTGGTTAAATAGTAACTCCTTCAACACCATTTCAACATCAAATGTTTTCATATTGATCCTCATTTCAACATCATAACATCTTAGAATTGCTTATCTCTTACATATGATTAAAATAATAACTTATAATTACTTATCACATATAATTTTAATAATAAATAATTACTTATCACTTGCTTATAACTATAATAAGTAATTACATATCCCTTGCTTATAATTATATAAATATTAACTTATAATTACTTATCCCTTACTTATAAGTATAATAATTTCAACTTATAAAATAAAGTATAATTATTCATCACTTATAATTATAATAATTACTTCTAACTATTTTTTGACAAATTTACATATAATTTTTATGCATTAGGCATTGAAAGAGGGGTTTTTTCCTAACAAGTTTATGTACATCTTCTTAAGTGCACATGTTTGATCTTAATCTGTCCAAATTAGAGTGATTTTTTTATTATTATAATTATAAAGTAATTAAATTGTCAGAAATAAGTGAGACAGCGTGTAGATTGAGCAGGACTGTTGTTTATCTTCCGTTGAACAATCCATCTTCTCTTTACTTTGTTCATCCGGAGAATGCTTTTTCACTCTCTGCCACTCACAATTACACCCTGTCATGTACGCTCCATGTACCTATCTAGGGCGCTGACATACATCATCTATCTCATACACTCATATCCCTAATTCATGCGTGTATAATAACCGAGTGTATGTTGTTGTTTTTCAGACCAGCCTGAGAAAGTTTAGTGTATCAAACAACTTAAAGAATTGCACTCCCCCCTACGGAACCTGTCGTGGAAGTAAATTAGGGAAAGATGCGTAACCTCCTCACTCCCGTGGGATTATGCACCTTCCACACATTTTTACTTTTCTCAACTTCATCCCTTTCTCATCAAACTTCTCTTTTTTTTACACACATTTAGAAAACCTGCGGTGTTAATAGATAGGTACATTATGTATGTATGTAAGTATTATATATGTATGTATATATGTATGTATGTATTTGATCCGTGGAATCAGAACCCCTTCACTGGAGAAGACTCGTCAGCTCATAAATAACTGATGGCAGCGATAACTCGGTTCGTCTTTTAATTAAACGGAGACAGATAATTGGGAGGAGTAATTCTCGGATTTCAGTATGGAAGAGACTGGAACATTCTTCCACAGCCATCAACCCGTCACACCGAGGAACAAGTTCACCTACGTATCTTCTTCACAGTGAAATTGGAAGGGCATAAGAACTGAATGAAAAGATGTTTCACACACAAAAAATAGTCATAACTTCATAATGATGCATACTTTTGGACACATCATATATATATATATATATATATATATATATATATATATATATATATATATATATATATATATATATATATATATATATATATATATATATATATATATATATATATATATATATATATATATATATATATATATATATATATATATATATATAAAGGGTCTTTCAACAAGGACGCTCGAGCTTTGTCAGGCGATAGTGGCCATGTTGTTCAAGCGACATCTGGTAACCTTACTGTGCACTGTTCAGTAGTACTTGGCAAGTTACGATAGAAGGCTATAGCGTTGAAGAGCGTGTGCAAATCATCAAATGTTATTATCAAAATCAGTGCTCCGTTCGACAAACGTTCCGCACATTACGTGATTTCTATCCTCGCCACAGCGACGAAGCCCATTTTTGGATGAATGGATTTGTGAACGAGCAAAATTGTCGGATTTCGGACTAAAACAATCCACATGAGATACACCAGCACCAATTGCATCCCAACAAAGTCACTGTTTGGTGCGGATTTTCGTCTAACGGAATCATCGGTCCGTATTTTTTGAGAACGAAGATGGGATTGCCATAACCGTCAACGGCGAGACCTACAGATCGATGATAAGCAACTTCTTGTGGCCTTAACTGGATTATATGCCTGATATGGATACTGACGACATGTGGTTCCAACAGGACGGCGCTACGTGCCACACTGCGCACGCCACGATAGACATTTTGCACCAGCGATTTCAGGGCAGGGTCATCTCGCGCGGTGGCGACGTCAACTGGCCACCGAGATCATGCGATTTAACGCCATTAGACTACTTTCTTTGGGTCTACCTTAAATCGCAGTTCTATGTCCTCAAAGTCAACATAACGAACACAATCCAGCAAATTCAGCCAGATTTATGCGACAAAGTCATCGAAAATTGTGCCTCCCGAATACGTTTCACCAAGCGAAACCGCGACGGACATTTGAAAGATGTCATATTCCACACTTAATGCCATAAAATGTACTTTCAAATTTAAAATAAATTGAGTGCATTTATTACACACAACTTGTTTTATTTACATTTAAAAACCCAGTGACCTTATTGAAAGACCCTTTATTTATATATATATATATATATATATATATATATATATATATATATATATATATATATATATGCATATATCTCTCATGAGCGCGAGAGAATGATGAAATAAATCCAACTTCACCGCAGGAAAGAGAAAACGGAATAATTTTTCTTCGGAAATAGTTATTTCTTACTTCGCAAAAATCCGAGCTGGGGTGGGCTCCATGCCCATCTTCGGGTCTGGAAAAAAAAATCGAGGTATATTATAGTATAAGATACTAAATAGTTAAAGATGATTTTAAAAAAAGGTTAAAAAATCTTTTTCAGGCAAATTGTATCATTAATACACGCAGGAACACAGAAAAAAATGAGAATAGTGGGCAATATGGGAGTACTAATACAGTTAGCTAACCGCGTTGAGTAACAAGCGAAAAGCAACTGGACGAGGTGAATATGAGAGGGATACGTAGAAGAGAAGTAGGGTGGAGATGGGTAAGGATTGAAACTAGAAGGAGTGGAAGAGCAGTTGAATTATTATTGAGAGAAAGCTTGAGCTTGCATGTTTACAATGGGCGAGGATGTGGAAATTGTGTGTTAGCATCGATTTGGCATTTAATAAGATGGTCTCGAATGGTTGAAGGTTCTTTTCGGGTTGGTGGTTTACTGGTTCTATCGCTAATGCCAAGATAAGAACTCACTCTCATTTCGAGGGACCTAAAAGGGGTGCCTCCATCCCAGCGAGGACGGAAAAACGGTATACAAGTAGGTTCCGGTCCGGGGGCAGGGGTCCGAGGTCCATAATATGAAAGGGGGAAATATTTTTGGAGAATCTTTAACAGGCCTTTACGATCGAGGGCTGACGAGACCTAAATTCGGTAATGGCAGAAAGAGTCGGTATTTTTTTAGCAGTTAGGACCGGCATTTGGATTCCTCTCGGCTCACCTCGTCCTCTTTAGGACGAATATGAAAAAAAAACCTGTCCTCAAAAATTTACTTCCATTTACTATCATCGCTTTGTATATCCCTGATTACCCATATTTAATAACAAAGTGCAAGCCAATGATTTTCTAGGGTATATCAACTCCCTTCAGCCCCCAAATCCAATATACAGTTGAAATTGAAAATCCTAGGGTCCTATCCGTTCTAGACATTTTAATCAATAAATTTGATAGTGAATTAAACACTTCTCTTTACAAGAACAACAACAACAGACAAGCCTTGGAACTAATTTTTTCCGTTTTTGTGATCAACTTTTAAAAATTTTTAGGGTCAAAACATTACTTCGAAACACCATTCATTTATCCTCAAATTACACACTTCTACACAAGAAATTTGAATATTTACGCAATATTTTCACCAATATTCCCTTTCATACACATATGTATCAATATATGTATGTGTTACTAGCGGTGTGCTTCAGGGTCAGTGTAGGTCTGCTGTTGTCCCTAATATATATCAATGACTTAAACCTTATCCGGGAAACGTAACATGGTTTTAGGAAAAACAAGTCTTGTCTGACCAAAACTCATTAGAGTTTTATTATAAAATTATCAACTAGTATACGATTCGAGCAGAAATTTAGACGTGATCTATCTCGATTTTCAAAACATATTCGTTAAAGTGCCACACAAACGCTTAGTGAAAAAAAATTGCTGCGTACTGTATCGATAGTCAGGTATGAGAGAGGATAAAAGGATGGCTAAGCGGAAAAAAACAGCGAACAGTAATCAACAGATTGCATTCAGAGTGGCGATGCGTTACTAGCGGTGTGCTTCATGGTTTTGTGCTGAGTCC